>JAHSPW020000003.1:23446397-23878897 GCA_019985065.2 Arctostaphylos glauca
AACTAACTAGGATACATATCCTGAACTAACTAGGATACATAAAAATCAATTCCTAGAATCTCTCATAGATTCTCGAGAATCATCCTTAACAGAATAATATCGCAACAAACACGTGATTCATATGATTTTGTAACAACTTTTAGACGAACCAAATGGATAAAAATTGTCTCCCTCTCCTTTCCCTTACCCCTCTTCTAATTAAAATTTCCCTTTACTTTTTCTCCCCTCAATTCAAACTGAGCCAAATGTCTGCCTGACTTTTCCTTTTGAACTTTACCATTCAAACTGAATTTTCTAATATCCATAAAAAGATATTTGGTACTTTTGAGGTACTGTCACGTGATATCTCAACACTCGTCAATACCTTGTATTTTTGTTTTCTTTAGCATTTGTTGTGGCATTTATCTCAATAACAACGAAATCCCATATCTTACCCAACTGTTGTTGTTGATCGGTTTTCGATTGCAAATGAACATATATTATTTTGATATAATCTAGCTAATTAATAAATGTCATATCAATGGAAGTGATAGCCATGGAACTTAAGCAGAAATCTAGCATCTGTATGTTTTGGGTTATGTCAAAATTTAATATTTCGGTAACATTTCAAATTTCCAATCCCCTCTCTCTCTCTCTCTCAATAATTATGCTTTGGACAGTACGCAACCTGAAACGTTTGCTGCACATGATGTTTGGCGCCATAGGAAATGGAAAAAACAAAAGGCCAGAAAGAAGAAATAAAAAAGATCATGTCTTTTTTATTGGTAATTATCAGTTTCCCAATATATGTGAGGGTTAATGAAAGTATGACTTGCAGTCTCTTGTAATTTAGCATTATGTTTGGGGGGGGGGGGGGGGGGGGGGGGCAAATATTTCAAACTGATTTGAAAAGTGAGAAACAGGTGGAAATGAAATGAAGCATCTTCATGTGTTAAATGGCAATGAAGGATAGCTGCCAAAATTGAGGTCAGTGGAGCCAACAAGTTGAGTAGAGGAAGCAACAACTCCTTCATACCCTTCTCTCACAAGCCTCTGCACCTTCTCTTCCTCATATGCCTTTGCCCTCTGCTACACAAAATCAACCATTAATGGGTATACCAATACAATCTTTGTACATAAATTTTCAAAATCAACCATTAAGTAGGAGTTGAACTAAGCAAGTACCTGCAATGCTTCCAATGTAGTATCAGTTTCAGAATTGAAGTCATGGAACCTGCTTGCTGCAGTAAGTTTCATAGACAGAAACTGAACTCCCAAACAGAAGAATGAAAGGGGTTAGAATTAAGTCTGATGGCTTTTATTTATTTGAGAAAAATAAGAAATATTTGGTACTTACCTCAACTTGATTTTGCAAGGACTGAACATAATTGATTATCTCATCCAACATTACTGCCATGCCCATAGTCTGCCATTTAACCCAAACGACTAAATTTATAAACAGAACTTTGTTGTTTTTCCTTTTTTGTCTTCGGAAGAAACACTGATATACATACATGAGAGAGAGACAGAGAGAGAGAGAGAGGGGGGCATGGCATGGGCTTACCTTGTAGCAACCAGGCACAATGCCTTGCAGGCATCTTAATCTCTCATTAATTTTTCCTCTTCTAACCTGGTCAATGAGTTCAAAAATCCCCACAAATGGATTAGGATACATTTCAAGACAAATTTTTGTACTATATTTTCTTTCATAGTTACTTTTATTGGGTTGTTTCTATTTTCTTCGTTTGCACTTCCTGTTTCTACTTTTTTGTTGTCTCTGTAAACTTTTTAATTTTTGGAGAGAACATTTTTTAGAGTTTTTCTCTTTTTGATGGCAGAGTATTTGGAAATTCAAAAACTGCTTTTGTGTGTTCCCTAGAGAACGTATTATTTTGAAAAAAATATATAATTTTGTGGAAAATAATTTTGCAACTAAATTCATGTGTTTTTTTTGGAAGTGAAAACAGAAACACAATGTTCAAGAATTATTGAATGTAAATTATACATACTCTTTCTGCTAAACTGTGACTATCAGTAGCTTGGCCTCTTCTTGCTCTGACATGTACCACGTCCTTGGGTTTCTCCTCCCCTTGCTCTGTCCCTCTCATTCTCTTTCCTCTTCTCAAACTCTGTAAAATAACAGAGGAAAATAAGAGAGAATAACAAACAGAGAGAGAATAGTTACAATTCGAACAGATTAAGAAAAATGCGACTGCATTTTTTACCCTAATCCCATCCTGAGAAACTGGTGGGGATGAGTTTCCAGAGCTGTCTTCAAGAAAATCAATTGCTTTTCTCTTCTGGCTTTCATGGATTGCGTTTCCTTCCGATACAATGGGCTCGGAAACTGACATCACAGTCTTTGCATCGTCATGGTAAATGTCAGGGAAATTTTCTCCCAAGTTTCCTGGGAATTCGTTTCCTGGAAATTCAGGCGTACGTAAGTTGTCAAGGGGAAAACCCATGAAGCTCTGAGAACTCAAGCTGGTATATAGCTCTGGAAAGTAGTTTATTAATTCCATGTTTGGATCAATACTCGAGCTAGAGAATGAGGGCTTAAAGCTCTGCATTTTCTGGAGGGAATTCTGTAACTGAATAGTGGATTTTAGTGAGTTGTTTGGAAACCAAGTAGGTGCTTGGATCATGGAGGGATCTATCAGCCTTGTGCTTGCAAGATATATATTTATATATAGTAGGATTAGGAAATGGACTGTGACTAAAAAACATTACATTATAATTTAATAAGTCGATTTGTCAGGGCAATATTTGTGCTTTGTAACTTAAGAGTGGAAAGGACCCACGTGGCAATTCCAGCTTCTGTGGTTGTGTTCCCTAGGTGGACCCCTCATTCAGGGAGGTATATCCTATTACTATAGAATGGGTCCATGAGGCATTACTTTCCAATATTCTGTCTTATGGTGGAAATTTGGGGCTACTGTTTTTCTTTTCCCTTTTTATTGGGCCACAAAAGAAATTGAGTAATGTTACGAACACATGACTATGTTTGAAATTGTTAGATATACATGGATTCCTATATATTTAATGATTTTGAACACATTTATATTCAGATCTATTTGAAACAAATTTATTCATAGACTTTTTTTGAAAAAAATAAGCCAACAGTGGGGAAATGGTACTATGCGGGCAGTGGCGTCCTTCCCGTTTCTAGAAAAAATACGTCCAGATATCGCAAGAAACCCCGTAGGGAATCGCACAGGAATCACATGACGGGAGTCTTTCTTTGCTTGGAAAAGATTTTTCTTTTCTCACCCCCAACATGTGATCCTTACGCGATTCCCTGTGAGGTTCCTTGCGAATAGCAATTCTCAGATATATCAAGAGCCAAGGCGGAATTTAAATTCAGATGGAAAAAATTGATTAACTAAATATAATATACTTATATTTAGCACAGGAAAAGAAAGACACTTGTTTTAAATTAATCACCGGTAGCATCTAAAAGAAGTAAACATGTATAAAGGTTAATGATCGATTAATATTGAACAAAAATAATTAAGACTAGTTTAAAATAATTTTTCTAAGTGATTGTGGATATGTCAGCCGGGTCGGAAATTTTAACTGATGTTATATATTATGTTCATAATTTACGCTTCAGCATCAAACTATATAAGTTCACCACCACTAAATTTTTTCGTACAAAATAATACTAGTCACTTTAGTTCCTTAGCTTTTTCTTATCAAAGAAAACGATAACTTAAGTGGCTCAAAGCCATTTTTAGCAGGGGCGGAGCTAGGAATAAATTTTGGGGGTGGCAAAATTTGAACACATATATGTTCGAAATTAACCGTCCATAACACCAAAAAACATTCACATGTTCTAAGTTTAATTTTAGCTAAAATCAAATTAAAATATACATATCCTATGAATAAAGAAAAAAATACAGCACGAACACTTAATTAATATTAAAAAATTCATTTATGGGGAGCCTAATATTCATTTATGTGGGGCCTAATATTCATTTATGTGCTCCAATACCCTCCATCACCATATATTCATTTATGTGGGGCCTAATATTCAATATAAGAGCACTCACATAAATGTGTAGTGATCATTGAAGGTGTTGAGACACCACGTGGGGTGTCCCAATATCACTAAATAATTACTCGTAACATGATAATCAAAACAAATTTTTTTTTTTTTTTTAGAATTTTGGAAATTGGGGGTGGCAAGTGCCACCTCCCCCCACTAGGTGGCTCCGCCACTGATTTTTAGTTGCCTTGCTAGAATTTTGAAAAACTTGGGTCTAACTTGAGAATAGTCCACTACAACAACAAGAAGACACATTTCACGCACTTATTTTTTTGCGCTTTTAAAAAATTCCTAAAATAGTTAAATAAAAACTAAAAAAATAACACTAAGTTAATTCCCTGATATTCTATTCGTAATTCCCAGCCATTACTTCATATGTCATTCTCAGCCGATCCTCATAAAAACATTGAACCCCCACCCCTTTGGAAGCTCGGCGACAATGAGTTCGGGCGGATGCTGGCTGAAATCTTGGAGCAAAATGGCATTAGCATTAAGGGTGTGCTATTCGACTAGGGAGCGAGGACGCGGCTGGCCTTCGTGACTCTATGCGCCAACAGACTACGCGAGTTCATGTTCTACAGGAACCCTAGCACCGACATGTTGTTGAAGCCCGATGAACTCGATCTCGACTGTTGTGAAACTAGAGAAAGGAGAATTGTATTATTAAGTGATTATGTTACAAGGGGCCAGTACATCAATATATAGAGAAAACCTAGAAACCCTAGGTAACCCTAATTACATGAAAGGTCAATAATACCCTTGCAACTAAACATTAATAACAACTTAACCATTACTATTCTAACACTCTTTTATTTATAGATGAGATTAGGGTTAACCTAATGGGCTCTAACCACCTAGGCCCATTAGGGTTAATATAACCTAATCTATCCCACATAACAACTAACACTCCCCCTCAAACACATGATGCGAGCATGGAGAGCATTATGGGTTTGCCAACATGAAAAAGAGATGCTCCAACTGATGTCTTTGACAACTTCGATTCTCCAACGAAAAAGAGATGCTCCAATTGATGTCTTTGACAACTTCGATTCTCCAACGACTTCAATTCTTCAACAACTTTAATTCTTTGACAACATTAATTTTGGTACTCAGTAGAATATAACTAACAAAGGAATATGGGACAAGTTCTCCCCCTCACGTGCGAACCCCGAATCGCACGGGAAGAGAGAAACAAAGAATCCAACTAGGATCACAACAAGGTGCCACACGGCACAACTTGGGGCCACTTGGCACACCAAACGGGGATTTAACAACCAACCAACAAAAGAAAGACTTGTCCATAAATTCACCAAAAGTCTAAACTGCAGGGACCAAAATCAAATATTGTAAAGTTTGGGAATCAAACTATAATCAAAACAAACTTGAGGGGCAACCGACAACAATGAGGGAGCAAGGGGGGTGCGGCCCACAATAGCAGATCAGGCTCACAACACAACCAAGGGGCTGGAGCAACCAACGCCTAAAACGAAACAGGTTAGGGTAGAAGACTGACGAGGGTACCACAAGATTCAAACAATAGACCCAGGCGGAAGCAGGTGGCTGACCAGGCGGCTGACCAGGTGGAATGGCTAGCACCAGGCGGCTGACCAAGTGGCTGAAGTCAGCAAACAACAGACAGCAACAGCAACAGACCAGAGGTAGACGGCAGATCAGAAACAGACCGGAAGTGAACCAGAGGCAGGCGAGCCAACGAAAGGCGGCTAGCAAAAGGCTTAACAGAACCAGAGACAACGAACTCAAACAGAGACAACGGAACCACAGGCAAAAGCAAACAACAGAGGACCCTGATGCAACCGGCGGACGGCGGCAAGGCATAAGCCGCCCGCCGGAAAGCGAGTATTCCACAGGCCTAGATCTTATGCTCTGATACCATGTTGTGAAACTAGAGAAAGGAGAATTGTATTATTAAGTGATTATGTTACAAGGGGCCAGTACATCAATATATAGAGAAAACCTAGAAACCCTAGGTAACCCTAATTACATGAAAGGTCAATAATACCCTTGCAACTAAACATTAATAACAACTTAACCATTACTATTCTAACACTCTTTTATTTATAGATGAGATTAGGGTTAACCTAATGGGCTCTAACCACCTAGGCCCATTAGGGTTAACATAACCTAATCTATCCCACATAACAACTAACATCGACCTCATTAGATTTCTCTCTCTCTCTCTCTCTCTCATTAGATCTGTATATTATTTCTCTCTTTAGAAACCGATTGAAAATATTAATTTAGGTGAGTTTTGGAAACTAAAACTAGTTGAAAATGTCGATTAATTAGATGATTTTTTCATCCCAGGACACGAAGGTCTTCACAAGGGAAAATTCGGAAATAGCTTGAGCTATTACGTCTGCTACATCTCCGAGATCCATCCACCATTTATGTTGTCCTTGCTGTAAATTGCCTTTTATTTATTTGCTTTATTTTTATTTTGCTCTTGTTACTTTTTGTTTTGGTCCCAATCTATGTGTTTCCAGATATCTGAAATGTGTGTTTCATTTTTTGTTGTGTTCATTTGAATCTAAGGGAGTTCTACCACGAAAACTTGTTTGCTCAAAATTTTGAATTTGCTTTCATTTTGTGAAGACACTATGCTTGAAGCTTTGGGCATTTTTTCTTCTCTGTGTTGTTTTTTTGGCAACGTAGTTGTCTCTTGGATTTTCTGGACATTTATTCTCAAGTCCAAGGGAGCGCCTTTGAATTTTGATTAGGTTTGATACTCTGCTCTTCTCTATGTTTTGATGGGCTCTGCTGCTATCATGGAAAGATATTTGTTGATCCTAATCTCCTTTCATTTTCAAATATTTCAATGTTGTTTCCTTACTTAATTCGCCTTAGAACATCCACTGTTATAGATGGATTTATTGGGTATTAAACAATGTATATGGTGCTTGATTGCCATATTATTATTAACCTTCATCATTGTGCTACAATCTCTAGCTACTCGACCTATTTGTTCAAAAGGATAGCAATCTCATACAATTTGTTGATCGTTATCTAGCTACTCGACCTATTTGTTGATCGTTATCTATAGTAACAACTAACAATTACAAATATTGTAAGGATATGGTGACCATGCTCATTTAGGATCGTGGAACCCTTCCCCTACATATAGAATGACCAAGTATCGGATTACTCTCTCTCTCTCTCTCAGCCTAAACAAACCATGGCGGAGTTCCTGGACTTGGACGCTCAAGACGTCGTCCGAATGCCATGGAACGTCTTACCAGACACAAAACAAGACTCGTCCAATTGTGTTGTCCCAATTGTTGCTGTCTACACGCCTCTCAGACCCTTCCCTTCCATTCTAGTCCTCCTCACTTCGCTGTTGCAATTGGCGATCGATGCTCAACCCTATTTCAATCATGGATTTCATTGCCAAGATTTGGATTTTCCCTTTCTGCCTCACATGCAACCATTTTCCACCGCACTATCACTAGTATGGTATTACAAATTGATTGATATTTTTTATTGTTTGATTTCAGGTTTATCGGAATTGAAGATTATGGTAGCCATGAGTCGTAACTTCATATTTAGTAATTTCAACTATGATGTATTTGCTTTGAAAGAAATATTCGATATGTTTTGAATATTGTGAAGAGTGTTTTTTGGATGTTTTTCATTTGAATATTGCGAGAATCTTTAAGACAATATGTTTTTTGTTTGAAGATATTGTGAATGTTGACACAATCCTTCCGTTTATTTTAAGACATTGGTGTATTTGTGTTGATTGTCTATTTTAAGTTTATTTTGATGTGAGTTCGGCAGAAGAATCACTTCATGTGAGTTTAGTATAAGAGTCACAGGTTAAGAATAGGAATATAAAAAATCAAAATAAATTGTCGCTAAAAATGTAACGCCCCATGTAAACCACTAACCCAACAATTTCTTGGAACTCAACCACGTGGCCCAAAATGTTTAAGCCTAAGTTGTTAGTAGTAGTTTACATGGTTCCTTATATACCCAAGATCACCCATGTAGACTTTCGATGTGGGACGGGACATCACAATCTCCCCACCTTTAAGACCTTGCGCCCTTGCAAGGCGTTCAACATTAGAGTTACCACGGCCTAACCCCGGGTCTGTTCTCTAGTGATCAAACAATCCCGACCCCACACTCAATCGTGTACACAGGTCGCTCTGATACCATTTGTAACACCCCATGTAAACCACTGACCCAACAACTTGTTGGAGCCCAACCACGTGGCCCAAAATGCTTAAGCCCAAGTTGTTAGTAGCAGTTTACATGGTTCCTTATATACCTAGGATCACCCATGTAGACTTTCAATGTGGAACGGGACATCACAAAAAATAATACCTTTCTCAATGTTTTTGTATTGTTACCTACATTAGTTAATGAATTTTTACTGACACTTTTAAAAATCCCACAAATACATTCCTGGCGTTTATAAATATATATTTTTACTGACACCTTTTAAAACTCTCGCAAATACCTTCTCCGCGTTTTTCAAAAAATTTTACCAACCCTTTCTAAAATCTCACAAATACATTGCTGTCATTTATTAAAATGTAAGAAATACCTCACTTTTTTGGTCGCTGAAAAATCTTCTACGGCTTTTGTACGTTTTACAAACGAAGGAAATATACGTCGGCAAGTTTTAAAGACGTTTATAAACGCAGATAAGTTTTCCCGACAGCGGTATTGGCATCGTTTTCCACAAGCGCCGAAAATAGTGCAAAAAACGCCAGTAAAGCGAAAGTAGTGCAAAAAACGCCGAAAATAAAAATTGGGACAACAATTTTAATTAGAAACTTATTTTAAAAATAAGTTGGTAAATAATCTTTTGATTGTCGAAACTCAGAAACGCAATCTCAAATATGATCAACTAGTTATACTATTAGAAGAAATTAAAAGTAAACAAAAACTTTCTAAAAATTTGGATCAAAACTTGAAAATATTGAAGAACACTAAGAACAAATGAAGAATAAGTGGAGAAATAAAAACAAGATTTGTATTAAAACTTAGAGAACTTTTTTTTTTATACTTTCTATTTATATTTTCTTTTCCTACAAATACTCTCTTGTATAGGCAAGAGAAAACACTTCAAAAAGTCTAAAAAAATTGCCATATTAAATTACAATATCCAAAATAAATAAAAGGTATTACAAAAGTCCATTGCCATTAATAAAAGGTGTTGACTATTTTCATGACCAATTTGGATAGCTTGCATAACTCTCTAGGAGTAGAATTAGAACCTGATATTTTGCACTCACCTTCATCAATGCATTGTATACCATCTCCAATTTTAAGTACTTAATTTCAATAATTAAATTAGGAGAAACACTAACTTTTGTGAACAGTGTTAGATTCGGACCAGTTCTGTTCGATTGTATTGTTAATCCACTTAAATGTCATTCTAAACTTTGTGTTCTTCATAAGAAATGATTCCAACATCCCAAGGTATCATTCTATTGATTTTGGTGAATTTTGGACTTGAGTTGGTATTTTTTCCGCATTTATTTCTATCGAGCTAAATTCTAAAAAACCTATCAAGCTTCTTATTTTGCGTCTATAATTTTAATTTTTTTTTGGACTTTCATTTTTCCTTCCCGAGCTTTTGTTCACTTCATTTTTTGCCTTTATCAATTCTTGAACTTGCTTTAGGACATTGGGACTGTAATGTAGCATTTGGAGACACTTTTAATACTCGAAAACCTGAAATGGGACAAATACAATAATTCACGCAATATCAAGTGTAAACATGAATTTATGCATGCACGTATATTATTTTGGACATATTAAACTATATACACATATAATTACATAAACTCGTCATCAGCGATACTATAGTACTCTTACATAAAGAGAATACAATGCCAATGTATGCTATGCAAGTAGGCACACACAAACCATGCCAACATGTAGCGTGTTTAAACCCATCATACATAAAGTAATCCCATGGTCTCAAGGTATTCAAACCATGCTCTGATACCAAGTTCTCACGCCCTCATTTTTTGACATATTATCACTGCAATTTATCATAATTTAAAAACCTCACAAATACTCAATAAACCATAATCCCAAATCACTTCATACATGATGTCACCAAAAATTAAGTTCGAAGTAGTTATATCAAAAAGGGCAAATTCTGACCCAATACGAATACCAAAATAACATCAAAGGTAAACATTTTACATTTTCTTGTGAACATAAAGAATAAAACTGAAAATAAATTAAAGTACATCTTTTTTAAAAGTAAATCCAAGATGTTGTGTAACTCCCACTATAAATCTTCAAAATCATGCACCATCACATGCATGTGACGCACTCCATGCTAGATGTTTGAAATAATACCTAAAAAATGATACGGTGAGCTACAAAACCTAGTAGGAATGTCTAAGCCAACATTACATGAGTATAAAATGATATGGCATATGGCGTACACAATTTATATCAAGGTGTACCAATTATAAAACTAAACCAACAATAAACAGTACCAACATCCTCATATTCATCTCACAAGTTAAAATGCTCATTTTGTTGATTTCATTAACCGTTTTATCATTTCGTATATTTCGTTCAATTCAATTATCAATGACAGCACCTCACTTGAACGTGGCCAAATAAGATATGTTATCTTACTAGCACCATTCCCTGGGAACTAGACAATTTTCGTAACTAGCATCACTCCCCAAAAGTGGCTAGCATAATCCATTCATTCATCACTAGCACGTCTCCTCAAGGAGGCTAGGTCACAATCTATCAATCACTAGCACGTCTCCCCACGGATGCTAAACCAAAATGCATTGTGTCAAATGTATAAGAGATTACAAATTCATAATATGTAGATTTCACAACCCGTACGATTATGGTTGTCCAACTAATGCCCATTATTCACAAGTCCAACTACAACATAGAGGGTGTATCCTCATGCATCATACCATAAGTCATGCCAAACTCACCTACATCATCTCGGGAACACAATTTAAATCAACCCATAAGTAACTCAATTTTAGAAAAGATTATTCACACAAGACCAAAAAAAAAAAAAAATTGGTGAGTAAACACCCAAAACTCAACACTTGAACCATAAATCAAAAGGGAAACCCCAATGTGAAGAAATATAAAATAAAGCCCTATTAACTTTAAAAACAAAGAAATATGAGTCAAAACATGTAGAATACCCATAGATCGAAGAGAAAACATCCCTACCTCAAGTGATTTGCTGCAAAGCTTGAGCTCCAATGGTGGTGGGGAACTCCAAAGAAACCTCTCCAAGTGAAATTTTGTTTGAAGGAATTTGAAAAATTTGTGGAAGAATCAAGGATTTGAAGTGTGGGTTGGTGGAGAAGAAGACTTCTAGAAAGAGAGAGAGAGAGGGAGAAAGAGAAGAAAATCATTTTGAAGAAAAAACTAGATCTCCTTTAAAAAAATCTGATTTGACCTTTTAAAAACGTGCATAATAAATCCTGACCAGATGGTCCAAAATCTGACCGATCAGGTTTTGTTACTACCCCAAAAAGTGTCTTAAAAAGCCAAAACCTGACTGGTGAATCCTGACTGGAAGCTTGAATCCTAACCGGTCAAGTTTGGCCACTGTCCCAAAAATGCAAAATTCCTAACCGAAAGTTTTGGGGCCTAACTGGATGGCCCTAGGGTCTGACTGGATAACTGAGAGTCTAACCTAATGCCCTCCGCACTCTCCCTTCACTTCTCACCTCACTTCCTCTATATCCAATCACCCAATTCACACAATACTTTCCCATACGAATTAATTAATGACATTCCGGATATTAAAATTAAAAACAAAATGTTTTTAGAGCCCTTACACGATTAGTAGGAATAGGTCTCAAAAGTGAACCGGTAGCAAAGTCTGACAGGTTAGGGGTCAAGGGAAATTGGTTAGGATGCAGTCAATGACTGGTCAATGACCAAGGAGTGATTGGTTCGAGTGACTAGTCAGAATAGTCATTGATTATGAATCTAGAAGCAAAGCTTAATCGATTAGAAGGTCAAAGGCGGGCAGTCAAGATTAAAGTGTATAGAATATAAAGGTGACTGGTTAAGGTAAGTAGTCAGAAGGGTCAACCAAGAGGAGATAGTAGCAAAGTTTGACCAATCAGGGTCGAGGGCAACTGGCCAGTTGGGTTTCTTCTTCGAATATTTAGTTGGGTTTTGTTAACAATAGAGCTTCATAAAACTCGAATTAAGGATGAAGGACACAAATTAAAGTATAGGGAAGATGCCTTGCTAGAGCTCGAAATTACAAATTTGGATTGGTCGAACCGATTGAACTCCAATGGGTGTTGGAACTTCAAAAATGGATTTTCTTCTCTCTCTAGACTTCTTCCGAAAATATCATCTTCCTATCCTCAGAATTCTCAACATGTGGAACTCTAAACTCACTAGGCTTCTTAAAATTCACATGGAAGATATGAGGGGAGGAGGTTTACTTTTATAATGGAGCTTGAATGCTCACATGGCTATCATGCATGTGGAGTGGGTGAAAAATCCTCCATTTGGCTATGGTTGGGCTGAGGTTTACCCATTGATGAAGGGTTTGAGTGAGTAGAAAGAAGAAGTTATTGGAGGTTTGGAAGTGGTTTTTAAAGGTGGATCTGAATCAAACCAGGGGGCATGGTGACTTTGGAACATGGTTGTGGATTTTTGACGTGAAAGAGAAAATCCCAGCATGTGAGGTTGAGAATTAATTAGGGAAAAATTACTATGTGTGAGCATGTCACCAAGGCATATGGCTGAGTTGGTTTGGTCAAGAATAAGTTTTGGGCAAGATTAATAGGGTAAAATGTTAATTGAGCTCAAGTTATTAGGCCGAAAAGGAGTTGACTGAAGTGAGCTTCCAAGGAGAAAGGGCCAAACTGGTCTCAGCTAGTTAAATATTCATACACAATTCATACAATATATATATATATATATATATATATATATATATATATATAAATCATGCAAGCCCAAATACATTCATGCATGCAAACAATCTTATTTACCCATTCAATCAAATGAAAATACATTAACGCAATTTTTTTATTTATTCATGAAATCTAACTTATTAATCATTCATAAATTTATAAAAATTTATTTTTATTAATTTAAATTTTTTTAGTCTTTACAGTTTGCAACTTGCAATAAAAAAATTGAAAAACTTATTTAGAATCAATTACGATAGAGAAATAGTCCATAATAATTGATTTGATAATACATGGTCTTCAAGTTTTTTTTTTTAGATGAATAGTTATTTAGTTTGTTTGACACTTGTTCACTATCTAATTTGATGATTTTATTCAAAACAAAACCCTTATAACATTAAAATAACGTACTCTAGCCTAGATATCAAAGAAAGAGAAGAAAATCCAACCAACCGCCCCCGCCCCCTCTTCTCCTGAGACGTTGGCAAATGCCCCACGGCTACAAAACCCGAAACAAAACTCTCTTTTTCTTTTTTCACAATGTCCAGAACTAGAAACACCGTTGATTTTTCAGCATCCCCATTTTGGGCTTGTAGCCCATACATTTATGAGGCCGGAAAGCCGGGGAAACTATAGGGTCGGCTTGATTTAGGGTCCTAACCCAAATGGCCGTCAATAAGCCCATACCAAACTGGGATTTGCGAGTGGTATCGAACACCGCTTTCCCATTACCCCGGCTTGATCGATTCGTTCCTTCATTCGTTCTACTGTGTTCTTATCCGGCACCGCTCTGTTTATCCATAAAAGCCCAAATCACGACGGAATTTTACTCAACTGTTGCTTTCCTATTACACAAGAAGCTCTCTAGTCTCTACCTATTCCTTCGTTGGGCGCTTGTGCTTCAAAGGTTGGTGAACTGGGTTTGGTGAGAATAGTCCAACGCGTGTGTTCAGGGGATCCAGAGATGATGATGATATTGGGATCAACTCGTTTGCGGGATTGATTTCGGGTAGTATTATCATTTCCTTTTCAGGTATAACTGTAAAGTTGGTTTGCTCTGTGGTGCGGTAATTGTTGGGAAATTTGGCTATAGGATTTTCATTGAAAAGTTAGGCGATGAAGTTGTAGAGCTTTTACTTATCAGTGGCAAAGCAGGGTATTCGGGATTGATCCGAAGTCGTGGTTTGTTTGTAAAATTCATGCTTCGGTTATGAATGTTTAGTAGAATAGCATGAATTTTGTCGTGAGAAGTTTGTTGAAATTTGAGTATTGGGGTTGAGTAAGAGGTGTTTCATGAGTATCGTTTGAGTGGTATTATGAAAATTGGGTCAAGGTTGTTAATGGATGACAGGATAGGTTGATTCTTTTATGGTTGAGCTCGGAAGAGAGGAGCATTGGAGATGGCTGTGGTGAGCAAAACTAGAAATATGCTTGAAGGTTTGGTAAGAGAAGGTTCATTCAAATGGTTGATTAAAAATCGGACTTCTTTCAATGAAGAGTTTGAGGAAATGGGAACTGGAAGGAGCTGGATACCAGAACTCTCTCCGGTGGCAAATGTAGTAGTTCGTAGATGTTCAAAGTAAGTTGCTGCAAATGCATATTGTACTCTGTATTTTTTACTTGTTCTCATTTTCCTTTTGGTTTTGCCTTTTTCTGCGACTTCCATGTTATAGATATTCCAGATACACTGTTGTATATGTTTAATCAGCTGTATCTTCTATAGTGTCATTGCTTGCTGGACACGAGTTTACTAGGAAGTGATGGGATGTATAAATATCTTATGATGAGCAACCCCACTGGATTAATGGCGAGGGTAGTTATAATACCATCATATTGAGTATTCCAGTTTTGTATAAAAGGGAATGCTATCCCTCCATCTCTTGTTGCATTTAAGCAACAGAATGCACTTCTGCAAATTTATAACCCAGTACCAATATCTAATCCAGTCAATTAAACTGGTACATCTGGCATTCTGATTGTTCTCTGTGGTTATCTAATAACTATACTTGTGAACGACCCTCACAATGCAGAATTCTAGGCATTTCTACGGATGAACTTCGAGAAAACTTTGATGCAGAGGCTTCTGATTCAACAAAGCATCCGTCACGTTATGCAAGGAACATTTTGGAATATTGTTGTTTAAAGGCTCTTGCTTTGTCTACACAAGTGGTAGGCTATTTGGAAGACAAAAGGTTCCGCCGGCTAACATTTGACATGATGCTTGCTTGGGAGTTTCCAGCTGCTTCGAGCCAACCCCTTGTCAATGTATGTTTTAATTGTTCAGTTGAGCATCTTGATCTTATGCCTACGTACCACTATTGTTGTCTGGAAAGCCTGCCATATCCATAACTTGGCGAAAAGTTTCCCTTGTGGTGTTTTGGTTCTGTTCTTTTTGTGCTGGCCGTTTTCTAGATGCTCATTCAAAATGATAGTGCTTTTATTCTTGTGCCTTTTGACATTGTTCTTTGGATTATTGTGGCACTTGTTTATGTTGCAGATGGATGAGGATGTAACAGTTGGGCTAGAGGCCTTCTCTAGAATTGCTCCTGCTGTTCCTATCATTGCCAATGTGATTATCACTGATAATCTTTTTGAGGTGCTTACTACATCGACCGGTGGTCGGCTTCATTTTTTTGTCTATGAGAAGTATCTAAGTGGATTAGAGAGGTCAGTGTTTTCCTCTATAGTATCTTGTTTTTAAAATGCTTTGTAGTCTTGCTGTGATGTTCTCATGGTTTTTGTTATTGGGAAGAAAGAGAGAGGGAATCAGAAGTGTATAGTGTGTTAAGTTACCCTATCACATGAAAGCTTATATTTATATAGAAACCATCTAACTACAAGACTCCACATAACCAATGTGAGATTCGACCTTATTCTAACTCTAATATTCTAACACTCTCCCTCAAGCTGGAGAGTAAATGTTGATAAGTCCTGGCTTGTCACAAAGTAACTTCAATAGTTCTCTTGTGCTTGGACCCCACAACAAAATGGGATTGTCAAACGCAAAATTCATTATTTATCTGAGGTTTTGCGTGCATTGTTATTTCAAATGAAGATTTCTCAGTCTTATTGGAGTGATGTTGTTCTTACGGCTAGCCATTTGATCAATCATTTGCCCTCCACCGTTCTCGGGGGTCAAATACCTCATATAGTCTGATTCCCTGACCGCTTTTACACTCCTTATCACTTCTGATTTTGGGTGCACATGTTATGTTCCTGGGCAAGATAAACTTGATCCTCGGGCTATTCGGTGTCTTTCTCGGTTATTCTCGCACTCAAAAAGACTACAAGTGTTGCTCTTTGTCCCTTCGTCATCATTTTATAGGTGTAGATGTTACATTTAATGGTTCTTTACCTTTGTTTCGTGCACTACAGATCCTATTGATATCTCTCATAATATATTTCCTATAGCTACCGTCCTCACAAATCGTTGCACGTGTATATTTGTCGGCCAACAGTCCAGCCCACCTCCCAGGAAACGGCCACCTCGCCTCCTCCGTCTCGTGATCTGAAAAGTTCTTCTCCATCACCATACCTTCCCGTTGTTCTTCGTGAAAGTACCCGCACTTGCACCTCGTGTTCACTTTCTCATTATGTTTCATATAATCATTTGTCTCTCTTCCTTCGTGCTTTGGGTGCTTCTATTTCTTCTATCTCCATTCCTAACACTGTCCAGGAAGCCCTGCGTACACCTAAGTGGCGGTCAACTATGGAGGTTGAAATGTCTGCTCTTCATGATAATGGCACTTGGGAGTTGATTACTCTTTCGCAAGGGAAGTCTACGATTGGTTGTAGCTGGGTTTTTACTGTCAAATATCATCCGGATGCCATTGAGCGGTATAACGCTTGCCTTGTAGCTGAAAGCTATACCCAGACATATGGTGTTGAATACGTCAAGATTTTCTCTCTTGTGGCCAAGATTAGTTTTGTCCGCATTCTTATTTCTGTTGTTGCTATTTTTGGTTGGCCCTTATCTCAGTCGGACGTCAAAAACGCTTTCTTACATGGTGATTTGTTCGAAGAGGTCTGTATGGAGCAACCTTCCGGGTTTGTTGTTCAGGGAGAGGGTTCTCCGGTGTGTCGACTCTACAAAGCTCTTTATGGTTTGAAATAGTCCCTTCGAGCTTGGTTTGAAAAATTTAGTGATGTTTTATAGGTTTGTATGCGTCACTGTCATTTTGATCACCCTGTCCTCTAGGGGTGAAAGTTTAAGCCTGAAAACCAAACCGAACTTACGGTTTGGTCCAATTTTTCAAACTAATCGGTCTGGTTTGAAATTTCTAACAAATTTCGGTTCGGTTTTAGTCACGTAGGAACAAAACCGGACCAGACCGGACTAGTTCCTATACTAAACCTTAAAAAATAAAAAACTAGGTTCATACATGTTGTTTTAAGTCTCAAACTAGTTTTCTCTTGATTTTTAATTTTTTACGGGACTTTAATTTTACTGCAATTTAAAATTTGTATGTTAACTTTACTAGGCTTTATTTTTTTTTGAAGTTTTTTTAACATGGGCTTAGGCCTAATCAAATCAAAAATCAATTTTAAAATAAAAATCAATTCGGGTTTTATCAATTTGACAACGGCCTGTTAATTTTTTAGAAGTTTTTTTAATTTTGAATCCAAGTCCAACCAAACTGAATCCGGACCAAAGCCAAACCGAAATTGAAAAAATCAGACCGAACCAATCCGAAATAGTTCAGTTCAGTTCGGTTTCGATTTACAAAACGTCAACCCGAATTTACCGGTTTGGTACGAGTTTTTCAGCCAAACCGGACCGGTTTCACCCCTATTGTCCTCTATCTATCGTCAGATCGAGAAAAAATACCATTGATTGTGTATGTGGGTGATATCATTATTACTAGGGATGATCAGTAAGGTATTTATTGATTTGAAATAATTCCTACGGTGTTAGTTTCATACCAAAGATTTGGGCAAATTACGGTATTTCATAAAAAAAGTATGTATTGGATTTTCTGGAGGAGACTAGATTATTAGTGTCGCGGCCTGTGGAGACATCTATGGATCCGAATGTCAAGTTTTGTGTTGATCAGGAAGAGCTTCTTTTTCATCCAGACCAATATTGTCCTTATTTGGCAAGTTGAATTACCTCACCATTACTCGTCTTGATATCTCCTTTGCTGTTATTACGGTGAGTCAGTTTATGTTAGCTCCTCGTCTTCGTCATTCTTCGTATTGTCAAGTTTCTTAATGCTCATCCTGGACGTGGTTTGTTTTATCGGTCTAATGGTCATCTACATGTTGAGGCCTTTACTAATGCTGATTGGGCAGGATCACTATCAGATAAATGATCAACGGGCGGCTATTGTACTTTTTGGCTATCTTGTTACCTTGAAGAGCAAGAAATAAACGGTCATTGCGAGGTCTAGTGCAGAAGCCGAGTATAGAGCCATGGCTCACACTACATGCGGGATTGTATGGGTGCGGTCTTTGTTCGAAGGGTTAGGGTTTGGTGTGTAGTAACCCATACCTATGTACTGTGATAATCAGGAAGCAATTTATATTGCTTCGTATCCCGTATTTCATGAGAGAACAAAGCATATTGAGGTGGATTGTCATATTGTTCGAGAAATGGGAGAAGATGGTCTGTTGGCTACCCTCTTTGTGTCTACAGAGGCTCAGCTAGTTGAGAGTTTTATAAAAACTTTATTCAAACCACGACTAGAGCTATTATATAACAAGCTGAGTTTTGTGATATTTATTCTCCAGCTTGAGGGTGAGGGTTAGATAAATATGTTTATTCTTATGGTGTGAGGTTGGCATAGTCTCTTTGTATTATCTCTCTCTCTCTCTATATATATATGAATAATATGTGTGATAAGTCTTCAAGAACCCTAAACACGTTTCCCATCTTACATATTTCACACTGAATTTTTTTGGGGTGGATGACATTATATACTGATTCGATCCGAGCTCTCTTATTGAATTGCTCATTCAATGAGCATTCTCAATATTATGCCTTGAAGAGGACTCGAACCTCCACGCTCTTTAGCACGAGATTTTGAGTCTCGCTTGTCTACCATTTCACCACCAAGGCATCTTGAAAGTGAATCGTATTCCATGAATATGATATCTATCTAGTGTGATGTATGGAATATATGACAAAGGTGGGGTGTTGGAGTATTGCTATTGATCGGTCATGTCATATAGGCCCGAGCGGACATCCAATTGCTTCGATTTGAATTATCTGGAGGATGCCTTATATATTATTATATTATATTATATCAAAGATATCAAAAAGATGGACAATCAAACCTATTTCTCGATTCAATAGAAGCCCAAAGAGGTGAATAGGGTCCCAAATAAGGAAAGATATGTAAAAAGCAAGTCCGATTACTATTCCTAATCCTAAATGGAATGTAGGGATCCATATTGTATCTATTTCGATACGCTCAAATAACCCCTTCTCATAATGAGAATGTATCTCCCTATTCCGGTTACATGTTTCACACTGAATTTTTTTGGGGTGGATGACATGAATTCCGAGTTTTTTGACATGAGAATTTGTTTCCTCCAGGGCTGTTAGGAAAGTGAAGACCCAATCTGAATCATCTCTCCTTTCACCCTTACGGTCCGCAAGAGGAGAAAAGATCTTGGAAGTGGATGGGACAGTCACAAGCCAGCCAGTTCTAGAGCATGTGGGAATTTCCGCATGGCCAGGTGGGTTACTGATATAGTTAACCACTTGACATGAAAATGTGCAAATGTTACCCACACAATCCAAATCTTGTGGGTAAAATAAAATCGCTGCCAACTCTGATAGAAGTTGTTCTCAGACAGATTTTGATTTTACTCGAAGTACTTGCTGTACATTTTATAACTGCTAGAGAAAACTCTGCAACGTCTGCTACATTTTATTATTCATGTGGATTGCAGGTCGACTAACTCTGACTGATCATGCACTCTACTTTGAAGCTCTTCGGGTTGTTTCTTATGACAAGGCAAAAAAATATGACTTGTCGGAAGATTTGAATCAGGTTGTTAAGCCTGAGTTGACAGGACCTTGGGGAACTAGACTCTTTGACAAGGCAGTCTTCTACAAATCAGTTTCCCTGTAAGGCGTGATGCATACATTGGTTAAGTCATAATATTTATGTTGTACTGTATCAGCTAAGAAGCAAGGATATGTTTACCGGCCTCACATGTCCATGGTTGCCACCCGTTTTTTTTATTTTTCTTTTTTAGTCGGGCACGCTGGAGACACATTGAGGAAACATTGGGGACATGCTAGGAACACATCGCTACAACTTAAAAAAAAATTGGTTAAGGGTTATATTGTCATGAATGGTTTATGTCATTGTGATGCGTTTTTTTTTTTTTGTTTTTATCCCTAATTTTGGTAGATTTTTCCTTTGACTTTATAATGTATAGACAATAGACCTATAAATCACAAATATGATGGAAGCTTTGTTTTTCGGAGAAGGTTGATAAAGTTGAGACTATTTTCAAAAAGGCTTCTTTTTGGTGTGTGGTGTCATCTCCTTTCAACGTGGTACCATATTCTGTTCTTGATTGCTGTGATGTCTCTTTGTTCTTTTGGTTTAAAAAGATTATTTTGGAAAAGGCTTCTTTCGTGTATATCCATGTTTATTGCAGTAAACTTTTTTTTTTGCTGATCAATAAGTATATGCATATGTAGACTTACATTTAGTTTAAACGTGTATAAGCATGTAGACTTATAGTTAATGTAAACATGTCTCTAGTGTGTCCATGTCCTGAGATTTGGTAGTATGGCATTTCCATGTCGTGTTGTGTTTGGTCTCCTGTTCGTATCTGTGTTTTTAATGAATTAGAATTGAAAATGTTTACATTCTACTGCTATGTAGACTTATATTTATTTTAAACATGTATAAGCATGTAGACTTATATTTATTGTAAACACATCTCCGCTGTGTCCATGTCCTGAGTTTTGGTAGTATGGCATTTCCATGTCGTGTTGTGTTTGGTCTTCTGTCCGTATCTGTGTTTTTACTGAATTGAGATAGTCATATGTATTTGGTCTTCTAGATGTTGCAAGATTCAGGGTCAGGGAGGAAGAAACTGATACAACTATTAACAAGAGTTTTCCTTTTCTTTGTTTTATTTATAGTTGTGAACCAGTATCATTTATTGATTTTTTGTTTATTAATTGGGTTGCTAAGTGAAACAAGAGAAGCCCATTATGATCTTGTGAAACAATGTCCAACAGGATTCGTCGCTTACACACATCTGTCCTTTCTCTCTTGGACTATTGGGCCTTTATTGGGCTATTTCCGTGGATACTTGCCATGTGTGTTTCTTTAGAGTTGAAGGCTTGTTTCACTGACTCATGTTTGTTTCATAATTTCACATTAAAATATAGTAACTTAACCTTTGAGCTCACCTTCATGTGGAATATGATAATATAATCACAAGATGTATCTCCATCTTGCATGGATCCCCCCACTTTGGGGGAAGCAACCGCGTCGACACGACATGAGTGTGAGAGTGTGGAATCCGTACTAGATCAAAATGAACGGATCCTTTTAATGAAGAGGAAGAGAGTCCACGCATTTGTTGTTGCCTATTTGTTTTTTTTTAAGAAGCAATTTTAATGACCTTCAAATATATAGCATTGGGCCATTATATCATGTAAGCCAGTATTTTTATTTGTAAGTACATGGGCCACAAGCCTCAATATTTGCTTTGGCAAATGCTAGTATCATGTAAAACATAATAAATGGGACATGGGTTGTATGGTGTATATATGGTTATTTATTTGGATAGTTTGAAATGTAATATATATTTTTATAACCCATACAAGTTATTTAAAAAAATTATGGGACAACTTTGGAACTCAATTTCATATAAAATACATTTAAATGAAAATATTTAACAATCGCCACAACCGTATCCGGATTTCGATCGACAAATCTTCCATTTTTTAGCTTCAAGTGCCCGACACCTAGGTATACTCCCTCATCTGATACTCACACCTGAATCCATGCAAGGCGGATGTATTCCCATGACCGTACCTGTACCTATCTGTATCTACGTATCCTTTATTTTTACACTTAATATGTCGAACCCCTACATATAAGCACTGTATCCTATACTCGCACCCCAGTTTGTGCTACATAGATTGAAACATATTGTAATCTGATCATCACTTTCCATATGCCTTGGGAAATTAAAATTATTTTTCATATGCCCGAGAATGCTATTAATTTTGTGGGGTTTTTTCTGTAGACCAGAACCAGTTGTAATGGAGTTTCCTGAGCTTAAAGGACATGCACGTCGTGACTATTGGCTAGCCATTATCAGAGAAATATTATATGCTCATAGATTTATAAAGAAGTTCCAGATCACGGGAGTTGAACGAGATGAAGCACTTTTAAAGGCAACACTTGGAATTATACGAGTACAAGCCCTCAAAGAAATAAATACTACGAGCCCTCTTTGCAATGAGTCTCTTCTTATGTTCAATCTCTGTGATCAAATTCCAGGCGGAGACTTAGTACTAGAAGCACTTGCAAACATGTCATCCTCAAGGGACTTAGACCAGACTATCTATTCTAATGCTGGAAGTAGAATGTACTCAACGTCGGCTTTATCCATGGCTTCTAGTTTGGAGTTTGTCTTTGGACCAAGTTCTAATGTTAATGAGGCTGGACTATATGTGGGTGAGCTCACTGTGGGAGAGATGAGTCCGTTGGAAAGAGCAGTTAAGGAATCTAGAAGCAACCATAAAAAGGTGGTGCTTGCAAAAGCAACTGTTGATGGGGTTAAAGTAGATGGGATAGACACGAATCTGGCAGTGATGAAGGTCCTTTTAATATTACTCTTAGTCTCTTGGCACTTATTTGCTTGTTTTTCCTTTCGAATTGGGTAAGAATTTGACTGTTCCCCATATAGGCACATAAGCATGTATTTTGGGGGTTGGCAAAATGAACTTCTGCCTTTCTATCCTTCCATTTTATTGAATTACAGTTGAAATTGCATGATATTCTTATTTTTGGTGGCTTCTAACGGTCATATGTACTGGCAGGAGTTACTCTCTCCTCTTACGGAAGTTGGGAAGTGGCTTATTTCTCTGGCATATTGGGAAGACTCTCTGAAGTCTCTTGCATTTTGTGTGGTTTGTTCTTACATCATTTTCAGGTAAGGCATTTAGTTGAGTGCACCTTTTCGTGGAACAGCTAATTATATTAACTTCAGGAAAGCATGATGTACAAAATACATTTTGTTTTCTAGCTATCACCTGTACCTGGTTGTAATTGTGAGTCAAGATTCAAGTGCTGCACATTTGCTATATTGGAGGATTCTAGTTTTTAGGTAGAATTAGCTTCAAAGAAAAGGGTGATGTGAAACTGTTAAAAATTAATTAGCTAGAATATTTTAGATGATTCACTAATGTTTCTTCTACTGCTAAAACTAATGCTTACTTCTATTGTATGAACTAAATAGTTACAAGTTAAGGAACAAGTTGAGTGTTTTCGCAGGTTCCCCTTCCTTCAATGCCTCTCGGTATTTATAGACACAAGTTGCAACTGTTTCTCATAACTTCTTTGCAATTCTTTGCCACTCGCCTTTCCCCTTTCTTTTATTTGTAAAATCTCATCCGTTTGCCTCCTTCGATCCCCACTACTTGGTCATGGTTATGCAACTTCTATACTGAACAAATTCCTTGCATGCCCATCCCTTCTTTCTAAGTATTATTTCTTTGCTTGACGCCTGTCACTTGAAAAAAAAATTATACATTTGGCATTTTTTAAAACGATTGGGATATATAACTGCCAATAACTGTCTTTTCCCTTTAAACGATGTCGCATGATGGCCCAACAACTTGTCTTGATTGGCTGCGGGCAACTCCATGGTTCTTGTCACGTGGTACATTCTTATTAGTGAATGGATTTTGGTTGTAAATATACCTCTACACCAACATTTGTTTAGAATTTAAAGAATGCTAGTAGGCTTTTAAGCTTCCAACTTTCCCTACATCTCGAGATCGAGGGTGTACGTAGTTCTCTAACTGCACCACTTCTTTCACCCCTCAACTTCTTCTTCGATTAGGCTTCCCTTCCTTTATAAATTCAACATCTCACTTTGGGAATGGTGCATACCTTTCCCTTCCCCATTTGCAGCACTATGGGAACCCTTGACATTATTAATTAGACTTTGGAGAACCTTTCTGTTGCTAATCTATGTGCTCTTCTTTCCCTTGAACCTATTTATGTGCTTTGAACAAGACTCTTGGTGATTGGGATGACAAGATTGTTACCATCAACTCGACAAAGGAGATTGGTTGGGACCTTACTTTGATTCCTCCTCGCGAGTGTTATCCAGATTGTAATAGCCGGTTCCAACCCTTTTGAAGACCGTTCAAAAGAAACATAAACGGCCGTCGAAGACATTACTTGCCAAGAAGGCCAAATTCAAACGCAAGGCAAAAGCAATGGTCTTAGCATTTTAGCTTCTTGACAATAAAATGTTGAAGTATCAGGTGAAGGAGGATAACAGGAAAAAAAGAGAATTTGTGGACTTTGCTTGGGAGAAATTCCACCTCCTTGTTATTTGGATATTCCCTCATTATTTCAAGGTGATTTCTTGTAGTTGGAAATCGCAGCTGTAGAGCCCAGAATCCCACTTGAGTGCTTCTCATTCATCTCTTGAACACCCCTCACTTGTGCTGCAAAACACTCCAAACTATGTTAGTGTCGATTGGGGTTGAGTCTCCCGCGGGCATTCTGATGTTTAAGTTAGCTTGTGTAAAGAGAGAAAGCAACTTGAAAGCTAGAGTGAAAAGTGCGCGTACCTGAGATTGAGTGCCCATGGAATATTTATAGCGAACCCCTAACAGTCTACCATAAGCATAAGCCAAAGATGTCAAGCTGTGGACTGCAAATTACGGCGCCTCCGCCACGTGTCCCACGTTCGTGCGGATCAAACGAAAATGTCTGCATTTTGGTTTGGCCCCGTGGGTCTACCTAGGTAACTGCCTGCAACGTGGGCACCACCTCCTAGTCACGCCGAGCGTATAGCCCTCAACGGCAGGACCGAATGCTGAGGCTTGTAAGTGATTCACCTTGAGAAGCAATGCTGACCGCTGAAGAGGTTCGGCCAAACCTGGCATGTCGTGCGCTCGGCACTAGCCGAGGCATGCCAAGTGGCCTTGTCAAACCTCCCGGCCCAACAAGAGTAGATCAATCCTTGGGCCTTGCCCAGCTCAAGCCCAACACATAAGGGCCTAGTGTGCGCATGGCCCGATAGCCCATTGTATTGAGTATTCGGTCTACTACAATAACCCCTCAATTTCTTTGCTCGACATTGACTGATGAGAGGAATTGAATGATAGAAGGTCGGAGCCCTTTACTGTGCTCAAATGTTTGGCATCCACATGGCACCACTCCGTTGGTTGTTCCAGTCCGCTTTTCGGGGGAACCGTAGGTGGCAGATGCTATGGTTCACACGAACTGCCGCCTTGCTAGATGACGCCGCGTATCACACATCCGACAGTGGAGATGAAACGATTCAAATTCCCACTCAACCGTTTCGTAGTTTGTGCAAGATTATAATAGTGTCTTCTATAGAGAGAAAATCCATGCACTTTCTCTAAACCATAACTTCGTTCGCACTCGAAGCTCTTCATGACGTTTTTGCCTTATTTGCAAGTTTCTGGTATGAAAATCTGTCATTTTATCCATTGCGCTTCATAGACCGTCCATTTTTTCAGTCATTTGCATGCATTTTTTATCAGTTTCTAGGAAGAAACTCAAAAAGGATTGCCATGGGGCTATCAAATCAATCCTTAGTTGCACGAAGCGGAAGCGGAAGCGGGAGCGGGGGAGTGGAGGATCATAAAAGTGTGGAGCTGCCGTTGGAAGCGTTTAGGGAAAAATATGAAAATTATAATTATTTTTTATTTTTTATGCATTTGAATTTCGAAAGAAAAATATTATTCTACCACTTTGCAATTTTCATTGAAAGATTACAAATTTACAATTCAATACTTACCACAATGAACAATACCATATATGACGTACTTCTTGTAACCAAACCAAACCAAACTGAGCCTTATGTCCCAAATCAATTGGGGTCGGCAACATGAATCCTTTTCCTCCAAAGAGTTCTGTCAAGTGCTGCTTGCTCACTTAGCCCTAGTAGACTTAAATCCTTGCGCACTACCGCATCTAATGTCAATTTGGGTCTTCCCCACCCCGGAGCATTGCTATGCAAAGCTATCCTATCCGCTTTCTTAACTATTGCATCCGTAGGTCTACGATAGACATGCCCAAACCACCTAAGCCTATTTTCCCTCAACTTCTCGTCTATAGGTGCTACGCCTACCATCTCGCGGACTGTTTCATTTCTAATCCTATCTCGTCTAGTCTTACCCCACATCCACCTCAACATTCTCATTTCCGCTACACTTATCTTGGTCACCTGTTGTTTCTTCATAGGCCAGCATTCTGTCCCGTAAAGTATCGCTGGTCTTATAGCAGTTCTATAGAATTTTCCCTTCAACTTTGTGGGTACCCTCTTGTCGCACAGTACGCTAGTAGCACTTCTCCACTTGAGCCACCCCACTTGGATCCTATGGGTCACATCATCCGTAATCTCTCCATCTTGACTAATAAGCCTAAATACTTACAACGGTCACTCTTTGGTATCTCCTGGTCTTGAATCATCACTTTTTCTTCGTACGCACTTCTGGTATCACTAAACTTGCAAACCATATACTCAGTTTTACTCCTACTTATCCGAAAGCCCTTAGACTTTAGTGCATCCCGCCAAATTTCTAATTTAGTATTAACACCGTTAGCAGTATCATCTACAAGGACGATATCATCTGCAAACAACATACACCATGGAATATCCTCTTGAATCTGACTAGTCAATTCATCCATAACTAAAGCGAAAAGGTAAGGGCTCAAGGCTGACCCTTGGTGCAATCCTACTGTGATGGGAAATTCACTCGTCTCCCCTGCTGGTGATCTAATGGCAGTGACAGCACCTTCATACATGTCTCGAACAACATCGATATACCCTTTGGTGACTCTCTTTCTCTCCAGAACCCCCCATATAATGTCTCTGGGCACCCTATCATAGGCCTTTTCTAGGTCTATGAAGACCATATGAAGATCCTTCTTCAATGACCTGTGTTTCTCTACCACTCTTCTTAGTAGGTAAATAGCTTCCATGGTCGATCTCCCAGGCATGAACCCAAATTGTTTCTCCGACACCATAGTCACCATCCTCAAACGATGCTCCATAACTCTTTCCCACAGCTTCATCGTATGACTCATCAACTTAATACCTCTATAGTTGTTGTAAGAACATAAAACTGAAACTGTAGAAAAAAAACCCAATGCGATAAAGGAAGTTAAAAAACTTCCGATAAATAACAAAAATGAAATAGTTTTGCCTTCATCAAAACAAAGAACGTTCTTCATTTCTTTTGCCTTTTCCCTCGTGCTTTTTCATGTCGCTTTTGAGCTTGTGTCTTCTCTGTCAAAGCTTGGACACTTGGCAATAGAGTTGATGAAGTCGCAGCAACAGAAGTAGAACTAGAACTTGGCAAGGTTCTAAAAATTGCTAGGCGGTGGGAGACCTTCTAGCACCTAGGTCTAGTAATCGTGGATTAATCGGCCTAGGAGGATTAGTTGATTTTTTTTTCTTCTTTTAATAAATATTCTTACAAAATTCAAGTTTTCAAACTAAATGAAAATAAGTCACACATTACACATCTCAAACTTAACCGATTAATCAGCGCCTAGACCCCGATTAAGTGACCAAACGATTTTCCTAGGCGATTTGGGGGTAGTTGCATCGGTAGGTAGCCGATTACCAATTAATCAGTTGATTATCCAATTTTTCGAACACCGAAACCTGGTGGGAAATCTGAAATGTTGGGAATTGTTGCGAGAGTAGTGGCAATGTGGAGAGCATCATCTTCGCTATCAAAAAGTACCACATTCTCTCTTTCCTCTATTGTTGGCAAAACTTCTTCAATATTAGTATCTTCATAATACACATCCCAATTTTTAAACGAATCGTAGTGATCGACTAATTTTATGCTCGATCACAATTCAACCTATTTCTCTTCACACTATGAATAAACAAGTAAGTACTCCAACCCCTCTCGACACAAGACGTGTTAACACCTTGAGACTAACACTCTGAGTGCCAAGGAATACAACTCAGGTGTTGCCCCACCATACATATGCCACCATGACTGCGCATGCATACTTGCTCGATCCTTAACTGCTTTAGGTTGCGTGAACAAACCCTTGTCACTAACAAAATCACTAATCTGATGCCGTATTATAGTAGCATCACTCGGATCAAGAATCATTTTGTCAATTGTATTGAGATACCTCTTTTGAACCTCCATATCACAATGAGGTTTCCTCCTCTCACCACCCGGAGCAGGTTTTGAAAGCCAAGAATGTGTGTAATACTTGGGAACAAGAACATAAGCTAGGCAATGCAAAGGAATGTTCATTTTATCCGACCTCTCCACAACGATCTTGTGAATCAAATTGTAAACCACGGGAACAGTTGCAAGAATGTTTTTGATGTTCCCCAACATTGTGTCCATTTGTTCATATTCCCCCTCAACAATCGGTTGATCAGTATCGCAAAACCTGAGAATTTTATATATGAGTTGTGTAACTTTAATAACTCTCTTGGCATTGCTCCAAAAATCCTCATCCATCACCATTTTTTTGACAGTGTCATGCTGATTTGGGTCTGATGAGCTTCTTCTTAAGATCTCCCAATGGGAGCTTAGAGCCATAGCAACTAGAGATGCTCTTACTGTTGCCAGCAGCTGCAATACTATGCAAAACATGCACAAATCTTGTCTTCTTTGTTTTAAGAAGCTCCAAATCAGAGTATGTTTTGTATAAAAACTGGCATGAGCTATGATTTTTTATGTACTTCACCACGACTTTTCCTTTACTATAGCTCTCATTGAAGAAAGATAAAGCTGGATCAGAACTCTTGCCAATATCTTTCATTAACAAATTCAGTGAGTGAGCCAAGCAACCGGACCAAAAGATGTGTGGATGTTTGTCTTGAATTATTGCCCCCACGGCCTTGCAATTGGATGCATTATCAGTGACAACTTGCAATATGCAAGACTTGTTGAGAACTTGAGATTAATATGAAAAGCATTGCTAATCGGACAACAAAAAATAGCTACAACCTGCACCACGTTGGAGGGCCCAACAAAATCGATGGCCTTGAAGGTCAACTCAGCAATATTTAGTCCAGTTTTCTCCAATCCAGAAACACCGTGCCCATTTACAAAAACAGCTCTACCACCTGACCCAACCATGGTGTTAATCAACTATTGGTTCTTTAAATTTGACCAGCCATCAAAAGCAATTGACAATCCATGTGTGCTCCAATCTTGCATTAAAGGGGTCAATGCCCGCTGCACCTTGCTCTGTTCTTTATCCAACAAAGAAGTTCTTATCTTTTCGTAGTTGGGGGCTTTGTACCCTTTGGTGCATTATTGTTACCAGTAACCATAGCTGCCCAAAAAGGGGACCTTGCAACATTAAAGGGAATGCCATTACAATAAAAGAATCTGGCAACCTTTTGGTCCTCATCTTCCCTTTTATTGGTATGAAAATGTCTACAATTTTCTTTTATTGGTCCAAATATTTTTTGTTAAAAAAGAATTGATATCCAAGGAAATGACAGATAATAAGGAGCCAAAATACTTTATAGGGCTTATGGACCTGACCTGGGGTACAAGAGCTGTGCAGATCCCTCCTTCCCTTGTGTTGTTGAAAGGAATATTCTTCACGTCAAGTTGAAATAAGGGCCAATTTTTTATTGCAGCAAAGGCAAGAATTCCACGAATGGTGGTCATTTTAGCAACCTGGGGCAGATCTTTCTCCTATCTCTTAATGGGTTTGAGTCAATATTCTTGAAGGAATCCTTTAGCTACTAATCTAGCTTTGTATCTCTCTACCGAGCCATCTGTTTTATGTGAACCAAAAGAAGGGTGACGCCTTATTCAAACCGAATTTGGAGGGTTCAGCTGAACACCCTCATATGCATATAGCACCGTCCTGATGAACTTCACTCTTCCACCCTCCTCGCCTATTTATATTGGTAAATAGAGTGCTATTTGGATTGCCCACAGTATGGTTTTACACGAAGCACAAACCATCTTGAGATTGATTTGCATTTTGTCTGCTATCTTCTTCAGTCTTGAACTGCTGTTTGTTTCGCCTTCGCTACAGCTAGCGGATATCTTCACCAAGGCTTACACTGTTTTTCGCTTTCGTCTCGTCCTTGGTGCTTTTACTTTTGCTTATCTCCTTGCCATTCAATGCGGACCGTGCCATAGACACGTCCGTGCTTCATGTTTTTTTCTCTTATGGTGACTTCTATTCGGTCCATGAAGTATGGCCATTTTGCTGAGGGACTCCAGGGCATTGTTAAATGTGTGTCAAGTCTGGAAAACGTCTGGGATGCCGCACTGTTAATATGTTAACTTTGGACATGCAGTGTGCACACTGGATGACTTTTTTTGCAATCTTTTAAAAATGAGACGCTTCTGTTTTAATTCGAGGCTGGCTTTGTGTGAAGAAAACTTGTATTATGTGTTTTGTTCTTGTTGTGTGGATGTTGACTACTTTGGGTAATAATTTTTTTAACTAACTTTGCTTTTTTTGGAAGGATATTGGTTGTTTTGTGTTCTTGGACGTTTGTGCCATTAAATTACTTTCTTCAATATTAAATTTGAAATATATGTTTTGCAGGGGATGGCTGGGCTATGCTTTTGCATCCATGCTCATCTGTATGTCACTCTTTATGGTACTTACGCGGTCCTTTGGCCAAGGAAGTGTTGACGAACTGAAGGTAGTAGTGCCTTCTTCAATGAACACAATGGAGCAGCTTTTGGCTGTTCAGAATGCAATATCTCAAACTGAAGAGCTTATCCAAGATGGAAACATTGTTCTTCTGAAGTTCCGTGCCTTATTGTTATGTGTTTTCCCTCAGGTTTGTTTGCTTCTTTCTGTTATTAATTGTACTGTTCTTTTATTGTTACTGTTGTCGTTAAGGTTACTGGTACTGTCGTAATTTTTTTGTTGTTGTTTTAGAAGAAGCCTTATTTTATTTTTTTCTCTCTGCAACTATTTGCTCTTTTAACATGCATGTTGTCTCTTCTGCATATCTTTCTTCCTCTTTTAAGGGATGCTGCTTTTTAAAGGGGAAACTATCTTTTGCTTGAATAATTGTTTTGTCTCCTTGCAGAACTAAAGTTAATTTTTAAAAGTCTCAAGAAATGAACAACGGAAAGGATGGGATACATAATGCTGATCATTGCCAGCAAAAATTGATGGGGATTTGTCACCGTATAGAGCAGTCACGAAATGGTTTTTGCACTCCAAAGGTTGTGGAGCCAAACAAATACGGCCATGTGAACATAAAATTATAAACTAGACAAGTCTTCATGGTTTATGATGAAAGGGAAAAGAAAGTAAATCCCCATTTGTTCTCTCTTTTGAGGCACTAGGGGAATGCCATCCATATGCATAACGATGGCCTGGGACTAAAGTCCCTATACCTATTTGTTCTCTCCTTTTTCAAACAGTATTTAGTGCCAATGGTGCATCATTTGGTTCCGTGGTCTTTTAATCTTTACATCGTAAACTTTTTTTCCTTCAATTTACTTCCACCATATTGCTGCAATATTCCAGTTGCCTTGAGTGTTTAGGCAAAGAAAACGCGTCCCTTGTTTATAGTAGTTATCAGAAAGAATTGCTGTACCTTACGTTCCATGTTTATCAACAACTGGTAAGTGTAGCAGGTGTCACATGTTGACACGCATCCCTAGGGAGGTTTGGTGTTACGCTTCATACATCTGTTCCTTACAAATGCATCTTTGTTTCTCTGATTTTGGTCATTCACTAGTAGTTCAGCTTTTGCACTTAGTTTACCATTGCTTTGGGTCTGATTCATACGCATCTTTTTTTTGTTCAGGCAAGTGAGAAATGTGCAGTTTCTCTTTTGTTCATGGCCTTGATTCTCGTCTTCTTGCCGTTTAAATACGTAGTTCTAGTCGTTTTCTTGGAGATATTTACCAGATACTCCCCTGTGAGGAAACCAAGCACAGAGCGGTGGGCACGGAGACTCAGAGAATGGTGGTTCAGCATCCCAGCAGCTCCAGTTGTTCTTGAAAGAACAAAGGAGGACAAAAAGAGGAGGTGATGCAAGTAAATATTTGTTGAAGTTTCTGCGCTAATGTAAATTGATGTTCTGTATCCCCTTGATACATTTTCGGTTTGTATATCTGCAAGACTGGAAGTGTCCCAATAAACAAATTATGTGATGGTTGCAATGTGATATTCTGGTGTAATTTGGTTCCCACATATCAGAGTAGTGCAGCAGCAAAATCTTCATTTTGCATTGAGTTGATTGTTACTCTTCATCAATGAACCATATTTCATGATGCCTATTCTTCCCTCAATCATTTCCCTCTTTGGCAATGTTAAGGTGGTGTTTTAATTACGAAAATTTAGGGGTCTTGCCCATTTTTCATTCTCAAAAAAATTTATTTTTCATAAACTGATTACTTCGTGATTCATATTTTTTTCTTTAGTGGTTTTTGTTTTTTTGCAATTTTGTTTTTAGTTTTTTCCAATATATAGTGTAGCTCCATCTAGAAAGTAAAAGAATATTAAATAGAAAATATTTCTAAAAAAATTAAGTAAATCTGTCAAAGTTACTAGTTTTTCCATTTTAAGTGAATTTACTTAATAAGATTTTGACATTTTTTTGAATCTTTCGAAAAGTATCATGACTATGTGTACCTATAAAGTAAAAAATTATTTCAAATTAAAATTGGCGAAAAATAACAATCATATATGTGAGAAAAAATGAATAGGAAGTTTTCAATCCTTTTTCTTGGTCACACTATCACTCACATTTTGTTTTTTGTTGTTTTACTTTTGTAGAATCATTATTTTATGCCGTAAAAATTGCTACAATCTCACAGCCAAACGTCAATAACCGGAAAGTACATGAGCATCACATAACCTTCACCTCTTTCTTATCCTTCTCATCTTTAATATTTTTTGTCCACAATTATGAATTTATTTGTATAACCACATTCAACTTTAATGTTTTCGAGTCGCATTTATAAATTTATTCATAGTGTTTTTGTAACGCTCCGATATTTAAACAACTCCTTTATAGACATCCATTAAATAAAACAAACTTTTTAGAAGAAATAGCAAAAATTGTCTCGTTTATTAAAACATTAACAATAGCGGAATTACAATTAAAATCACATAAATGTCCTTAAGGGTTACATAAAAGTCACGATTATAAAAGTCGACAGCTTTTAAAGGTACGACAACCAAATCTTGTTGAGAGCTCGACTCGTCCTACTTGGGAAACATCTTCATCTGCTCTTCTACATTTGGCATAAGATGCCAGAGGCAGAGAAGGCCAATGAGCACTATAACAAAAAGTAGAATTGCCAAACAAAAATGCCGACCAAAATAAATTTGGTCGCCAAGAAGCTTACTTTTCCCGACTAAAGAAATGGTCACCAATGCCGACCAAATTCCTATTTAGTCGGCCATTGTTCTTGCGCCATTTTAGAAGAAATTCCCATCAATTTTTATACACCATTGCCGGCTAAATCATTGGTCGGCGGGTGTTACACATTTGCCGACTAAAAGTTTGGTCGGCGTTGGTGTTATGTCTTTGCCGACCCCATGTTGGGTCGGTAATAGTCTGACTTTCGCCGACCAACTCCGATTTCATCGGCAATAATGCTGATCAATGATTTAGTCAGCGTTGGAGTTACGCCTTAGCCGACCCAATGTTTGGTCAGTAATAGTGTGACTTTCGCTGACCAACTCTGATTTCATCGGCAATTGTACTAGTGCCATTTTGGAAAAAATTGAAGCCAATTTTTGTGCACCTTTGCCGACCAGATATTTAGCCAGCGTTTGTGGCATACTATTGCCAACCAACGATTGGCTTGCCATTGGTGTAACACCATTGCCGACCGAATATTTGGTTGGCTATAGTGTGTCTTTCTCCGACTAACTCCGACTTAGTCGGCAATTATACTAGCGCCATTTTGGAAAAGATTGCTGCAATTCTGAAAAAAATTGCCGCCAATTTGTTTACACCATTGCTGACCGAATATTTCGTTGGCGTTGGTGTTACACTATTGCCGACTAAAAGTTTGGTCCACGTTCGTGTTACACCTTGGCCGACTAAATATTTGGTCGGCAATAGTGTGACTTGCCCCAACTAATTTGATTTACTCAGCAATTGTACTCTCACCAATTTTTTTACACCGTTCTCGACTAAACAATTTGGTCAGCATTGGTGTTACTACCACCTCCGTACGCAATGTGCTTCTCCCTCCACCACCGGCGACAACCCCTCATCGAGGTGCCATAAATGTTATACCCTAATCCTAGACAGTAAACTCTAAAACCTACACCCTAATCCTAGACCCTAAATCCTATCTCGTAAACTCTATACCCTAAACCTGGATCATAAAACCCAAAATCCAAAATCGAGTCCTAAATCTTAAAACACTAAACCATCGACTGTAGACCTGAAACCCTAAACCTTAAATTCTAAAATTGAATCATGAATATAAAAATTCTAATACCCTAAGCTCTAAACCCTAAACATATCATGGTTTTTTATTTTCTAGTTAAGTTCTGGTTGAGCTTTTTGATTTATGAATCCTATCTATGCGACAATCTATTAGGATCCTTTTATAGGTTTTGGTTTTCGAAAATCAATCCATTTTAGAATCCAAAAATAGTAGTCATCTCCTTGTATGCCCTGTTTATCTATCTTGTTCTTATCTGATTAACATTTGTATGTGTATATAGTTTTAATCTCAATAACCTCTTAAAACGTGAGAATTGGAGCCTATACACTTATTTGAACACTCCATAGTTGTTTAACACCTAAGCATGTGGTACAAGATGAGGTAAACTATGGAGTGTCACTAGCATTGTTCAATTATTTATTTAGAGTAGGATCTAGAAAACATAAACTATGTATGATTCCAACATTTGCACTTGGGGCCCCATGAGCAATTTAAATATGAAAATTTTATAAACTCCTAAACAACAAAATTGACTTTTTTTGTAAATCCTTCTAGAAATCAGAGTACCACGAAAGCACTTGGGGCGATGATCAATTCATTTGTTAAACATTTTTTAAATGGGATTATCTTTGTTAAATATTTTCTTTTTGTAAATCCTTCCAGAAATCAGAGTACCACGAAAGCACTTGGAGCCCCAGAGGAGAAACACGAGGAAGGTGGAGTGGTGATAAAGGCGAAGACAGTGGACTACCAGAAATTGGCCGGGCACGACGACAAACTACCGACTAAGGAGAACATCAAAGTGATTCACCGCACTAATCGTCGCATGGTCCCAAAAAACTCATGCCCTCTGCTTTCTCTTTCTAAATGCTATCTCTCTCTCTCTCTCTCTCTCTCTCTCTCTCTCTCTCTCTCTCTCTCTCGTGCGCTCTCTGTTCCCTCTCTCGCCCAGCCTTGATCTTCCCTGATTGACCCTAATCGTCTCTCTCACTCAACCCTGGTTGCTCTTTCTCTGCCCTAGATCACAATTCTTTCAAGGTAAAGATTACTAGAAATGGTATTGTAAAATGTTCAGTGGCATTTTTTTAAGGCCATTCTTTTTCCAGCCTATTATCTTAATTTGGTTGACTAACTACTAAGCATCTTAAGAATTTAAACTTCTACTTCAAGTTGGAAATGCAAAGCAAGAAAAAAGCCGGTGGAAGAAGCTCTGCCTATGATATTGTTAGTCCAAAGGCTTCAATATATCATATGGTGTCTAACAATGTGCTAATTGCAGAGAAGAAAGTCATAGTGATAATCATACCATCTGCTAGAAAGCCAAAATATGATGTAGTTGGTTTTTGATTTATTTGTTTGCTACTAACTATTATTAGGATGAGCTTAATTTCATTGAAATATTGAGGGTTAGTAGGTTTGTGCCATTTTTTTTACTTAAACGAGTTTGTTTGATTAATAGGACGATTAACTTTGAGTGCAGTTCGCTTTATTGTCAAATACATAGTTTGGGTTGGAAGTTGTGGGATGAACATGTATTTTACGTGTACGCGTCTTCTTCAAATATATGTTTTCCTGTTTTGATTTTCGCCCGAAACATTTGAGAATAGGCATAGGTGATTCATGTAAATAGGTTTGAAACACGGTTTGAACGCGATATATCAAATTCTTGGCTTTAATTTCGTTCATAGTGCCGTAGGCACAAGTAATACGCTAATTCTATACATGTCATATGCTTTGCTTGTTTATTTTTCATCTTTTATGTACATTGCCTTGCACTCTACTAGTTTGATGAATATTGATTGTGGTTTGCTCTTTTTACATGTAAAAAATAGAGTCTCACATAGATCTACTTTTGCTAATGGGTCTCTTGTCGTTGTTGGACTTCTGACAACAGACTCTCTTGTTGTTGTTGACTCTTCATTATATATAGAGTTTTTAGCAGTTTAGATTTTGGTTATAGATTTTCTCCCAGTTGTACTTTTAGTATAGTCTCCAACCTTTGAACTTATAAATATGTTTGGATTCATGTATTTAGATATTAATTTATTAAGTACTTGATTAATGTCTATAGTAAACAAGGTTGCAAATTGTTTGTAGTTGATGTTTCAATTAATTTGTCGTAATTGATGGCTTTATTGGAAGAATGGTTTGTAGCTTGAATATTTTGGGAATGGAAAATAATTATTAAGAGGGTAATATTTGTGTAAAAAGAAAATCTTTGGCGACCACAATTCATTCATTTGCCAACCAAATAATTTAGTCGGCAATTATTATGTTGAATTGTTTAATCCATCCATTTGCCAACCAAATAAGTTCATTGGCAATGGTTATACTGTTGCCGACCAAATTAATAAGTTTGTCGGTAGTAGCATCATATTTGTTGACCAAATATGTTGTCGGCAATGGTCTCTTATTTCTCGACAAAAACATTGGTTGGCCAATTATTACTATTGCCGACCAAATGTTTAGTCGGCGACGGTCCACTATTTACGACCAAAATTTTGGTAGGCAATAGTATAACTATTACCGACCAAATGTGTGGTTGGCGATGGTGCACTATTTACCGACAAAATTTATTTAGTCGGCCATTATTATTGCTAACAGTGTATTCGCAACAAACTTGGTGACCAAAACATTTGGTCGGCAATGGTAATTCCAAACTAATGGGTATCATTGGCCGACCAAATAGATTTTTCTTATAGTGGAGTAATGAAACTCAGTAGAAAAATATACCTAAAAATCGAAGCCAAAGGTAATAACACATACAACGGAATATACAAAAATTATTGAACAACATTAATAATAGACGCTAAAATATTGCATGCAATAAAATAATACATAGATAAGTTATGAATTTTTTTCTTTTTTAAATGGGACGACATTCGGTGAAATTCTTATCCACATGGAACGCGGCACGAGGGGTGATAGGACTCAAATCCACATAATGAGTGTGGAGACTCAAACCACCATTCTCATGGAATAACCCGTGCATAATTTTTATCGAATTTAATATTTATATTAAGTATTTAATTTTTAGTGTTAATTATTAGAATTTCAAAAAAATAAAAATTAGGGAGACCGCTCGAGCAAGCAGTCAATTTATAGCAACCTTGAGATGTAATCTTTTGGGATTTTCTTCGCATTCATGGTCGTAAATCTGGGTTTTCACGGCTGAATTAAGCTGTGGTATTGGATCATTTCAAAACTTAAATGTTGTAATCAGATTTAATTTGAGGATTAATAACAAATTATTGGAGTTAATTTAGAAATCAATATGAAAAATTCATGGCCATGAATAATATATTTAATTTAGAATTGATGTAGAGTTTTCACTCATTATCTATATGAACTAGGCCTTAATCTTAATAATCTTGCACCTAATTTCGTAAAGTAGAGAGTATTGTGAGGTTGTTCTTGGTGTTCTTGGCGTTCTTGAGGAAAAAGAAACCTTAACTAAAGCTCTGCCCAATTATTTTAAATTCATGTTCAATTCTTTGCTGGATTCTTCAATTGAGGTAGGGAAAACCACTTCCGACCCCTAAAATGTCGGATTACAGTAGGTTCGTAGGTTAATTTCAACAGAAATGCATGTTATGATTTTCTGTTCATCACTATTAAAGCATGAAATTAGTTTATTTCGCAATTTGTTTCATCTAATTGAAAGAGGAGAAATGATCATTAACTTGCATAGTTCCTGTATCTATTTTTAATTTATGCTTAGGGTTCAGAATCATAGTTTATGGTTCGGACCGAGTTGTTGTTGCAAAAACCCTAAAACTCATATCTGTTGGAAACGACAGCTCGCTCGACCTATCTATTTTCTTACAAAATTTGACTTATGATCCAAAAATACAGAATTTGAAATTTTTTAGACCGCTCGAGCAAGCTCTGCAATAATTTTGAACCCATGAGAAAAAAGTGTCTCTCCACAGTCTCAAGGTATTTGAACTCATGCTTTGATATCAAGTTATCACACTTTCAATTTTCAACACAATAAATCATATCAGATCTCACAAATCTCACCAATAAATCCCACAATATTCATTCATCTGATACCAATAAGTTTCGAGTTTCATGTGATTTACAAACAAAAGGGGCAATCCAGGCCCAAGATACAAGAAACATCATACCAAGAGTTCAAGTGTTACATATTCTCAAATCAAAAGAGACAAGAAAAATAAAAGTTACAACACATTTTCCAAAAGGAGTTTATAAAGATGTTAAATAACTCCTTGAAGTTAACTTCCCAAAAACATGATAATCCAAGCATGTCATGCATTCCATGCTAAACATCCTGAATGATACTTGAAAAGAATGAAAAGTTGAGCTACAAAGCCCAGTAAACAAATCTATGCCAATATAACATTTCCAGATCTCACAAATTAGGATTGTCATGCCCTCGATTTTCAACACAACAAATCATAATATAACATTTCCAGAGCTCATAAATCTCACCAATAAATCCCAAAATATTCATTCATTTGATACCAAGAAGTTTCGAGTTTCATATGACTTACAAACAAAAGGGGCAATCATACCAAGAGTTTAGGTGTTACATCTTCTCAAATCAAAAGAGATAAGAAAACTAAGAGTTACAGTATATCCTCAAAAAAGAGTTTATAAGGACGTTAAATAACTCCTTCGAGGTAAATTCCCAAAAATATGATAATTTAAGCTTGCCATCTACACCATGCTAAACATCCAGAATGATACCTAAAAATAATAAAGGGTTGAGCTACAAAACCCTGTAAGAGAATCTATGGCAATATTATGTGCATGTAAAATGAAGTGATATATATGCGCACCAAAAAACTTCAAAGGATAACATGGGGCACAAATATAAACAAATAATAATGGTAAACTCGGAACCCATACTAACAAGTCCACGACAACAATTCATCATTAACCAAGCCGTTCAACCAATACACAACTCACGTATCCTACACTTTCGTCATTTATCGTGAATTGCTTATTCTTCCTAGCACATCACCCAAAGATGGCTAGCCATAACATTGTCATTTCCTAGAACTCTCCCAAAGGAGGCCAATACATAATTTCATATCGTTCATAGCAATTCTTTGAATGTAATCTAATTCATGTCATTCCTAGCAATTCCTCGAATGGAGGCTAGTTCATGCTCTCTCATCATTCAAGTGTTGACGTATGTACATATCGCATATTAGTCATTCCACATTCATAATGCATGCATCAATAGGTTTCAATTAACTTAAGATATCAATGAACGAACAACAATCAAAGCATATGGAAAACCCTTCATACCTCATACCTCAAATCCACATTCAAACATAAAACCAATTCATAGGCTAAACCTCGGCAATTGAATAGATAAAGGTTGTTTAAGAATGAAATAATAAGGTAAATTAAACCGATGCCAACATGCAATTACCAAAGAAAACCAAACTGCCTAAGGTTTCTGTCACGTCTGTCCGAACGCTTGGCCATCCATCTAGCCACCAACTCTTTTCGTCCGGATGCCCCCCTCAAAATTGTTCTCTGCCCAAAATTCTAAGCTAGCTTTCTAGACATCCCGGATCTCCATCCGAATGCCAGTGCACTATGAGGACCCAGAAATTTTTTGCCTTTTAATTAATTATTCTCGGAATATGTGTTTGATTTATTTTATATAATTTAGAATGTTTAATAGCAGGGCTTAGACCTAGGGCTTTTATTTGATATGCACGTGTACACGAAAGCATTGATCTTTATTTGGGGACCCATTTTGGGGGCTTAAAATCAGACTTTTAGAAAGGGGGAGAGGTCACAACCCCCATTTGCTTCATTTTCCTTTCTCTCTCTAGCATTCCTCTCACCTCTCTCTCTCTCACATCTCATGTAATTTTGCTTCGCTTTCTAATTCCTTCAAGATGGTGTGGGATATTGGCATAGTGCTTGATGGCCTCGTTTGTTAAACTTCTTCGTAGGGTGGGATTCGTAAGGTGGTGAGATTAAGATGAAATTCGTAATACCATGGGATTATTAAAACCAGTGTTGTATGTTTGTTTGTGCTCGGGATAGGATTAATAGTGTATAGTTAATGTTTGTTTGCAAAAAGGAGGGATAGGATTAAAAAACATATTTTCCCAATTTATCCTCAACGTAATTGTTTATTTTTTTTCCGTTGGTCATTCCAAAAAAAAAAAAAAAGAGAAAAATGAAATCCATGGCCACGAAAATAAAAAATGAGCAATATATTTATGTTATTTATTTATTTATCTCATTGGAAATAAATGAAAATGAAAAATGATCAGTAAGATTATTTGTTTTATTTGTCTACTGCCTTCTTTTACTAATTTCAGATCCATAATATAACTGAAAGACGAGCTGACGAAAACAGAAATATCATCGAGATAACACTTACTCAACAAGGTCATTGAGATAGCACTTACCAAAATAATTTCAAAAGCTACATTAGTGCCTCAAATACAACATGTTTTGTTCTTCAATGTACTGTCATACAAGTTCATGATTTTTAACAAACCAAAAGTCATATTGTTCCAATTTAAAGCCACAAAGTTTAATTCTAATTTTGACTAGAAGAAAAAATACCATACAACATATTGGACTAAAAGGGACATAGCGGCACCGAGAGTGAACCAAGCAAAGTTATGGCCACATCGTGACCGTCCAACCACATCTTCGTGCGTAGCATGGTTGGTGTTTGTTACACTTTGTTCAACAGTTGATAATAACGGGACTTGAGTGTCAACCGCCACTTCTGGACTTCCAATAGGCCTCGTGGAAGTGAGGTCCGTAAGAAATGCAGAATTGGCCTCCTCAAAAGTCCAAAATTCTTAAAAAGTGTACGCGGATATCCAAATACTTGTTGGCAACAAGCTGCCCAAGAGTCGTAAACCCCGGAGGTACATCCCACGTATACAGCATAATAGAATTTCTTGGATGCCATTCGTAGCCTACAAGAATTGAAAGTTCATAAACTCCCGACAGCAGATTTTGCTAAGAAAACCAATCAAGTATGCAACTAGGTTTCCATGAAACAATATTGAAGAAGTTTTATGAAGACATAAAAAAAAGGATGTGGCTGGGTTTCCAAGTAAGTGGAGGAGAAAATGGTTTTCCTTAATGCATGTGACTTTCTCTTAATTGGTTTCCATTCCCATGAGTGGAATATTAGTCAGTATTCAATGTTCTTTTTAAAAAAATATATATATATATACAAATTCGTACAAAATAACAGTTGCAATAACTCCAAACTTTAAATTTCTAAATTGGTTTCTTTCCACACACTGACTAATGCACTAGCATACGTTGAATCTTTAGCTATCACATCTCCAAATCATAAGCAGTAGCAAGAGATGCAGCAGCTAGGATGGACCAAAAGCTAATTATAAAATGAAGGTGATGAGTAGGACAAAGCCTAGATAGGTGATAAACAGCTACACAAACAGTATGGAAGTTTGAAAGAGCATGTTCATAACTCAATCAAAATAGAGCATGGTTTTGAGTTACATGAAGTTAAGAAAGGGCATGTTCACAACCCAGGATCACAAAAGCCCAACCTAGATGCAGCTACAGCATCACGACAGGTGCAGAAAAAGTAGCTTGAAGAGCAGCGTTCAGGTCACAAATAGCAGCCCATATCAAATAACTGCAGTTAATTTGTGCACCAAATGAACTGCATAAATAGCAGCCCGTATCCAGTAAACCATACACATATAAAGAGCTGATAACAGATGGAGCTGATAAGAAAATCATAAATATATGCAGAACCATACAATAAAACCTTAAACAGATGCAGCCACATATTAGAAAACCATACATATGTAGGCTTAAATATAGAAGTTATAGTAACAGTTGCAGGCCATTGTATCATAAATACACAGATTACAGGCAAAATTTTCCAAAAGGAGCAGTGACTACACCTGGATCCCTTACAGTTGCAAAATAGGTTACATGTCTCAAAAATACCAAAAGAAGTGACATGTTCCAAAAGCAGCAATAGCTACACAAGTGACGTACTTAACCATTGGTGATAAGTTTCAAAATACCATTGTGGAATACGTCAACTTTGCATACGTTTTACACAAAAATATGGACCCAAACTAACACAGGTCTTACAGATGCCCATTCAATAGCATGGCAGTCCATTCGAGCTTGTCCTCTTCAAATAGGCTGAAGAACAAATCAATGTGTTTAGGATTGTTGACTCATCGTCACAGCCCTCAACCGCTGTCCAGTTTGAAGTGGATAAGCCTGAAGAGCAGCGTTCACCTCCTTCCTAGCATTGGACATGTCATGAGCATGGCATATGCCCTTGGCCATCTCAGCCATCCTTATGTTTGTGTTTTCAAAAAGGTTCCCAAAAGTTTTAGCCATCTCTGACAGTCCTTTTACGATTCCATCAGTTGGTCGTGTTCTTTTTTTTTTCAGTTATCTTAGTGGCAGGTGGTGCAACGGATTGTGGACTATCGTGAGACAGAGAGAAATCCATGTCAGGACCCACCGTGAAGTCAAATACAGGAGAGTAATACCCTTGTTCAAGTGTGTCCTCCTTATCCATTGCTGTCGCAGACTCATTTGGAGCCTCTACGAGGTCTCCATTAGCTCTATCTTTGCCAAACAACTTAAGCCAATCATCGTAGTAAGGAAAAGGCTTGTTTCTCATTCCCTTCGCATCAGATACATGCTGTAGTAGGTTAAAACAAAGTTACCATCACAGTTATAACATGGTTGAACGGGGATAAGTTTAAAAGTTTTACCCTCACGAAGTTGTCCCACACGTCATCGCTGTCCACTAGGATCATCTTGTCCACGTCATCCCAACCGAACCCACTAGTACGGAGCATGTCTTGCAGGTGATTATACTGTTTTCGCCAGGTTTTGATCTTTAATTTAATGTACGGATGCCCTCTCAGATCAGTACCTGAGAAATTTAGTAGTATCTTATTTTCACACTCCCCATAAAAGCCCCCTCTGAATTGCCCGCAATCCAATTTCCAAGAAGCGTTTTCAGCTACCAATTCTTCCATAGTGTTCATCAAGAATTTCTCCTCGCGCTTGTTCCAAAACCGACGTGCAGCTTTCAATTTAGATCCTTTCTTAGACATACCTATGTAGTTACATATTAGCCATACAACATAAGTGTGACATGTTCATAATAATCAAGTAACATTTAAGGATGCATTCCAGACGCAGTACATTTAATAATAATGTCAAAACAAAGAACGGACATGGAAAATGGAACTTCAACTAAGTTATTACAAATGGATCAAATCTTCATGTTACAAATGTATTGAATGCCTATTCTACCTACTGGCCTGCCACTCATCATACATTTGTGTAGCTAATGCGGTCCTCCATTCACTCCACTAGTCTGTCGCTTTTAAGACATCAATAAATTCGTCCCCCATCTCATTTTCTGCCTCAAACTGTTGTTGGATTTCTTGTTCCAATGGATCATTTGGCATTTCACATCTGATGTGATTGTGGAGGAGACAGCACGCAGTGATTATACGACATTGTATTTTAATTGGGAAGAAAGAGTGAGACCTCAAAATTGCCCACCTAGCCTTTATCATCTCGAAACACCTCTCAACCACATTACGAGCAGATGAATGCTTCATATTGAAGAACCCTTGGGGACTAGTAGGGGTGTGGCCATTTTTCCACGTCGACAAGTGGTAACATTGGCCTCTATAGGGTGCTAGAAAGCCCTCCCCATTAGTGTAGCCCGCATCTACGAGATAATAATGTCCTGTTCAAAAAATAATACCTCATGTCGTCAGAAAGTTGTAAGATTGGGATTCAAGGCATATTAAGGTTGGAAAAGGTCATACCATTTGGGACTCTCAAGCCACTCTCTCTACTTACGGCGTCTCTAAGAACCCTAGAGTCAGATGTCGATCCTTCCCATCCAGGCAACACACATATAAATTGGGCATCCGGGGAACACACACCCAATACATTGGTGGCAACTTCACCCTTCCTGGTTCTATACCTTGATTTTTCAATAGCTACAACGCGCACCTCTACGTAGGTCACATCCAGTTCTCCAAAACAATTCTATGAAAGTACAATACATGTTACGTTCTACAATTAAAAAACACACTTAATACACTATCCTTATGTTAGACACTCACCTGAAACCATCGCCACCGATCATCAATGGAATTGGCAGCAATTGGCTCTGGGGCTTTTAGTAGAATAGTATGGAGGTTCAACACAGCTTTAAGTGCCTCATTGAAATACTTGCTAACAGTTTGTTCACTCCTCAAGAAGTCAAACTTTATATGGTGATTCTTTTTGTGATGGGCAAGGGTCCACACAAACATCGCCATTTTTTCCTCTATAACCACATACCTAGAATCAAATAGCCAAACCTCTCTTGCCATCATGCAGAGTCGCATGAATGCGTGTCTACTCATTCTTAGTTGGTTAAAACAATCATCTTCATTATTCTTAACCAACCGGTTCAAACGGTCTAACTGCGTATGAAATAGATGTGGGTTTCTAATAATGGCATCCCTACTTTTGACTCCTTCCATGGCGGTGTGTATCATCGTCATGAAAATTGCACAAGCATAGTTCAAGGACGTCACAATTTGTTGTAGGGCGACAAATGAGTTCAAGATTTCATCCATGTCATCTATCTCTTTCGTTGTCAATTGTTCTACATTCATTATAAGTCATTCAAACAAACATACAAACAAATGAACTGGCCTTCACCAGGTATGGAATTACATAATCCATTAACCATAATATGCTACAAATAAACCAAATAAAATCAATGAAAAAACCACTTACTAAAACAAAGATTACCTGTAGCAAATCCATGTGAAATTAACATACCACAGCATAACAGTTGTCCACGAGGTATAGGATGAAACACAATTTAGCAGGTGATCAGTATGGATGAAGAAAGTAAAACAACCAAATTCAAAGAAACATGAAAATTCATAGCATGATAGTTGTCCACAATAAGGAATAAACACTTGTTGAGTTACATATCATCAATGGTTGGACACATGGATTGACAAGTTTCAAATTAAAAAAAAAAGAACCCATTTATTCAACAACATAGTTGAACCCATACATTCAATAGTAACAAAAGAATAAATGGTTGATTTCTGGAAATGCCAGGGACAGGCTGTGTTTAATTACATAATGACACAACCATGCTAGCATCAATGCTGGGTTTGACAAATTTATAAACAAGTCTGTGTTTAATTACATACACAAACCCAACACTGAACTAAATCGATTTGTTCATAGGCAGCACTAACTTGATATAAGTTACATTCACAAAGTCAGCACTATCTTCATAGCATCACAAATGAGAGCCAGTTAGCCAAAAGTAAATCTTGGTGACTGGGACAAAGCTTACTCATCTGGTTTCTACTTGGTGACCATATAGCAATAAAATTGGAAAACAAAACAAATCTATTCACAAATTGATCCAAGAATAGGAAAATGAACAACTGGAACCAAAGAAGATCTACATGCAGAGATTCAGATTCACAAAATGGTTCAGAAAACTAACAAATAGAACCAAAGAATGACAAAATGAACAAATTGAACCAAAAATTGACAAAATGATTCTGATCAGATGAAGGATTTAGACACAAAGCACAAATAAGATCCCAAATCTATGAAAAAATCAAACCAGAACTTGAACAAATCGAAACATGAATACTATGAACAAATCGTAATAGGGATCGTCTTGCCTTCAGAGATTCGTTGGCGATGAAAGTAGAATACAGATCTAAAATTTATGTGCGATGGAGAAACAAATGTTGGAGGAGAAAAGAGTAACTCAGCTCTACTGGAAGACGATGGGCTTCCGTATACGTGGCCCCCCTGGTATTAGTAATACGCCCTAATACCAGGTTTGCCAAACCATTCACCTTATTAGTCCGGATGACTTTTGCAAACCAAACAAGGGCTACCTAAACCCATGGGATTTCTTATCCCATCCCAAGCCCCAGCCGGTTTAAACGAGGCAGATGAGTATCCAAGGCTTGACCGTTGATTTGAAACTCGAAGGAGCGAATTCGAAGCTGAAGAGGACTTGGAAGCAAGGGTTTCGTGTTCTTCGCGAAATCCATCGATCCGAAGCTTGAGGTAGGGCGATTTCACTTATATTATGCATATGTGATATGTATTGGTGCATTATTTAAGCTTTTGGTCATAGATTTGAGGTTTTGAAATCTGTTGTGCGAATCTGCACATTTTGCAAATTTTTTGAAATCGCCTTGATCGCTCGAGCGGCCTCAGCTCGCTCGAGCGACCTATGCATATTTTGGACACCGCTCAAGCGGCCTGTCAGATTGTGTTTTGAATCTTTCTAGAAGTTTTAGAATTTTAGACCGCTCGAGCGGCCTATAGCTCGCTCGAGTGACCTTGCCAGATTTTTCTAAAATTTTGTTAAGTCTTGTTTGGACTTTAGGTTGACATGTTTATGATTTTGGGCTATGAGAGCGGGATTGTTGTGTATGATTAGAGAGAGTGTGATATGGTGTTTTGAGAGATAACTCATTTAGGATAATGTGTACCATGGATCGCGGAACATTTTGAAACTATGGATGTTCTGATGAAACCCTACTACATCTTACTGATTTGATGGATAAAGGGAAAATCGAAAATGGGCAATACTTCTAACCTATGAAGTGAAGGCATTGTTTGACCTACTCAACAAGAACTCTATGATATTTGACAAGATTCACAAGGTAACATGGTAACCCCATATGAGTAGTGATTTAACCTCTAATTTGAAGTTATTTTGGAACAATGAATGAGAACCTACGATATTTTGTGGAAGTGAAGGACTTTGGACTAAGCTATATAATATGCCCTAATGACGGGAGTACCGGGCATTGACGTCATCATCAATTTATGCCTCTCGTATGAGAACCATATACCTACTTTTAAGTCGAGACCTTATTGTGAGGAATCGCTATGTGACCGTGTCTCGGGTTTGTTGTGAGAAGATTTCCCGTGAGATTCAACCACCTAGGGTTTACCTCTTTTTGCCATTGATAAGGAGGTGTTTTATTCGATTTTAGTGCTGTGAGGAGTCTCCTTGTCCTATAGGAAGGAGTTAGGCCTTATCCTATTGTGAGGCATTATGTAGTGTGTGGTTGAGATAGAGTGTGAGTGGATGATGCCATTGTGTGAGTTGTCTTGTCCATCTTGGTTGACACGTGTGTGGTACAGGTGAGTTCCTATAGAACTACTTTGGCCATGAGGTGAATTACGAAGATTTGGCATGGGTGTGATGCCTGTTGGTTGGTTATGATGTGTTTTTTTTTTTTTTTTGATAAGCGGTTGGTTATGATGTGTTAATGTATGGTGATTATTTTAAGCTTCCAATGAGCACTTGATTGGAGTTTCACTTTTACATAATGAATTGTGTATTCTCGCTAGTTGCTACATTGCATGGAACCTTTGGACTTGTTTCAATTGATTGAACATGAAGGATACTTATGACACGTTGATCACGGAATGGATATTAGAATGAGATACATTGATGAATGTTGACATATGATATGGTGATAAAAAGATGTTCATTATACTGGACCCTCTCGGGTATTTGCCAGGAAGGTACTAGATTCCCCCGGAAAGTCTCGGAATATACTGGACCCTCTGAGGTAAATGCCAAGAAGGTACTAGATTCCTCTAGGAAGCCAAGGAATATACTGGACCCTCTCGGGTAAATGCTAGGAATGTACTAGACCCTCTCGGGTAAATGCCAGGAATTAACTAATATGATACGTAATTATGATAATTCCGCAAGACATGTGAGCCGTGTAGTATGTTAAAGCATTTGACGGGTGAATGACTCGGTGGAAATGGATTACGAAGGCATTATTTTATAGCTCCTTTCAGGTCATGCATATGATCCTGTTTGTGCGATGCTATTTGGCCTAGTGTTCTTTGGAAATGTGTTAGAGGAATGAATGAGATTGTTGATTTTCGTGATAGATGTTCTTAGAGAATGTATCTTTGTGTTGTGATCCCATTCGGGAGGAACGTAGACGATAAATAAAGGAGGAGGAATGTACTTCAGAATGTAGAATGCTGACAATGGAAACAGGAATTCAGGAGATAGTCCTATAAACTTATTGATAGGCGCGTGAAATACATGTGTTTTAGCGCCTAAGTAGGGAGTTTAGCGCATTAGATGAGCGATTTAATTCTCATTTTCCTTTTAATTTGTGCACGTGGTTGGTTTCTCTTGTTTGATTGATTTTGCAGGAATTTGGGAACATTTGGAGCGCAAATTGGTGACGTGTAGGTCCGTTATGAAGAAGAGCTGTGGAAAAGAGACGTGGTGGTCAAGCTACCCGAGGAAAAGACTTAAAAGAATCGGGAGCGCTACCCACAAAGTCCAGGAGCGCTCAACAATTGTTACAAGAGGTCCCAAAATCGTCCAGAATGTCTAGGAGCGATACCCACAAATTCCTGTAGCGCTCAGAATTGGTTACAAGAGGTCCCAAATCCTCCAGAATGTTCAGGAGCGCTACACAAATTTTGGTGTAGCGCTACGATGCCAAGAAGAGAAACGTCGTCGTTCCAGTGGTCAAAGGTTCAAAAGGGTCACCCTAAAAGCATCGGTAGCGCTACCTCGTTATGCCTGTAGCGCTACCGAGATAGTTATGAGGCCAAAACGTTGTCGTTGAAGGAAGATTCCGCGAATAATTATTATTTTTAATTAGTTTCATTAGGGTTAAACGTGTTTAGGTATAAATATGTTTAATTAGACGAATTAGGGCGATGTTTTTCATTACCTAGGTTAATTTTCTCGTAAACAGCCGCTGCTCCTCCAGTTTTTAAGTTCCAGATTGAAGTTCCTACATTGTTCCATTGATTTCAAGAGTTTGATTGTTGTTCTACGCGTGGTGATTAATTACGCTCGTTCTCGCAAACTTTCGGTAACATATTTAATCATTATTTCAGTTTTAATTGCCTGATTATGTCTAGATCTAGATTAAACTCGATTCTTGCGTTTTATTTAAGTATGTGTGAGTAGTCGATTAGAGCGCGGCTGCGGGGCGGAGAAATCCGTGATTAATCTAAATAGCGTTTACCTCGGGTTGAACTAATCGTGTTTGATGCAATTTTAAGTAATAGAAATGTTTTTCTAACGAACAAAAACCCAGGCATTGCCGGATTCCGAATGAGCACGGATTGGTAACAAGCGGTGCGCATTTATTAGAATCCATTTTCTTAAAATCTGAAATCAATTAAACTTTTACTTGTGGCCCGAGTGAATATTAAATTAGGTTAATCGCGGATGCCGATCCCTCGCGGCTGTGCTCTCCTTTAAGTTCATAAGTAAATTCAATTAACTTTAGTGCGTTAAATTAATCAAATCCAAACAAAGGGGTGGCTACCTAGAGCCAATTAAATTAAAATCTACTAAGTTCGAGTCCATCACCGTTCACCGTCTCTGTGGTTCGACTCCGGTACTTCCGGATTATCTTGCTACACCGATAGTCAGTCCTACGCTTGGGGCGCATTTTTAGTCTTTATTTGTTGGATACCCATTTGGTCAAGCATTTTTGGCGCCGTTGCCGGGGACGGCGATGTGTGATCAAATTTAGTGAGTCTTAAATTAGTAGTCATAGGTAGTAGAAGGAAAGCGCCTTCTATCCAGGATCCCTTATATTATCGTGACCCGACAAATCGTTTGGTCCGTAGAGAAATCGGATCGAGTCAACCTGAGTTCGATAGTTCAGAGTCAGAGTCAGTTGAACATCAGTCAGAGTCTATCCCAATTAGCAGTCTTAATATAGATTTATCCTTTGAGTCAGTCAGTAACCCGCTTTTCCAGTCAGAAACCGAGTCAGAAGAGATGGGCGACCAACCAGTGATTCCGACTCAGTCCTTAAGGCAATACTTGCACCCTGAGAGGACTACTCTCCCCGGACCCATAGTGTTCCCTACAGAAACAGTTGAGGCACGAAACGCCTACACAGTAAAACCTGGTGTCCTAAATAGCCTTCCCACTTTTTATGGGAGAGAGTGTGATGACCCCTACGAGCATGTGCGTACGTTTGAGGGATTGGTTCGCAACCTCGCGAATAGTACCCAATATGAGACTGCCTGCCTCAAGCTGTTTGAGGCCACTTTGAAAGACAGTGCCCTTACCTGGTTTCGAATTCTTAAACCCCGTTCCCTTACCACTCGGGCACAAGTACGTGATGCCTTTTATAAGAAATACTTTTCTGAGGGTAAAACCAAAAGTTTTAGGCGTCAAATTCAAGGGTTTAGACAGGGGCGGGATGAGTCTTTTCTGAGAGTGTGGGAGCGATTCAAGGAATTGCTCTTAAAGGTACCTCAGCACGGTTTTGAGAGAATTCAGCTAGTCAGTTTCTTCCACCTGGGTCTTAACCCTGAAACTGTTCAACATTTAGAGTACTCCTGTAAAGGAGATGATTTCTTGTCTAAAGGTGCGGAAGAGGCTTGGGATTTCTTTGATGACCAAGCCGATAGGCAGAGGGCGTTAGAACCATCCGAGTATGAGTGATCCGAACCCTCTAGGCCCAATGTTGTTGCGGTCACAATTCGTGACCAGCGTCTTCAGGCTCAGGTAGAGAAAATGGCTCAGAAGTTAGAGGAATTAGAGGTTAGGCAGACCAAACCTATGCATGAGGTGACAGTTGAGGAAGTATGCGTGTGGTGTGAATGTAAGGGACACATGGCGATTGCTTGTCCTGGTTTTCTAGCCGCCAAAGAGGCGAGTCAATATAACCAGGAAGAGGTGAATGCGGTTAGGGCATGGGACCCATATTCAAATACTTACAATGCAGGGACCCCTTTTCACCCTAACTTTAGGTGGGCTGATCCTAGACCTGCTGGTGGCGGTCAAGTGCAAAACCCTGCACCACCTCCGCCACAGCAATATCACCAAAACCAGCCATCTAGACCTCCTCAGGCCCCAGTAGTACCATACCAATATCAACCTCAGTCAGGTAGGGGAGTAGGTCCATCCACCCGTCGTCCTCCTCTAGGTTACAATCCAGTGACTGCTCGCGACCATAAGCTAGAGGACACAGTCAATTCTCTTATGCAGGCCCAAATGACTTTTTCAGACTGAGACCAGACAGCAGATAGGGGCCCTGACAACACAAATGTCACAACTTACCACAGTGGTAAGTAAGTTGAGTTAGGAAAGGGGTAGGTTTCCAGCTCAGGGTAATACAGCAGCGAATCATTATGTGGGAAATTCGTCAGGGCCTAGTAACCAACACCCAAATCAGGAGGAAGCTAAAGCAGTCACCATTCTTAGGAGCGGAAAGGAGATTGATAAAACCATATTGCCTAAGCAAAAATTGACTTCACTCCCGGAGTGGGTTGATGCTCATAGAGTAATTCCTGATAGGGTAGAAGTCTCAAGAGAGGAGATTGAGATTGAGACGGAGTCATCTAATGTGGTGGAGCCTGTTGTTGCGGCCCCCACGACTCCGACACCACCGGCTGCGCCAGTAGCACCTTTTCCTCAAAGGCTGGCGGTGAAACCTAAGCAGAACATGAACCTCAAAATGCTAGAGTTGTTTAAAAGAGTTCAATTCCCTATCACACTGATGGAGGCAATTGACTCTTTTCCGCAATGTGCTAAGGTATTGAAGGACCTATGCACAAAGAAGCGTCGAGGAGGTCATAATGTGGTACTAACGGAGCAAGTAAGCTCCATTCTTCAGAGAGCAATTCCTACTAAGTGCAAGGACCCAGGTTGTCCTACCATCGCAGTGGATATAGCAGGACAGACTTTTGATAGAGCTTTGTTGGATCTAGGAGCGAGTGTTAACTTGCTCCCATATTCGGCTTATCTTAGGTTGGGCCTGGGTGATTTGAGGGCTACTCCTGTCACATTGCAGCTGGCAGACAGGAGTGTGAGAGTGCCCAAGGGAGTAGTTGAGGATGTGTTGATTCGGGTGGGGGAGTTCCAGTTCCCTGCTGATTTCATTGTCTTAGATACATGTCCAAATCCTGAGGTGTTAGAGAAAACTCCCATTATTTTAGGTCGTCCATTCCTTGCCACCTCCAATGCCGTCATGAACTGTAAAACTGGCAGAGTCCAGTTATCTGTTGGCGAAGAGACGATGGAGGTGGATGTTTACAGTGTCAGTATACTAGAGGAGGATGACGATGAGGTAGAGGAGGTGAGCCTTATTGATTCATTGGTGCAAGAGCACATTGATACTGTGTTGATTCGCGACCCTCTGGAGATTGCCCTTATTGCCGAAGAGGCAGCCTTTTTAGATGATCCAGAGGTAGGTAACCTTCTTGAGATGCTTAGTGTCGAGGGAGATTTTGGAGATTTATGTGGGGTCTCTTTTGACCAAATGTTTGAACCTTTGGGTGACCCTCCACCCAAGGTTCTTCCATCATCAGTTCAACCACCTAAACCAGAGTTGAAGCCTTTACCGGACACACTTAAATACGCCTATTTGAAGGGTGATGATACTTATCCGGTTGTAATTTCCTCATCCCTTGAGGAAAATCAAGAGGCACAGTTGCTTGCTCTGTTGAGAGAGCATATAGGAGCTTTAGGTTGGACTGTAGCAGATTTGCATGGGATAAGCCCAACGGGATAAGACCACATTAATCTTGAAGAGAGTGTGAAGCCTTCTAGGAAACCTCAGCGGCGGTTGAACCCCCATATGAAGGAGGTGGTTCGGGCTGAGGTGTTAAAATTATTAGATGCAGGAGTAATTTACCCTATCGCCCACAGCGAATGGGTGAGTCCAGTTCAAGTGGTGCCGAAAAAGGCAGGGGTGACAGTTGTCACAAATGAGTGCGGAGAGTTAGTGCCTACCCGAATTCTCACAGGATGGAGAGTTTGTATCGATTACCGGAAGCTCAATGCGAGCACCCGAAAGACCACTTCCCTTTACCGTTTATTGATCAAATCTTAGAGAGGGTAGCTGGTCGGGCTTTTTATTGCTTCTTGGATGGGTATTCGGGGTATAACCAGATTGAGGTGGCCTTAGAAGATCAGGAAAAGACCACTTTCACATGTCCTTACGGAACTTTTGCTTACCGTCGCATGCCCTTTGGGTTGTGCAATGCGCCTGGTACCTTTTGTAAGGACCCGGAAAATTTGAATTTCAAAAAAAAAATTATTTGAAAGTTTAATTCGGATAAATGAATTTAATTAAGTGTGTTATGTATCGGATTATAATTATAGGACCCGAGCCCGGAGTCTCTTGTTTTATTTCGCGCGCGTATCTTTCCTTAGCTATTTATGTGAGTGCCCTTGGGGGCTTGAAAATCAGATTTTGGGGCTTAGGGAGAGAAGACTCTCATTTTCCCCAAACCCCCTCTCTCTCTCAAGCCTTTGCTCTCCCTTCTCTCTACCATCTCCACCCATCCAAGCCACCATTTTTGAATTACTCGGAGATATAGGAGGCTTGCATTGTGCTTGACAAGGAACCAAAGACGGATCGTGGTTAGAAGCTCGGGAGGTGCGGATTTGAGCTTTGGAGGACAAACCGAGCTAGGGCTTCACTCTTTGGACCAAATCTTCCACATTGAAGCTTGAGGTAGGGATTTCTACCTTGTATTATGTGTATGTGATATGTTTTGGTGCCTATTTCGTGGTTGTATTACTGTTTTGGTGTGATTTGGACCAAATGCGAAATCTGGAAATCGCGCAGTTTTCTGCAGATCGCGTCGGGGCGTCCAGACGGAGACCGTGGGCGTCCAGACGGCTGGCCCAGGAAATCGGACAGAGAGGTAGTGAAATTGGCGTCCGGACGGAGCCTGCCCGGCGTCCGGACGGGACCGGGCGGCCGTGCATTTATGTTCCCTGATTTTATTTCTGTCACGTATTAAGCCGTGGAACATCGTTAATTGGTAGTTTGGCGTGAAAGTGGACCGTTGGGATTTGTTATGCATGATTGAGATTATTGAATGTGATACGGATCCAATTGACTTAGCATAAGTTGTTTGTGAACGATAAATGCAATACTAGCCTCCGTCGGGAGTGGTGCTAGGAAAACAATGAGACTAGCTCCCGGTTGGGAATGTGCTAGGAGACGCCATGAATTGGTATTGGCTAGCCTCCTTTGGGAGATGTGCTAGGATACTCATATGACTATTGTTTGGCACGGCTTGGTGCATCGTCTAGCCTCCGTTGGGAGAAGTGCTAGGGCATGACTTATCTTGACTTTGTGAGATTGCAGTTGATTGGCAAGGGATATGAGTAATGGGTTGATTGTTATTCGTGTGGTTGTGTACTATATATGAAAGTGGTGCATTGTTATACCATGTTCATTGTGCATGTCATGCATCTCACATGTACATAATCTTGGCATAGATTTTCCTACTGGGCTTGTAGCTCAACCCCTCCATCTTTCAAGTACCGTAGCTGAGGAGTAGCATGGATTGCGCGGCATGGCATCTTTTGAATAGACTAAGGAGAGAAGTTATTTAGCATCTGCATGGACAATATTTTGGGTAGATGTACTATAACTTCCATATGTATTTTGTTAACCCAAGTGGAACTTCTAATCTTTTGAAAATCATGATTATGTAACTTGGGCCGGTAGTGCCCCTTGACTTTGAAATGGTAATTGGTGGAGTTATGAGTATTATTTTGTGACTTTATTATATGAAAATCCGGGGCGTGACACCTTTTCCAGGTGTATGATGGGAATTTTCAGTGACATGGTTGAGAGGATAGTTGAGGTTTTTATGGATGATTTCTCGGTCTTCGGGGACTCATTCAATAATTGCCTCGAAAATTTAGGCAAAGTGTTGAAGAGGTGTGAGGAGAAGCACTTGGTGCTTAATTGGGAGAAATGTCACTTCATGGTTACCCAAGGCATTGTGTTGGGACACATTGTGTCCTCTAAGGGTATAGAGGTGGATCAGGCGAAGATAGACTTGATACGTAAGCTTCCATCTCCTAAGTCTGTCAAGGATGTGCGTTCATTTCTTGGACACGCCGGTTTTTACCGACGGTTCATCAAGGATTTTAGTGCTATCTCCCGACCCTTATGTCAGCTGTTGGCAAAGGACACACCTTTTGTGTGGTCCAAAGCCTGTGAAGAGGCGTTTAGTAAATTGAAGCAGAGTCTCATCACTCCGCCTATTGTTCAGTCGCCTGATTGGAGTCTTCCCTTTGAGCTCATGTGCGATGTCTTCGACTATGCAGTCGGTGCTGTTTTAGGGCAGAGGAGAGGGAAAGATCCTTTTGTGATCTCTTATGCAAGCAAGACCTTGAATGAGGCACAGATGAATTACACCACTACGGAGAAAGAGTTATTAGCAGTGGTGTTTGCCTTAGATAAGTTTCGATCCTACCTTGTGGGTTCGCAGATCACGGTGTTTACCGATCATGCGGCCTTGAAATATTTAATGTCGAAACAGGATGCGAAAGCTCGCTTAATTAGGTGGATTCTTTTGCTGCAAGAATTCCACCTGACTATTAAGGATAAAAAGGGGTTAGAGAATGTAGTGGCTGATCACCTGTCCCGTCTGGCATTCGAGGACCCCACCTCAGATCTTCCCATTAGAGATTCCTTTCCAGATGAGCAGTTGTTTGATGCTAATGAGAGCCCATGGTTTGCAGATATTGCCAATTATTTGGTAACTGGGCAAATTCCTCCCCATTGGTCTACCCAGGAAAAGCAGCGATTCTTAAGAAGTGTCCGGCAGTATATTTTCGATGACCCTTATTTGTTTAAATACTGTGCGGACCAGATTGTACGTAGGTGTGTCCCCGATTCTGATCAGAAGGGGATTATTGAATTTTGTCATAGTGAGGCCTGTGGTGGTCACTTCTCGGCGAAGAAGACCACCGCAAAGATTTTACAGTGTGGGTTCTGGTGGCCCGCGATGTTTAGAGATGTAAACGTGTTTTGTAGGTCATGTGACCGTTGCCAAAAGCTTGGCAAGTTGACTTCACGTCATGAGATGCCCCTCCGACCCATTCTTATTTTAGAGGTTTTCGATTGTTGGGGCATCGATTTTATGGGTCCATTTCCTATGTCTCACGGGTATGAGTATATTTTATTGGCAGTTGATTATGTGTCGAAGTGGGTAGAAGCGATTCCCACTAAGTCTGAAGAGTCAAGAGTCGTGCTAGAGTTTCTTAAGGCAAATATTTTGTCGAGATTTGGCGTCCCACGCGCCATTATCTCGGATCAGGGCACGCATTTCACGAGTCGGTTGTTTGAAAAGTTAATGGGTGAATATAAAATTACGCATAAGGTATCTACTTCTTATCACCCCCAAACCAATGGTCAAGCCGAGTTGGCAAATCGTGAAATTAAACGAATCTTAGAAAAGACCGTGGGTGTGACCAGGAAAGATTGGTCCAAAAGGTTAAACGATGCGTTGTGGGCCTACCGAACCGCTTATAAGACCGTTTTGGGTGCTTCACCCTACCGGCTTGTTTACGGTAAGGCTTGCCACTTGCCTGTAGAATTGGAGAAAAAGGCCTATTGGGCCATCCGAAAGGTTAATTCGAGTTTAAGTGAGGCGGGTGAGCATAGGAAGCTGCAGTTATGTGAGCTAGAGGAATTAAGAAATGACGCGTATGAGAATGCGAGTATTTATAAAGCTAAGGTTAAGGCGTATCACGATAGAAACATTCAGCGCAAAACCTTTGCGATAGGACAGAAAGTATTACTCTGTAATTCACGTCTGCACTTATTCCCTAGCAAGTTGAAATCCCGATGGGATGGTCCCTACTTAGTGGCTAATGTGTATCCGAATGGTTCGGTGGATGTCCATGGTTTAAATGATGATCAAGTTTTTAAAGTTAACGGGCAGCGACTTAAGCCGTATTTAGAATTTTTGGAAGTAGGTGAACCGGATGAGGAGTTGGTCGATCCTGTTTATTCGGACGACCCAGTTGAATAAGCCTTAGTGGCCGTGTTCGGACGGGTAGCTCATGCGTACCATACTCTTAATTGAGTATGGACCCGGCCTCTACTTCTAGAGGCACCCATCATTGACTTAGGTTTTATAGCTTCGCACGCCGCTATTACAATAAGGATCGTGTGCCCAGCTCCGGTTAGTAAGGGCAATTTGTTTTTCTTTATTCTTCTCATATTCTTTATTTGTATCGAAAATCCAAAAACACTATAAAATACTAAACAGGAGATTGAGAGCGTTGTATTTAACTATTCTAACTATCTTTGTGTTATGTTGATTTTTAGGTTCATAAAGCCACAAACCAAAACAAAACAAAATTGACCTACATTATGCCAACAATATTTGCCACCCGAAGAGAGCTTTTACCACTACTAATATCTTGTCTCCAATTGACACCTCCGGTCTTCATCGAAAATAATGGAAATTATCATGGTCGCATGTATTACGCCACTCTGTGGGCATATGACATTGTGGAAATACCGGATTGGGATTATTCAACTATTGACCATGCATTTCTACTTTATGTTTATCATTTTTACGATCCCATTCCAGCTCCACCATGTTGTCGTTCTCGTGACTTAATTTCAATATATCATGTGGCCTACCATTTTTATTGGAATAATCCATACTCCTTCCGCCTCATGCTCTATGACGATGTGGGAAGCATCATTATCAATTGAGTTTCAGACAAAAATCCAGTTTGGGGTGATGAAGTCACAGGTCCTTTAGCCTCATGGCGCTTATCCAGACAGTATGCAAAACAAGATCCATTTCAGGGCTGAATACAAAGGAAATCAAGGCTGAACATACCCAACGGGAGGCAAAATGGGAGCAGTGGTCATGGTGGTTGGCTACTACCCCAGGTTCATTCTTTCCCTGCCTATTATTCTCTTTTCTTTATCTCTATGCTCTGAGGACAGAGCTTATTTCAAGTTGGGGGAGGGAATGTACTTTGTACAAGCATTTGAGCGTTGTTAGTAGCAGTTAGGAATTTCAAACTGTTAAATTTCAAATGGTATGAATTTTAAATTTTTGGTTAATTGTTATGTGTGGGGATACAATTGTTATGCTTGTTTGTATGAATTAGGCGAGTATGCTAGATTTTTCTTTTATCTGCCAACCTGTTTAACTTATTCACATGCATATATCTAGCATATTTTAAGAGTAATTCGCATGATAAACAATTGTGAGTTTGGGTTTCCACTCAAGTCCACAGTGTGCCGTTAAAATATTCCCATGATTCTTGACTATCAATTCTGCATTTGCACAAAAGAGTAGGCGTTTGTACCGCTTATCGGAGTTGAATATTTTGCATGCATGCTGTGAGAATAGGTGACGTGCTTAGGGGATGAGAAAAGGCCATCTTGCATGATTAAACCACTTAAAAGAGTCCCATTGATCCCAATTATAAACCGTTGTGTCAATCCTGTGTCGAACCTAGGGAACCGATGTTTGGGTGGAGTGTCAGTTGGTAGGAGTTGAATTATTGCCAAAAATATCCGGAGCGCTCAAGATTGATTAAAAATGGCCCCAAATCGTCCAGAAGGTTTAGGAGTGCTACACACATTATGGTGTAGCGCTACAATTCTAAAAAAAAAAACGCCGCCGTTTTACAAAATGAAGGTTCAAAGGGGTCACTCTAAAGGGACCGGTAGCGCTACCTCAGTTTCTATGTAGCGCTACCGAGGCAGTTAAATGAAACGTCGCAGCTCTCCCTCTCCCTTTCTCCGTAAATACACTCTCCCTCTCTCTCTTCCCCACTTCTTCTTCTTCCTTTCTTCAAACCTTTTCATCTTCTTTTCCCTCCAATTCCCATATCACCATAACCACCATAACTCCAAACCTTAAATCCCAAAAACCACTCAAACCTTCACCATTTTCCACCAAACTTCATAGAAACCTTCCATTTACTCCCCTCTTCCATAAAATCTAACCAAAAACTATCCTAACCCTTTAACTCCCCGGATCTAAAAACCCAAAAAAAAAAAAAAATACCAACATTTTACCCAACCTTTTCCTACACCAAACCAACGAGATTATGGCATCTAAGAGGCAGAATACGGGTAAAGGGATTGCCGCAGCCGGATCTTCTAGTGCTCCGGCCGAGGAGGGTCATCCGGGCCGGGCCCGACGTAGGAGCCAGGACGAGATTGAAAAGGATAATCAGAGGAAATGGGAGGCATCTATTAAGGGGAGAGGAGTGAAGAACGAGCGGCATATCATCGATGATAACTTGTGGCCGGCCGAGTTCAAACTATTTGATGCGATTCGGCGACAAGGTATGAACTATTGGTTTCACCCCAACCCGGGCTATAATACTGCATTAGTTGAGGAGTTTTATAGAACATGGTTGTACCGGAGCCGGGTACCTTCTTGGCTCCGGATGGTCGTATTAATTCGACGATTGGTCGTACTCCTGTTTTTATCACGGTGGATGAAATAGCCCGTGCATGGGATTATGTGAGGCCTACGGGACCCACAAATTTCTCTTTGTCTGAGGATGATGAATTTTTTGAGCAAGGGGTAGCGGAATATTTATATGCGGATCGAAGGCATGCACGGATACCGCATTGACCCGGCCATTTCACTTTGGCCAATCGGTTTATGAATCAGGTTATCTGCTACAACGTGTATCCCCGGGGCAAGGAGGGTGAACCCCAAAGGACGGATGGGGAACTTATCTACATTTTTACGAGGGATGATACTGTTTGTGATTGGGCTCTTTATGTTTTCGGGCAAATGTGTGATTTTTGGGATGCACCCGCTACATTGAGAATGCCATTCCCGTGCCTGATTTCTAAAATTTTGAGGGAAAAGAGTGTTGCCGGGAAGACAATATTACTCCAATGATCCCCTGAACCCTAAGGACATGAGCTCTTCCATTCTCAATCGCAGTAGGGCACAGACTAGGGCAGTCGAGACATCATTGCTTACTCCACCGCCGCCAAGTGCTAGCACCAAGACTTGGCTGGAAAAGATCTTTGGATGTATTACCGGGATTGCAAGAAGCCAACGAAAACTCAAGAGAGAGCAAAGGCAGCTGGCCAGGAATCAGACGGACCTACTTGCCAGGCAGCGCCATCTGGAGGCGCAAATTTCGGGGCAGAATCCGGGGCCGTATCAGCCAAGGCAGTGGGAAGAGTTAGAGGTGAGTGATGACTTTGGGGATGTGCCGGATAAGCAGGCGGAGCAGTCAGACGGCGGTGATTGAGCGAAAAGCAGGGTAATGGGAGTGTCTATTTTATGTGGCGGTGTTGGTTGTGTCATTTTCTTTTCTTTTTCTTTTTATTATTTTATGTGTCAGTTTAGTTTAGGTGGCGGCCAGTCAAGGTAGATTGACCATGCGCTAGTATAGGCCGCCATCGTTTGCATTTTTCTCCGTTCTATTTGTAACCAAAGTCATTATAAGCCCAATGAAGTCCTTATTCGACCCAAATCACGTTATTAATTCTCTGGCATGCATGTTTAAGATTTGGCTATGCATATGCGGTTTCTTAATTTGTATTGAAGCTTTCATTAAAATGATCGGCGTACATTTGATTGGCACGTGGTGAGCTTTTGTTTCGTCCCACGGTTTTTCGCCAAGCGCCTCTCATGGGATACTGAGTGATCGGGTGAGTGAGTGACGCTGTGACTTGTGGAAGCCAGTTAATTCATGTAATTGTTTTAATGCAAATATTACCCAAAATCTTAGTTAGGGCATGCATGTGTTGAAGTTAGCACGAAGCAGTAAAATAAAAATCAATACTCACTTAATTTTTGTACAGGTCGCATAACTCTTGTATCCCTTGTTGAGTGTTTTGTTTTTATTTTATTTCGTTCGTTACTAGGGACTAGCAACGCTCAAGTTGGGGGAGATGATAGGCGCGTGAAATACATGTGTTTTAGCGCCTAAGTAGGGAGTTTAGCGCATTAGATGAGCGATTTAATTCTCATTTTCCTTTTAATTTGTGCACGTGGTTGGTTTCGCTTGTTTGATTGATTTTGCAGGAATTTGGGAACATTTGGAGCGCAAATTGGTGACGTGTAGGTCCGTTATGAAGAAGAGCTGTGGAAAAGATACGTGGTGGTCAAGCTACCCGAGGAAAAGACTTAAAAGAATCGGGAGCGCTACCCACAAAGTCCAGGAGCGCTCAACAATTGTTACAAGAGGTCCCAAAATCGTCCAGAATGTCTAGGAGCGATACCCACAAATTCCTGTAGCGCTCAGAATTGGTTACAAGAGGTCCCAAATCCTCCAGAATGTTCAGGAGCGCTACACAAATTCTGGTCACGTTTAACCCTAATGAAACTAATTAAAAATAATAATTATCCGCGGAATCTTCCTTCAACGACAACGTTTTGGCCTCATAACTGTCTCGGTAGCGCTACAGGCATAACGAGGTAGCGCTACCGATGCTTTTAGAGTGACCCTTTTGAGTGATGAGGTCGCACCACCAACACCGATCTTATCTCCCCCGGCAACTAAAGAGGCACCATCACCTATACCCATTCACAAAACTAGGTATATTATAGTAATATCAAAAGTATTGTTTCTAACATCTTACATTGTCGGTTTATTTTCTGTCAACTTGTTACTAAATAGTATGAACACTAACCTTCATAGCAACAAGTGCATGTTGCTTGATTGGATGGGGACAGGAGAAGTAGTTGCTGAAGGGCGTTGGTCTTCTAGTGATCCAAATGCACTTGTTCATCATATTCCTATTGGGCCTAATGCAATGAGAGTTTGGGTGAATGTTGTAAAGAAGGATGATGTGTATTTATGGAGAAGCGCAAGTGATATGACTTATCTCGAAGAAGCTCTTGGAACCACTGTTGTTTGGCCCGCTGACAAAGTTACTATGGACTTTATGACAGGGTAATACTTTCTTATAAAAGTGATGCATTTTACGTCTAAATAAGTATACTTTCCCTAGCGGAAACCTCTAACCTGAGTTCCTACAAACTTGAGGTGTAACGCAAGTTAGAGAAAGTATAATTGTCTTCTTTTAGCTTGTTTAATATAACGAGATAGTGGTATAACCCCTCGGAACTGCTTTGAGGAGGTGGCGGCATAACCCCTCGGAACTGCTTTAAGGAGGTGGCGGCATAGCCCCTCTAGTCTATGTTAGGATGTATATTGTTCTTTTTTTACTTGTTGGATGTAATAAGGTGGTGGCATAACTCCTCGAAACTGGTTTGACGATATAGTTGCATAGCCCTTCTAGTTTGTATTTGGCATGAAGTTTAGATGCTAATATTGATGACCACCATACTGGAAACACAAAAAATATATTTACATGTGGAACAGAAGTGAATGATAGGAGTTTGACTGGTAAATATATAAGATCAACATTAGATCAACTTGATTTTTTGAGGAAGTGAAACATTATGACCACCATACTGGATATGTACACTATATCAACTTGATTTTTTGCATAAACAATGAAAATAAAAGAGATTTATTAAATGACCAATTTGAATCATGTTGAGTTTCATTCTGCATCACCTGAGATGTCTATCACATAAGAGGATCCTTACTTAGCAAAATGCACGGACATGAAAAGTTTAAATGATGCTGCCATTTATCAAAAAATTAGTCTGCAACTTAAATAAGAGTCAGTCACGCTCGTATTTGTGTATTGTACACAAAGTATTTGTGTCCAAGCATTCCTCTTCATGTATACCCCACACGACCAACTAAAGAAAGAAAGAAAGAAAGAACATAAAAAGAAAAGAAAAAAGAACAAAGGACAAAGAGAAAAAGAGGAGTCTGACATGACGTTATTTCTAAACTCAAATAATTATTGCAACACATCCATCATGTTAGATTTAAATGTACATCCAAGTAACACTTTTTTCAATGCTGCTGCTATTTTCGTGTTATTTTTGCTGCCGTTCACTGCTGTTTTTCGTTGCCGCTGCTGCTATTTTTAGTTGCCGCTGCCACTGCTTTCCTGCTGCTTTCATGGTGTTTTTTATGTTGTTTCGGTGCTATTTTTGTACTATGCAGTTTTTTGGCTATTTTTCGTGCTATTTCACTGCTATTTTTTCTGCTGTTTTTCGGCTGCTGTTTCTGCTATTTTTGGTGCTATTTTCGTGCTGTTTTTAATCGCATTAACTGCTGCCTCCTTGGAGTAGAACCTAATAAAATCAAACTTGAAATTAGACTTAGATCTCTAAACTGAAATAGCCACACCTTGAATTCTCCCAAACCTCTTCAAAATTTAAAAAAGTCAATCCCCATCCATGGTGCTTGATAAGTTGTCCACAAAAATAAATACCACTTCGTCACGTAGCCCTGTTGCCAACTACCCTGTTTGCTTCTAGTTGCTTCGTTCCATGAGTTTCAACAATCGTTCCTTAAATAGATTACTATTACCATAAACAAATTTGAACATCACAATGTACAAGCAGCAAAAATCAGATAAATTTGACTGTGATATGATTTTGCACGCTATTTATTTAGTCTCTTTTATTTGTTGTGTAATAGGAGTGAAGTTCTTGACTTGTTAAGGACAATGTTTACAAAGTAATAGGAGTCAAGTTATCGTTATTTTCTATGAATTGCCATGTCCCTTGTCTAGTTCAATGCCTATTATAGAATGCATATTTTCTTTGTCCTAATTGACTATTTACGCGGTGATCGATTGTTTATTCAATTGTTTTCTTGTGCGTGTAGGTTTGTGGGTTGAAACTAAAGATTGGTATTTTGTGACTTTTGACTAAAGACATAAACAGATGAACATATAACCATACGTCGGCTGGACATAGTTGAAGACTTTCCTTGACGTATACTGCTTTCTTTTTATTGTCAAGAGTTGTAGTCTTCTTTTGGGATACAGATGTTAACATAATACTCTTTTTTGGTACGTATATCAGTGTTTTGTGACCTTTGACTAACGGCATAGGGAGATGAAGTCAGTGCCGGTCGGGTATATATAGTTAAAGACTTTTTCCTTAACGTATATTGCTTTCTTTTTGTTATCAAGACTTTGTAGTCTATTTTTTAAGATATAAATGTTAGTATAATACTTCATTTTGGAATATTTGTGGTTACGCATATTGTTTCAAAATAATTATTAATTTAATTCTGTTACCATTTACCCATGATGCTTTTGAGATTAATATTACCGATAGCATTCTGGACAAGCTTGTATGAGTTTGGCAAGAATAAAAGAAGCACATGTTAGGTAAATAAAACATCTTTACATGACAGATTGTAAAATGCAATGTAAATAGAGCATCCTTCAAACGTTGATCTTCTTATAGCGTCCAAAAATATATTACTGAAAGATGTACCTAATTAAAATAGTATTCATACAAAATGCTATAAAAAGCTATACCTACAATAGAGTGCAAAGAAATGCTATGGAATGTCAAAACCTGTTATAGCATTCACTAAACGTTGCAAAAGACGTGCCTACAATAGCGTGCAGTAAAATGCTGTGAAATTTAGGATATACAATAGGGTTCACAAAATGCTATCAAAAGTTGTTCGAACAATAGCGTGAAAATATTGCTATGGAATATCAGACCTGTTATAGCGGTTAGCAAACGCTATAAAAGACACACCTACAATAGCGTGCAATTAAAGCTATTAAATGTGAAGACATGTTATAGCGTTAAGAAATACTATTAAAAATGTACCTACAATAAGGTGCAAAAAATGCTATGAAATGTCAAGTCCTATAATAGCGTTCGTGAAATGTTGTAAAAGACATAGCTAAAATAGCATTCACAAATGCTATAGAATGTCAAACTTGTCATGGCGGTTACCAAATGCTATTAAAGACTACCTACAATAGCGTTAAAAAAATGCTATAGCTGACGAGACTTTTAATAGCATGGGATAATACATCATTTGTAAAAATGCTATATATAGTCTTCTATAGCGTTTTTGGCATGCTATGGGATGTCTTTTTTGTTGTAGTGTGGGCTGTGTAGCTCACCTTGTCCCTTTCAGGTACCTTATCGGAAGTTTAGCATGGAATGTTTGGAGTGCATATGATGATGCATCACTTTTGGGAGCCACATTGATTGATTTCACGTATTGTTTTGTAAACTCTTTTGAAAGGTTTTTATGTAAATTATATAGCCTTTGTCTACTTGTATAATCAGACAATGTATCATAAATCAGTTGGATATTACATTTGATACATCGGGCCGGGTTATGCCCTTTTTGAACAGATTTGTATTCTAAATTCGAGTCAGATGACCGATCATGAATGAAAGCTTTTGGGCTGGTTGGTGAGAATTGTGAGATTTTCTTACAGGATGTGTATAATTAATATGTTTAAAATTGAGAACGTGACATGCACTATCTGTATAATTCACGACTTTGGCAAATTTTCTCCAAGTCTCCAAACCAACAACATCACAACAAACTACGAACTATGCATTAAATTAAAATCAAAACAAGTCATAAACATATAATACAAGCTAGAAATGCCTATCTCAAGGTTTAAATCCAACATTTTGAATTCCTAGAAGCCCTAACTCCAATAGTGAAGAAGAAACTCCAAATACACCTCCTCCAAGAGAAATGGCGCAACCAACCTCGAGATATCAACATATGGTGATGGATTTGTGATCAGGGCCGGCCCCGAACTTTTTGGGGCCTCAGGCGAATAAAAAATATGAGGCCTTTTATTTTTTTCATTAACCTAGAATCTAGTCATTACATTCGGTCCTAAAATTTTATTATTATATACTGTCCATGGATTTTGTGGGTGTTCTTAACCAGGACTTTTTTTTCCATTAACCCGTAAAAGATTAGGGCCGGGACACGAACTTTTTTTTTCATTAACCTGATTTTTTTGGGTGTTTTTTACTTTTCACTTTTCAAAAAATGGGCAATATGTATGTTAGAGAGAGAGAGAGAGAGAGAGAGAGAGAGAGAGAAATTACTAGTTTGTATAGGGCTGGCCCTAAGTTGGGGAATGAAATGAGGAAACCCAATTTCTAATTGCCTCTAATGATCCGAATCGAAACAGAACACAAGAGTGTAACATAATTTAACGATAAAAGGATGAAAATCAAAAATCTCAATAAGTGAATCTTGACAAAGGTTTAAATTGAAAGCCTTATTCTCCTTCTTTCTTTAGTTCTTTGTCCCATAACAAACATTTTTATCTGCTCATTCTGTTTTACTCTAAATCTTCCATTTTCGTTTTTTTTTAATTGTTGAAAGTGTTCTTTCCTTAAATCCACCATTGGGCCAAAACATTCAATTGGGCCTTTATTTAAATGAGGCCCTACTTAATAAAGAGTAGTGTGGATTAAAAATTGTGGGCCTTTTTTTTCTATTAACCAGAAATACTAGAGGCCCTGATTTTGGGCTAATTTGGAGAGGCCCTAGGCGGTGGCCTGGTGGGCTTCCCCACTGGGCCGGCCCTGTTTGTGATGGATCTTGAAGGATCTGAAAGTTTTAGGAATCAATTTAGCTTGAGAGAGAGAGAGAGAGAGAGAGAGAGAGAGAGAGAGAGAGAGAGAGAGAGAGAGAGAGAGAGAGAGAGAGATTGGAGAATTCCATGGCTGAAATGAAATAAAAATCTATATCTCTGTATTTATAGTAAAATATTTCATAATTAAAGTCTCCCCTTAAATTATGAATCATGTCAACATCAAGTTCCACGCCTAATATTCCATTACTCAAAAACCCCAAATCACATAATATGCATAAGATTTAAAATGCCTCATGCACTCCGGACAAAAAAATGAAACAAAAAAAAGTTTGGGTCCTTACAGATTGTCATCGAATGGGAACACCATAAATGATATTTATAGAGCAGAATTCTATGACGAGGTCATACTTGAAATTATTGATAGAATCTTATGACGTGATCATACTTGGAAATATTGATTTAAATGGTGAACTTGTGTAGTATCTGGGACGTGGATAGTACTTGTGAACAAACAATGAAAACTTGAGGATTTCACTTATGGACTTAGGGTGCTATTACCACAAAGTACTTATGTTAAATTGTTGTACTGATGACGTGCTAATGCTTTCGTACTACTGCACATCTTATATCGTACTACTGTATCATCTGCTAAATATTTAAAAGAGAATTTAACTAAGGGTAGGATAACTTATTGAGTGTCATAGCTCATTGTGTATATTTCTTTGCCCTTGACGTTTTATGTCAGGTACTAACGAAGAAAGAGCCAAAACGGAGTATGTGGCCCACGAAGACTCTTTTCTAGAGGAGAACCCGGTCGAGCCCTAGTTCACTTTAGTACAGGTCTAGAACAGCTCTAAAATTCTGGATTAAACTAAAGTCTTTTGTGGTATCTCCTGTTGAGAGACTTTCATATTTTGTAAAGGCACAAATCTAAACTAAACTTTATTTATGAATGAAATGTTGAGTTCCACTTAATTATTTCTTTTATTAACGTCTTCAAAATTTGGGGCGTTACATAGATCATCAAATGAATCATTAAAATTGGTCTCATTTTTCTTATTGTGAGAATCACTTGTGAATTAAAGAAGCACATTTCCTAATTCAAACTCAACCATCTGTCAACCATCTAAGGATGGCAACGAGGCGATTCGGTTCGGATAACCGAACCCGAACTGAAAATCAAATACCCGAATCGAAACTGAACCGATAACCGAACGGAGGAAGAGAGAATATTCCATAACCAAACCAAACAGGGTTCAGTTATTCCCCGAACCGAACGGTTAACTGAACCATTCAGTTAATAATTACCCGAACCGAACCGAACTAAACCGCCCTCTCTCTAAACGTCTCTCTCTCTCTCTCTCTCTCTCTCTCTCTCTCTCTCTCTCTCTCTCTCTCTCTCTCTCTCTCTCTCTCATCCTTCAATATATATATATATATATATAAATAATGATGTCATTTTTGGTTCGGTTCGAGTAACGGTTCGGTTATTCTGCTAACCATAACCGAACCGAACCCGAACGAGTATTTGTCCGTCCGTACCATATCCAAACCAAAGGGAAAAAAAATGATTATTGTTCGGGGAAAATTAAGCGGTTTGGTTCGGGTAACCATTGATTCGGTACAAATTGCCATCCCTACAACCATCCCAAGTTTTATGCAACAACATAGACGAGTGATTATTCAATAGTCCTAAAAGATATCGTACATGGTGCTCTAATTCTTTTTACGATCACGCACCGAGATAAAAATCATATTGTCTTTAAAAATTTGAAGTCTTATGTGCCGATGAAAAAACCTCACTAAACTAAACTTTAGAGCAATTTTATTTGAACCAAAAAAACTTCTCACTAGCACCAATTGTAACCCTTTTTTTTTTTCACAGGCACCCAATGCCACCGATCATATTTGTTGCTTCAAACCTTCCTAGCCCTACATATGCCCACCCCAAAAAATAAGCCCAAAACAACGTATGTGTTGACTTATTTTTGTCTTTAGTGAATTTTTTTAATTTTTGAATATAGTTTTATATTTTTAGATTTCTTCGGTTGAGACGAAGCAATAAGTTACAAAAAACTGATGTAAAAATAATAAATAAATAAAATTGATTAAGACAAAAAATAATTTAAGTAAATAATCCAGGCCAAACATATATAGAGCCTTAGTAACAATTAAGTCCTTGACGAGACTGCTTGTAAATGACTCTAAACTTAATTATGTCATTTCTTGTTGTTAGTTTCAGTATTACTGTATCAATCACCTTTGAATTAATTGAGAAAAGATAAGAATTGAAATATGTCTTGATTCTCCTCAAACGGTTTTAGCCTATTTTCTTTTGTATCTCAAGTAATAAAATACCAATTTCATTGAGAATGAGTTATGAACTTTAAAATTGTCTATTTTCTGCCGTCGAATGATAAACTTAAATACTAAAGAGTGATTAACCTCAAGAGTCTAGAGGTAATTAAATTCATGACGCTCCATCATAGGAACAAACTGGAATTCTTGTTTCAAAATTATGGAATTCAATTTGATGCTGTCTACGGTGGTGGGGCGGGGAAAAAATGGACAGCAACTTGTGGATAGTAGTAGAAAACAAACTACATTTTAGTTGAGTTAAAAATTTTGGAAAAATTGGTTAAAATGACAAATCTTGACTGATTTAACTCATTAAGGACATGTTAATTTAATTTATAAATTAGGGTCCATGATTTGAGAACTTTTAACGCCGGAGGTCCTTTTACAGATGGATTTGCCCCTGAACATGAAGAGATAATTTTATTTGATAACATTATTACTTCGAAAAGTACTAACAAATAACGTTGTTTGTTAAAATATCTATTAAAAACAACAAATGATGATGTTAACGGATAAATACTAATAGGTAACCTTATCTAATAAAATTATCGTTTCAAAACTAAAAGATAAAGTTATTTTCTTAATAGGTGAGTCAGATAATATTATATGTTTATTTGATATATGTATTAGTCAAATTAGAAAACATAAAACATATAATTTTATCTGATAATATTATTACTTTGAAAACTAATAGATAACGTTGCCTGTTAAGGTATCTGTTTAAATCAATAGAAATGTTAACTGATAAATACTAACAGATATAGTGATCTAATAAAACAGATAAAGTTATTTGTTAAGGTATCTGTTAAAAACGATAGATAATGTTAGCAAATAAACACTAACAAGTAACTTTGTCTAATGAAATCATTATTACTTTTAAAATTAATAGATAACGTTGCTTGTTAAGGTATCTATTTAAATCGATATAAAAATATTAACTGACACTACAACAAAATTGGTCTATCACAACGAAACATTTTCGTCTCAAAAATTATGTTTTTCGTCTCCAAATCATTAGGCGACGAAAATTTTCGTCGCTAATTTTCGTCGCCCAAAGTTTCACGCAAAAGTTCATGGCGACGAAATATTTTGTCGGCAAGACTAGGATATTAGCGAGGAATTTTTTCGTCGTTGATATTGGTATTCCGCGACGAAATATTTTGTCGCTAACTACCGTCATTCGCGAGAAATTTATTTTCGTCGTTAATAGCTAGATTTTGAGACGATTTTTTTCGTCACTAATAGCTAGATTTTGAGAAATTGATTTCTAATTCAAAACAAATTACCAAGAAATCCCATTATCTTCCCCTTCCTAGGATTCGAACCTTAGACTTTTACCCCACTAACACTTTCTGTACACCCTCTCTGACCACTACGCCAAATACAATATTCGTAAATTATTTACAATATTTAATATTTAACATATGTTTAACATTATTTTTTTTAAATGTATATTAAACATAATCTCTCTCTCCTTCTCTCTCTCTCTCTAATTAGATATTAATACGAAATTATTACTTGTAACTTTTTTTTCTTTTTTTTCTATATTTCTCTCCTCTCTTTTTTTCTCTCTCCCCTCTCTCTCTCTCTCTTAGAACATTAAATTTAAAATTATTACACTATTTCTCTCATATCTCTTTTTACACTCTCTCTTCCCCTCTCCCCTTTCTCTCTACCTAAAATTCTAAATCTTAAATCTATCTATCTCTTTCTTCACTCACTCTCTCTCTCTCTCTCTCTCTCTCTCTCTCGCAACCCTAAATCTTAAATCCTAAACCTATCTCTCTACGCTTTCTCCCTCCTGTTAATATTCACTTGTAGTTATACCAATTCAACATGTATTCGCGTATATATAAATATATAGGAGATATACATGTACATATATATACACATACATACATACACATATATATACACACATACATATGCATATGTATACAATACATACATATGCGTACATATACATTGTACAAACATATGTATTATATACATGCGTATACATATGTACTACATACATACATATACATACATACGCGTACATATGTACTATATACATACGTTTGCATATGTATGCATGTATTGTATACATACGCATATATATTATAATGTATGTATAATGTATATATTATAATGTATGTATACATACGCGTATATATGTATTATAATACATACATTATAATATACATATGTACGCGTATGCATTATACATACATATGTATTATATACATACGTTTGTGTGTATTATATATATGTGTGTGTGTGTCGTCACCGAAGCAGTACTTTTGACAATGAAATATGTCTTTCCGTTAGCGACGAAATTATATTTTTCGTCTCTAAATATGTTATTTGGCGACGAAATATATATTTTTCCTCGCCAAATATATCCATGTGGCAAAAAACTATATTTTTCGTCTCCAAATAGGTACTTTAGACGATGAAATATTATTTTCATCTCTAAATATGTTATTTTGCGACGAAATATTATTTTTCTCGCAAAAAATACTTATTTGGAGACGAAAAATATAATTCGTCGCCACATGTATACATCTGGCGAGGAAAAATATATTTCGTCGTCAAATGGCATATTTAGCGACGAAAAATAAAATTTCGTTGCTAACGTTGTACTTTTGGCGAGGAAAATAAATTCCTCGCAATTGTTTTAAAAAAGGCGACAAAATATTTTTTTCGTCGTCGTATATACTCATTTGGTGACGAAATTATATTTCGTCTTTCGATTTCGTCGCCCTAAATAGTTTTTGTTGTAGTGTGATAAACAATAACAAATATAGTGATCTAATAAAACAGATAAAGTTATTTGTTAAGGTATCTGTTGAAAATGATAGATAATGTTAACTAATAAGCATTAACAAGTAATTTTATCTAATGAAATTATTATTTTTATATCTAATGAATAAATAATGTTATTGCGTATTTACTAAAAGTGATATATAACAAACAAATAATGTTATTTTATGTTTATTAAAAGGGATATCTAACGAATAAATAACGTTATCACGTATTTTACTAGAAGGGTATTTTTAGAATTTATGCACCAAAAGGGTATCCACGTAATTTAACTGGAGATGAACTTATTCCGATAAAACTCCATTGAAATAGTCTTTTGACCGAATTTCCCTAAGCATTTTGTACGAGTGTAGAAAAAAGTCTTATTTTTTTAATTTTTAAACATTGTAGAAAAAGTTAGGCGTAATTAGAAAGAAATGTTTATGGTTGAAATAGAATCTGCAGTGAGTTAATTAATTACGTGTCATCACCCAACAGGTAGCCACATTCCACAAATAGTGGTTGCTTGCTTGCTCCTTATTCTCAACCTCCTTTTAAGTTTATACACCGTTCGTTGTTTCTCACCTTTCGCCGTCCATCTCTCTTTTTCACTAACCACCACCACAGTTACCCTCCTAATCCGCTTAATACTATTTAAAGTTCATCTCTCTCCACATATCTGTATTTCTCAGGGCTTGTGGAGCTAGAGAGAGAGAGAAAGAGAGAGAGAGAGATTAGTTTGATCACCATGAGCCCTAACCAATGTACCCATGTCAATGGAAAAGCCACAACCCCATCTCCTCTAAGGATCAAGAAAGACTCCCATTTCATTAGAAAACCAGCATCCCCGCCATCATCCGCCTCTTCCTCTGCTGCATCTCCCACCAGCTCACCCGCCAAGCCTCCGCACCACCGCCGCCAGCCGCTCATAATCTACACCCACTCTCCCAAAATCATCCACACCCAACCACGTGACTTCATGGCACTCGTGCAAAAACTCACCGGCCAATCTCCATCTGCTTCCAATTCCGACCACCCACTTCCTGACCCCAAACAAGAACCTTCTCCACCACCCGAGATGAACAAGAACCACCACCGCATAGCGGAGGCAACTAGCGATGACACGGATTCCTCCTCAGTTGTTACGGAAGAAAATTGCAGTAGTACGGTAGTGAGGAATGTGCACATCGAATCTTGTTTACCGCCCCCTCAGACGACTATGACAACCGCGTTTTATGATCCTCCACCAGTTAATCCTTGTTTCAGCCATTTGAATATTCCATTTCTCTGGGACAATTCTAGCGATTTGTTTTCTATGCCAGCTCAGCCATTCTACAGCAATTATCATGACTCCTTCGTTTTGATGAATAGTATGAGAAGCTCTATCTCCTCATCGTCATCATCTTCCACCTTCGAAGGCATGAACGAGTTTCAAGAGTTCTGAAAATTCAGCAATTATGGATTTCGAATAAAGATAAAGTAGATCAAGTTGGGCCAGTTTTGATTTGTTAATTTTTACTCCATTTGTTACTAAACATTTGACAGCTTTTACGTAAATAAAGGATATTTAGTTTTCTCTTTGTACTTTATGGCATTATTGATAGTAACAAAATTAAAATGTCATAAAAATATGTTTTTGCAAGGACGGATCGAATGGCAAATAAGTTCAATCGACTACTCTATGCAAATTTCAATGTCTATTCAAAACGTCAAAATGAATTATATAAGAGACTGTATGCGTTTATAATTATATGTTATTGTCTCTCTATAAGTGTAAAGATAAATCAAAATAGCTAAGATAATTTCTTTTAGTTGGTTATTTTTTGTAGCATGTAATCACAGAAACTGATATCCCTAATTATCATATGATATAAAAGTTATAAACTAAAGTTTGGTCAGTCAATATTGGAATCTTGCATTCTTCCTTTATCTTCCTTTTGGAATCAGCTTAAGTAACGTATGATCTGGCACGACTACGAGGAATCAATGTCAATTCTTATGACAAGTACGTCATATTGGATGATGTACTTGTTGCGGATTCGACGAGTCACGTACACATAGAGATAATATTTACGTCATTAATTATGGCTTCAAATTCCTAAACTGTCAATAATCAACACGGGAAAAACAAGGAGTTTACAATCCTAAACTTTCAGAAAAATTTACGATATGACTAACGAACATAACCGACTTAAGACACAGCTTGGGTCAATCATGATCAGATGACTAACGACACAACTCAGTTAAATGATGTAGTTAGGCTAAGCCACCGCATGGTTCGGGCCATAGCTCAACTAATAACATATCACGGCTAAATAACATCCATTTCTAACTCATATTTCGATCTTAATATCTAACGCCCCGCTTTTCGGCAACTTTAAAAAAAAAAAAATAGGTTTCTAAATGTATACAAATGAGTCCCAAAAATACACAAATGGTAGCCCTAAAATAAATATATATATAATTATACAATGATGATCTCTCTCTAAAAGCAATAATATCATCAAATACTCTAATCCAGTTCCTACTAAATCTGCTCCAATACTTGGAAAAAATATTAAACCACGGGAATTATACTATACGACAGGAAGAACCAAGAGCTTGAATAAAATAGGATCAATAAACGAAGATCACAAGTCAAGCGAAATAATTTCCAATAATGTCCAAAATATGATCTCGTATCCGGTCCATCTCGATAACATGTCAAGCACCACCCAGGTCAAAACTAATTTATTTCGTATGTGTCACTTGGGCCCACATAATAATACACCTAATTCTATGACGGGCAATCAATCATAATAACTAATTCACTGTGACCCGATGGGCTTGCACATGTACCAATCAGATCCTTGATAATCAATTATGTAATATACTGTACCACAATTTGATAATCATAAAACTTCTACAAAATTCAACAATAATTTCTAAGAAGATCAAAAAGGTATAAATATTTGATATGAATAAAATTCTCTAGAGATATATTTGAAAATGTATAGTATAATTTCGGTTTATCTCAAATCAAGATCGTGGCCGTTGAATATGTGCATGCTAGTGTTAAACATAACATCCTAAAATGACACCTCGATCGAACACCGTTAGATACAATATTGAAAAATTAGATAGTTAAATATTTGTGTTAGAAATAATTTGAGAAGTTCTTTGGTTAGGCATAATGGCTAGAAACAATATTATGGAGGTGGAGGAATCAAGAAAACACATCAATTTGGTGTGAATAAAATGAGAATGATTATGCCATATTTATAGGACTGGGGGATGTTAGATTGTATTTATAATTACTTTGTTGACTATGTAAATAGTAGGCATATAATTAGGAGTCTATTTAGGGATTCAGTTAGAGATAAATTAGGGATTCAGTTAGAGATAAATTAGGGATTCACTCTGTACATTGTTCTATATATATTGTGCCTCCTCTTAGGAGAAGAATACACAGAAAATATATTTCTTAACATGGTATCAGAGAGGTAACGTACCTGCCGCCATAAACTTCCGCTGTTGCTGCCGTACATCGTCGGCTTCTTTTTCCATCGCCGTCGTTGAGGCTTCTCCGACGCCGACGTCATTATCATCATCTCCATCCGGTTTCCATCGAACAGCACGCCTTTGACGCTGACTCCAGTTGGCTCGCCGTCGTTGAGGCTTCTTCGAGTAACCCAGTCGGCTCGCCGTTCCTCCTTCTGGCGCGCCGCCGTCTCCCGCACAAGCATCGACGGCCCCCGACGCCCGGACGCCCGACCCAACAGCATCGCTAGAGTCGTCGGCCTCGCTTCCTGCCGCGGCCGCAGAAGCGGCGCCGTGACCTCTGTTTCCGTCTCCGCCGTCCCATACGCCGCCCCTATACAGGAGAAGACTAAGGCAGCTACAGCGCCGAGAAGACCGAAGAACGGTGCTGGTTCATTGCCGCTGAAGGTCCTGGCCGTAGCCTCCGCCGTTCCTCTTCTGGTTTCTAAGGTTTGAACTTGGCTGGTTCATCGCCGCTGAAGGTCCTGGCCATGGCCTCCGCCATTCCTCTTCTGGTTTCTAGGGTTTGAACTTGGCGATCAGATCTGAGGAATAGTCTCCTGGTATTTATTTCATCTACTGGGTTTGTTATTTAGTTACTATTTCTTTGTGTTGCACTATGTCGGATTCAGAGGGTTCAGAAAAGAAAGAGAAAAAGAATATTCAGGTTGAGGACAAGAATGGGACCAGTCGTATTACAACTCTTGGGGGTGCTCCACTTGATATTTGTCATGTTAAGTTGGATGGTACCAATTATATGGTTTGGGCTCGCACTTTTACTTTGGCTATTGAAGCACAAGGATTGTCTGAGTTTATTGAGGGCACTGTTATTCAGCCCACTGAACCTGCTGAGTTGAGGAGATTTAAATCTAGAAAATCTTTGGTTATGACTTGGTTGTTTAATTCTATGAAATCTGATATTCGTCATACCTTCTTGCTTTTTGATACTCCACATAAGGTTTGGACAACTGCAGCCCAAACTTATTCTCAGCAGGGTAATGATGCTCAGTGTTTTGATTTGAGGAAGAGGCTCGGTCATTGGACCAACAAAATCGGTCTGTTGCTGCTTATTTTGCTGATTTGAATGCAGCCTGGCGGGAATTTGATCTTTATCAAGGGTTCCAGCCTGTGTGTGATGTTGATGCTGCTAACTGGCTGAAGAGAATTGAAAAGGAGCGTGTTTATGATTTTCTTGCTGGTCTTAATGGCGATGCTTATGATCCAATTCGTATGCTGGTGTTGGGTCGTGTTCCATTTCCTTCTCTGGGTGAAGCATATGCCATGGTACAGCAGGAGGAGAGTAGGAAGGCTGCTATGTTGCATACTCCTGCCCCTGATCGTTCAGTTTTGATTGCCACTCCTAAGGGTCAGTTTGGTACTAGCAGCGGCCCTATCTCTTCGGCACCGAGTGATAAGACACAGTCTGGTACTAGCAATGGGTTAGTTCGGTGTGATTATTGCAACAACACCAATCATACTCAGGAGTTCTGTTGGAAGTTACATGGAAAACCTCCTTCTCGCGGGAAAGGGGGAGGCCGTAAGCGTTCTCCGTTTCAACCTCAGGCCCATGTTTCTGAGTCTGCAGTTGCTACTTTGCCTCATACTGAGTCTCAGGTGTTTTCTGATCAGCCTGGTGGATTTTCTCAGGGGGAAATGCAAGCTCTCAGGCGCCTTCTGACTCGGGCTGATTCTCCATCTACTATAGCTCCTACTTCTACCGCCACTCCATCCTCTTCCAATTTTGCTCACACAGGTATTCCAGCTAAGGCATTTACTGCTTCTTCTGCCATTCCTTGGATTATAGATTCTGGTGCTTCAGACCACATGACAGGGTGTTCCTCTGTATTTGATTCTTATACTACTTGTTCAGGTAAGGATAAGGTCCGAATAGCGGATGGATCGTTCTCTGCTATTTCAGGGAAAGGTTCTGTCAACTATTCTTCCTCAATATCTCTTTCTTCAGTCCTACATATTCTCAACTTTGCTACTAACCTTTTGTCTGTTAGTAGTCTTACTCGTTCTGCCAATTGCTCAGTGACATTTTTTCCCACTCATTGTGTCTTTCAGGAACTGGATACGGGGAAGGTGATTGGCAGTGGTAGAGCACATGATGGCCTCTACTACCTGGAATCTGCACCTTGTCCCCCTCAGCAGCCCATGTCATGTGGTTCAGCTCTGCAGGCAGATATGAGTCCAGCTCTTTCTATGTTACATAATTGGCATCGAAGATTGGGTCATCCCTCATTTGGGATTTTAGCGAAGTTGTTTCCTAGTTTAATAAAGTATTGTTCTCAGAGTCAGTTTTTTTGTGAAGCCTGTGAGCTTGGTAAACATAAACGTTCTTTTTATGCACCCATTAATAAGCGGAGTGATTCTCCGTTTATGGTTATTCATACTGATGTCTGGGGACCTTCACCTATTACTTCTCTTAAAGGTCATAGATGGTTTGTCACTTTTATTGACTGTTATTCTCGTGTTACTTGGGTGTATTTACTTAAGTCAAAAAATGAGATTTTTTCTTGTTTTCGCTCATTTCATGCCATGGTGCGTACTCAGTTTGATGCAAATATTAAAATTCTCCGTAGTGATAATGGTACTAAGTATATAGACGAGCGTTTTAGGGCATTTCTAGATGAGCATGGTATTCTTTTTCAGACGACTTGTGTTGACACTCCACAACAAAATGGAGTTGCTGAACGCAAAAATCGTCATCTTGCTGAAGTTGCTCGCTCTCTTTTGTTCACCATGAATGTTCCAAAATATTTGTGGGGAGAAGCGATTTTGACAGCAACTTATCTTATCAACCGTATGCCTTCTAGTGTCCTTACCTTTAAAACTCCTATAGAGTGTCTTCCTCGCAGTTATCGGGTCACAACACTTCCCCTCTGAGTGTTTGGATGTGCGTGCTTTGTCCATGCCCCACATCCCTCTGGGGGTAAGTTAGGTCATAAAGCCCATAAGTGCATTTTCATTGGGTACTCCCCTACCCAAAAGGGCTATAAGTGTTATGATCCTCATTCTCGGAAGTTCTTCGTTTCTATGGATGTCACTTTTTGGGAGACAGAGTCTTTTTATTCCCCATCTCTTCAGGGGGAGACTGGTCAGGAGGAAGAGATGGCTTCCTTTTATACTGGTGAGGGAGAGCAACCCTTGTTTTACACTCATGGTGAGGGGGAATTGGGAGATCAATCGGGAAAGGAACAAATATCTGCTGACTCAGAAACGCATGACATTGGGGGTGATATTGAGGAACGGGGACAACGGCTGCAAAGAACTGACCTAAAGACCTTTGCTAGACGGGGTAAAGAAAGGCCCACATGTGTTGTACCACCTTGTCATTCACAGCCTCCAACTCCAGTTCCAAACTTCCCAGCTGACTCATCCGGTAATGAATCTTTTCTCTCTGCTGACTCTTCTAGTAGTGACTCTTCTCTTATTGAACCTCCTATTATTGACAATCGCCCAATTGCTCTTAGGAAAGAAAAGAGGTCATGTACTCTACATCCAATATCCCAGTTTGTTTCCTATGATCGTTTATCTTCTTCATATCGTGCTTTTGTTTCGTCTCTTTCTTCTATATCTATTCCACAGAATTGGCAAGATGCTTTTGTTATACCTGAGTGGAAAGGAGCTATGGTAGAGGAGATGACAGCTTTGAGGAAGAATGGTACTTGGGATCTAGTATCACTTCCTGGAGGAAAGAAACCGGTGGGATGTAAATGGGTGTTTACTATAAAGCACAATGCTGATGGTACAGTTGAGAGATACAAAGCCAGACTGGTTGCCAGGGGATTTACTCAAACCTATGGTATTGACTATGAGGAGACTTTTGCTCCGGTAGCAAAAATGAATTCTGTGCGGGCTCTCTTGTCTTGTGCTGCCAACATGAATTGGCCTCTTCTACAGTTTGATGTAAAGAATGCATTCCTCCATGGTGATCTGGAGGAGGAAGTGTATATGGCCATACCACCGGGTTTTTCTTCCCCTGCCAATGAGGGAAAGGTGTGTAGGTTGAAGAAGGCACTTTACGGGCTGAAGCAGTCACCTAAAGCGTGGTTTGTCAGGTTTTCAAAGGCTATGCTGGGTTTTGGGTACAAGCAAAGCCATGCCGACCATACTCTATTCACCAAGAGGAGTGCTGGTAAGATTGATGTCCTTATTGTTTATGTTGATAATATAATAATGACAGGCAATGATGAGGAAGAGATTCATAACCTTAAGTCTCGGTTAGCACAATAATTCGAGATTAAGGATTTAGGATCAATGAAATACTTCCTTGGAATGGAGGTAGCAAGATCAGATAGAGGCATCTTTATCTCTCAACGAAAGTACATACTTGATCTGTTGGAAGAAACAGGTATGTTAGGCTGTAAACCTGCAGACTCGCCTATTGAGGCAAACCATCACCTGAGTGGAGATATGGGGGAGCGTACTGATAAGGAGAGGTATCAACGACTTGTGGGTCGACTGATATATTTGGCTCATACCCGACCAGATGTTTCTTATGCAGTTGGTGTTGTTAGTCAGTTTATGCATGATCCTCGTACTCCACACCTGGATGCAGTTTATCATATTTTGAGGTATCTCAAATCAGCTCCAGGAAAAGGGATTTTGTTCTCTAATCATGGTCACTTTCGGTTGGAGGCATTTACTGATGCTGAATGGGCTGGATCTGTGGATGATAGACAGTCCACCTCTGGCTACTGTACCTTCCTTGGAGGAAATTTGATTACTTGGTGAAGTAAGAAGCAATCAGCGGTTGCCAGATCTAGCGCAGAAGCTGAGTATAGGGCTATGGCTCATGGGGTTTGCGAGCTCTTGTGGATTCAAACCCTATTACGTGATTTGGGTCTTTCTGATAGTGGCCCGATGAAACTCTATTGCGATAATAAAGCTGCCATTAATATTGCTCACAATCCCGTTCAGCATGATAGAACAAAACGCATAGAGATAGACAGACACTTCATCAAGGAGAAGCTGAGCGCGGGTGTGATATGTATGCCGTTTGTGAAGTCTGGAGACTAGTTGGCCGACATCTTCACAAAAGGGCTGGGTAGCAAGAGTTTATTCCCTATCATGTTCAAGTTGGGCATGATCGATATCTTCACACCAACTTGAGGGGGAGTGTTAGATTGTATTTATAATTACTTTGTTGACTATGTAAATAGTAGGCATATAATTAGGAGCCTATTTAGGGATTCAGTTAGAGATAAATTAGGGATTCAGTTAGAGATAAATTAGGGATTCAGTTAGAGATAAATTAGGGATTCAGTTAGAGATAAATTAGGGATTCACTGTGTACATTGTTCTATATATATTGTACCTCCTCTTAGGAGAAGAATACACAGAAAATATATTTCTTAACAGGGGAGAGATTTTCAAACGTTCTGGATGAATGTGGTTAAACAAAGAGGACTAGGGAGGGTGATCATGGCCAAGTTAAGGATTTTAAGAGATATGATTGAATTCAATGAGTTGGGAAATCAAAAAGGTTTTTGATGAATCTAGAGAAAAATATGGGTTTGATTCAAGCTTGGTGATTAAATTTTCTTGTAAAATAATAAGTCACAAAATGCACAACAAATTATTAAAATAATTAAATGCATAATTTTGTTTACTATTGTTATTATCTTTTTATGTTTTAAAAATACAAGTCATTACATAATATTTCCGAAGTTGTATGTTCCTGTAGAATTCTGAGTCCAACATAACTATCATTCTTAGAACACTATTATGTGATTATCAATAATAACAAGTATAAATTGGAAACATAGAGAGAATAACAATAATTAACATGGTATAGAATAAGATATTATGCACAAGTTTGGATGAATGTACGAGTTATGGGTTACACTAGAAATAGGTACTTGTGTGGGGTCAATGTGTACATAATATCACTTAAATGTGATTTTGAAATTGTGAGACCCCGATCCGGAATTTGGGCATTTAAGGGTTAAATTATAAGTTGAATAGTTAAATCAAGAGTAATTTGGTTAATTCGACACGAATTTGATTTTTAATTGGGATTGGGAAGTGGTCTCAGCTTTTATTTTAATTTGTGTTCGAAACTCCAGGGTTGGATCAGATGATTTATGCTTGAGGTGTTATTTAAGGGGGTGTTGTAACGATTAGGATTGGACCGAGAAGCACCCAAAGATTTTTCATGTAAAACCAAATCCAGTAGATATACTACGTTAGATATTTGCATGCCTTGTATCAGACACAGAGGTGTCTCTTGACACCTCCTGCTTTGATTTTTTTGCCGATATCTCACCCATTAAGCTCCTCTAAGTCACCCCTTCGACAAAAACCAGAGAGCTAGAGAGAGAGGGAAGAGATTCATTGTCTGTTCTTCAACCCCCAGCTGCTTCTTCAACCTGTTCTTCATCGTCTACCTTCAGCTTCTTCATTTGTTCTTCTACAGTAAGTCCTCTAATCATCTAAGTTATGATTTTCTTTGTCGATTCTTCGATTTTAGGACTAAGGTAGACTTAGTTTGATCCTATTTGTTATGTATCAGAAGGTGTTTGAGGTTAGAGCAAGAAACCATAAGAAACGATGACCTGAAATCCATTCTGAAACTCATCCGGCCACGCATCCGGCTACGCATCCGGTCACGGATCCGGCCACGGATCCGGATTTCCGGATTGGCTACCGGATTAGGCAGTTTTGACCCTGAACTTTGAATTGAGCTCCAGAATGCTACGGACCTCGGATTGACCTCAAATTTTGTATGAATGTACCTTGATATGTTAGCTTTCATTTCCAATTGGAACCAAATCATTTGGACTTCTAGAACTCCTTAAATTAATATTTCCGTAGAAGCTGTCCGTTTTGGACCAGTTTTGCGCCAATGGAGTTTTCACCCGTTTAAAGGCATATTAAAGCTTTGTGGTCTTCACAGAAAATGTTCCTAACATCCTAAGCTAGTGTTGTGTTAAATTTGGTGAACTTTGGACATGAGATGATTGGAGTTTCATACTAAATTCTATTGAGGTAAATTTCAGAAAAGCTGTCTAGTTTAGTACTTCAATAATTTGAGACTTGGGAACCTCTATTTTGACTCCTTAACCATCCGAACTTATGTACATTCACTTGAGGAGATTGGTAGATCTAGTGTGATTTGTGAATTCCCTATCTTGGGGTGGTTTGGGCATAAACATCAACGCCGAAGTATTGGAAACTAGGAATAAGTTGATAAATACTTATATTCCTTGTTATAGGAATCGATCCTGACATCAGAGTCGGTGCAAATCGTTGGACTACGTAAAGCAACGTGAGGTGAGTCTTGATATGCTTGTCCTACTTGTATGTTTAAAAACGTGACCGAGCATGTGAATTTACTAAATCCTGTTGATGGTTGTTTACATTGAAACCATGCTTATGCACGATACATGACTGATTAGCATGTGATGCTATGTTATAAATTGATAACCTTATTAAAGATGATCATGTATTGACATCATGTGAAACACGGTGACTCCCTGACCGCTGGGGGTGTGACAAGCGGTGGTTTGAGATAAGGGTGGGTCCCACGGCCAGGTGGCATCGGATGACGTCATGCCAAATTCTGAATTATTATTCAAGGGTCGCTCCCTTTATCAGTTCTGGCATACACCGTTGGTTGATTGGTTGGTTGATTTGTTGATTCTGTTGCAAAGCATATTGGTTTGTTGAATCAGATGCTGATAACCCACGGGTTATGAAAACTACGAACTATTGATCATGTCCTCGGCTACGGCCCATGGATCAATTTACGAACGTTCTTGACATGCTAATGAAGTGTTTATAATGAGATTATGTCATGGCAAACCTGTAAGACTTGTATATCTTGATTCATACTAGCGATATGCTAATGATGTTGTTAAACAACATACCAGGTAATGAGACATGAGGCGTTAGGGCCTATGGAAGCTCAAGAATGATCGTTTGGCCTCTTGCGCTAAGAAGCTGAGATGTACCGGATAAGTTGGTAACTATCTTGTTGTATGTAAGATAGGCTATGTTGGGGCCGATAACGTATTCTATATTGTAATTTTGTGGGTTTTAGTGATGTTGGCACTTTATATGCCCTTGGGTTTGTTAGTTGGATTATTTTATATGCTTCCGCGCACTCTGAGAATCTTTCAAGATTATGGATGAATGACAGGTAAAAATCCCAAAACTCGATTAGTGAGAGGCCTTCGTGAGTTGGACTCATTGGCCGGTCATTGATCATCCCTATATCGGGATGGGTCGTGACAAGAAGTGGTATCAGAGCAGAGTTTTGAGGATTTTTGGAAGCGAGACCCAAGGATTTAAACGTTAAGGCACGTAGTTGCACAATATACGTTGTGATTAGAATGGTATGGGCATAGATAACCATTGGATTTTATGGATAAGGTTGTACTTGGGTTTAGAACTTGGATTGATGGAATTCGATATACTTGAGGTTTTGAAGGAAAACACTTTACAAAGAATGGATGAGTACGAGATACATGAATTTGGAGGTTATGTTGAAAGATTTGGGGAGAGTCAATAATTGTTGAGGAATGTTAGGAAGTCTATATTCGTAATGAGATGTTAACTTGGGAAATGGTTTGATGAGGTAGGATCATTGATGATATTTGTGATTTGAGGCTTATGTATAGGATTTAATCATTTGAAGTCATAGAATTGTGAATGGTACCACCTGATCAATTGGAAATATAGATCGATGGAGGAATTCTTGGAGCTTAAAGTATATAATATTACTTTGAGGTGAGAAGTATTAGGCCTACACTTGTTGCGGTGGATTGTGATAGAACTGAATAACCATTTGGGTATGATTTTGTTAAATGGATAACGGTTGAAGATGTTGAATGATAGGGTTGTGTCCCTAGTAAACCAATGGGCCAAATTGAGACGAGGTAAGATAATATGGTCACAAGTGAGATTGTGATACGATGACAATGGAATATGAATTGCTGGTTTGTAACCTATGAATGAGAATAATGAAATGTTGATCATGATTAAGAAACAGTATTGGACTTGTTATTTGATTTGGCGTAATCAAGCTTGTGGACTTAATGCACGAAATTATTGAGGTGAGTTGAATTGTGGTTTTAAATTGGATTGTTATCCAACATCGAAGTAAGGATTGCTTATGACAAGGAACTGATTGATCATAAGATTGAGATACGGAAGAAGTATACTAAAGGGCAAATATAGATACATCCTTGAATTATGGATATGTGGCTTAGGCCGGTGACACTTACAGGAGGGTTATTAAGAATAGTTAAGAGATGTAATGTTACTCCTATAAAGTGTTAATTACGATTAATGTTTCGATTACTTATAATTTCGGAAGACTATACATGAAGAAAAAGTGTTGGAGCGTTGAGTTGTGCGACTGTAGCGGAATAACAAAAGCCAAAGTTGCGGTACAAGAATTGTCAGACGAGATGGGATAAATAATATGTACTTCAAATTAATGAATTGTCTACTCACTTAAACGAATGTGAAAGCATTTGAAGCTCGAGGTGCATACGGGATGCTAGACGAAGCTATTCGGGAAAGTCTACAGACATTTATCGATAACGATGCCATTGCTCGAGGAATGATGCGATATATTTGCGAAATGTTAAAGATCGTGTTGCAGACGTCAAGACAGAGAGAACGAGATGCTGAATCAAAAAGTGTAAAGATGGAGCTGGTAGCATAATGTTTTACTCGGAAGATAAGTAAGATATGACAGTAGAATTTCAAATGGATAGCTCAAGAATTGGGAAGTAGTCATGAACCGGCAAAACTGAGATAATGCGGTGACGTATGGAAAAATAGATGTAGATGATAATGGAAATGAGTTTCTTCTAATCTCAGTTATAGTTTCTAAAGTATGGGTGAAATGTTGGGTGGATTGATACTTGTCTTTTGAGTTAGCCAGAATTAGGTTAGCCATTACCTGTTTTGCAGTTGATTGATATTATTCTATCAAATTCCTTCATCAGCTCTTTTGTACGGGGCATATTTTGTTGGCTATTGTACTCAGTCATTCAGCTATTGCTAAGTCTTTGCTTCAAGATGTTATGACTCCTTGTTTTGAGTTATTTATTTCTTATGATGTAAGTCTCATTGTGGGGTTTACAGAATTCGTCATCTTGAACTTGAGTTTGAACTTCTTCAATAGATTCTATATGCATTGCTCATAGACTATACTTTCCATTCAACTCTAGGTGGCATTCTTATGACCATTGCTCTTGGGTCAACCACCTTTATCAGTTTTGGGCAATTGATTCGAATGGTTCTCTTGAACTCTTTTGCAGCTTTTGATCCTAATCTTGAGAAATTGCTATTGAGCTGAATGTATGACCTTACGGCCATATGTATTGATATCTTTTGTACTCTTATTTGGTAATTCCCTTTTTGACATCGGTTTCTCTCAATCATTGCAAATGTTTCTGTTGTTAATCATTTATATCATTGAACACTTCTTATGCTACAAGTCATTGACATTGTGCTAGCTCCTTGAATATCTGAGCTTGTTTTGAAACTTTTTGTTGCCATTTCTTTGATCTCTGATCAATGATCCTAGTTGGTAATTTGACTGGTCCAAAGGAAATTTCATATTATACTCTTCCACTTGGGAAAGATTTGTTCATCAGATACGTTTGCTAATCTTTGGTATTTTTTTTCTACACATCAAGTTGGGCACATTCTTTCTAACAGTCGTTTTGTGATTAATACATGAATAAGTTGCTTGATATTCCTTATTGCTACTTTCTTTTGCTATCCGGAGTTTGTTGGACGGATATGCCTCAATAATACTTCTAAGCATGATTGTTCTCATCTGGTCAATTGAACTCCATCGATGTGAACAATATGAATTCACTTTTCCTTGGTCACCTCCTACATTGTTGACTCAAGTGAAACTGCAAAACGTTAATTGACTCTTTATAACTGTGAGCAAGTTTGGAGGACCAAACTTCATAAGGTGGGGAGGATGTGAGACCCCGATCCGGAATTTGGGCATTTAAGGGCTAAATTATAAGTTGAATAGTTAAATCAAGAGTAATTTGGTTAATTCGACACGAATTTGATTTTTAATTGGGATTGGGAAGTGGTCTCAGCTTTTATTTTAATTTGTGTTCGAAACTCCAGGGTTGGATCAGATGATTTATGCTTGAGGTGTTATTTAAGGGGGTGTTGTAACGATTAGGATTGGACCGAGAAGCACCCAAAGATTTTTCATGTAAAACCAAATCCAGTAGATATACTACGTTAGATATTTGCATGCCTTGTATCAGACACAGAGGTGTCTCTTGACACCTCCTGCTTTGATTTTTTTGCCGATATCTCACCCATTAAGCTCCTCTAAGTCACCCCTTCGACAAAAACCAGAGAGCTAGAGAGAGAGGGAAGAGATTCATTGTCTGTTCTTCAACCCCCAGCTGCTTCTTCAACCTGTTCTTCATCGTCTACCTTCAGCTTCTTCATTTGTTCTTCTACAGTAAGTCCTCTAATCATCTAAGTTATGATTTTCTTTGTCGATTCTTCGATTTTAGGACTAAGGTAGACTTAGTTTGATCCTATTTGTTATGTATCAGAAGGTGTTTGAGGTTAGAGCAAGAAACCATAAGAAACGATGACCTGAAATCCATTCTGAAACTCATCCGGCCACGCATCCGGCTACGCATCCGGTCACGGATCCGGCCACGGATCCGGATTTCCGGATTGGCTACCGGATTAGGCAGTTTTGACCCTGAACTTTGAATTGAGCTCCAGAATGCTACGGACCTCGGATTGATCTCAAATTTGGTATGAATGTACCTTGATATGTTAGCTTTCATTTCCAATTGGAACCAAATCATTTGGACTTCTAGAACTCCTTAAATTAAGATTTCCGTAGAAGCTGTCCGTTTTGGACCAGTTTTGCGCCAATGGAGTTTTCACCCGTTTAAAGGCATATTAAAGCTTTGTGGTCTTCACAGAAAATGTTCCTAACATCCTAAGCTAGTGTTGTGTTAAATTTGGTGAACTTTGGACATGAGATGATTGAAGTTTCATACTAAATTCTATTGAGGTAAATTTCAGAAAAGCTGTCTAGTTTAGTACTTCAATAATTTGAGACTTGGGAACCTCTATTTTGACTCCTTAACCATCCGAACTTATGTACATTCACTTGAGGACATTGGTAGATCTAGTGTGATTTGTGAATTCCCTATCTTGGGGTGGTTTGGGCATAAACATCAACGCCGAAGTATTGGAAACTAGGAATAAGTTGATAAATACTTATATTCCTTGTTATAGGAATCGATCCTGACATCAGAGTCGGTGCAAATCGTTGGACTACGTAAAGCAACGTGAGGTGAGTCTTGATATGCTTGTCCTACTTGTATGTTTAAAAACGTGACCGAGCATGTGAATTTACTAAATCCTGTTGATGGTTGTTTACATTGAAACCATGCTTATGCACGACACATGACTGATTAGCATGTGATGCTATGTTATAAATTGATAACCTTATTAAAGATGATCATGTATTGACATCATGTGAAACACGGTGACTCCCTGACCGCTGGGGGTGTGACAAGCGGTGGTTTGAGATAAGGGTGGGTCCCACGGCCAGGTGGCATCGGATGACGTCATGCCAAATTCTGAATTATTATTCAAGGGTCGCTCCCTTTATCAGTTCTGGCATACACCGTTGGTTGATTGGTTGGTTGATTTGTTGATTCTGTTGCAAAGCATATTGGTTTGTTGAATCAGATGCTGATAACCCACGGGTTATGAAAACTACGAACTATTGATCATGTCCTCGGCTACGGCCCATGGATCAATTTACGAACGTTCTTGACATGCTAATGAAGTGTTTATAATGAGATTATGTCATGGCAAACCTGTAAGACTTGTATATCTTGATTCATACTAGCGATATGCTAATGATGTTGTTAAACAACATACCAGGTAATGAGACATGAGGCGTTAGGGCCTATGGAAGCTCAAGAATGATCGTTTGGCCTCTTGCGCTAAGAAGCTGAGATGTACCGGATAAGTTGGTAACTATCTTGTTGTATGTAAGATAGGCTATGTTGGGGCCGATAACGTATTGTATATTGTAATTTTGTGGGTTTTAGTGATGTTGGCACTTTATATGCCCTTGGGTTTGTTAGTTGGATTATTTTATATGCTTCCGCGCACTCTGAGAATCTTTCAAGATTATGGATGAATGACAGGTAAAAATCCCAAAACTCGATTAGTGAGAGGCCTTCGTGAGTTGGACTCATTGGCTGGTCATTGATCATCCCTATATCGGGATGGGTCGTGACAGAAATTTATAAAAATATAAGGATAAATGTAAAATCAGTTCAATACGATTTTAAAGTGTAAATAAGGATAACAATGGGTAAAAAATGTAATAAGTTTCGTTGGGGGATTAAATCATAATTTAAAAGTAACATAGAGTAAATAGTAATTTTAAATAGTCTAGGGGTCTAAATTATTATAGTTATAAAGTATATAGACCGAATAGTAAGTTTTTTTTTAAAATCATGGATTGATTTGTAATTAACTTAAGTTAGAGCGGAATTATAATAAACAAAACAATAGGGGTAAAAATATAATTTTGTCAAAAAACTAGGATTGTCAGCTATAAGGTTGAAGGTGGCAGCCGGTAGGTTGGCGTTGTCGGGTTCAGACGTCCGGACATCTTAGTTTCTACAACTTCGGTTTTCTCTTCTATGATTGCATCTTTTTCCTTCAAATTTGTTCCAAAGTGAATGTTTTGGACAGGGTAAGATGGACTTACATTGTTTTTAGAGTTGCAGCGGCGGTTTGGGTGGGTTCCGTCTCGAGTCGATTTTTTACGGAATTTTGGCTTGCCTTACTCCTTCTTTTTCTTCTTCTTCTTCTTCTTCTTCTTTTCTTGCTCGTAGTTACAATAGGTGTTGGTGTGAGAATTTAGCAAGGGAAGGGGGTCCTTATATAGGGAGATGGGGGGACGGGGGGCACAAGATATATAGTTAGGAGGGGTTTATGGAGGATCAATGGCCCCAGGGGGACAGGGGTTCAGAGCCATGGCAGGAGTAGGGCATGGCTAATGGGAAAGGTGGAAGAAAATACAAGTTGCAAGTTGGTGATGACGGTGAAGGTGATGGATAGAATACGCGAGATAGGAGTTAGAAACAAACACACACACATATCTATGATTGGCTCTATAGACCAATGGTAAGTGAACCAATATTGGACTGACTATGGGAGCCCTTGGATTCACTCTCATCCAAGGGCTGAGATTTTAATACCTAAAAGCACAAAAAAACTCAAAAAAATCCTAGGAAACAAACCCGCCTCTTCTCTCGTCTCTCGTCTCTCGTCTCTCGTCTCTATCTCTCTCTGTGTACAGATCCACCACGTTACTACCGTCGTGCTCCACATTGCATTCGGCCCTGCACCTCGCCGCCGTTCATAGCCCTTAGCCGCTCGTCCACTTTCTATAGGGGGACCATCATCGCCGCCTTTAGTCGCCATGTGGCTGCCATTTGTCCACACCCCCATTCGGTGAGTGAAAATTTTATAGATTCACTCTGGATTTAAAAAAAATTTATGCTCTTAATTTAAAAGTTATGCTATTGATTTAAAAGTTATGCTCTAATTTGTAGGCTCTAGAGTTAAAAGTTATAAATTTGCATATATTCTTTTGTTAATAGATTTGTAGGGATGACAATTTGAAGAGAATTAGATTTTATGCCAATTGAAAATACATAATAGTTAATAAAAAATTTCGATTTCTAAAAACTCTTGCCAATTGCAATTTCTTATTGATTTTTGCTGCCAAAATTTTGACTAATCAATGACAATGGCATCTCATTTGTTAGTGGTCCTATTATAAGAGAGATCATGAAATGCAGTCATGCATCTCATTTTCATAATTAATATATCACTCATAATTAACAATATCTTTATAGGTTTGGCCTTATGGATTGTACGATTGAAATGACGCACGGCAATTCCTCAAATATTGTGGAAAAGCCATATCTAGGATGGATTTTGCTAGCTTAGATGATGCAAAAAATTACTACACACAATATGGCCAACAAGAGGGTTTTTCTATTTGTGTTAAAAATTCATCAAAATCGAGATGGCGGGATAAGGAGGTTAGTACGACGAAATTTGTTTACACACGTGGTGGGAAATTTGTTCACATTGGTGATAAGAAAAGTGCTAACAATAAAATGAGAAGAACTTCAACTATAAATTGTGGGTGTTTGGCGATGATGAGCATTTTACGTAATAAGAATAAAAATAATCCTGCATAATGGATAGTCTCAAAGTTTGATGATAATTATAATCACAAGAAAGTTACCCCATCTAACAGGATGAAAATAAAATCAAACAGAACCATGCCTAATGCAGTGAAAGACTTGATTGAAGCATTCCATAGAGAAAACTTAAAGTTGCAAAACTACCGGATGTCATGGGCGGCGCATATATTGGTTGTGATAAGAAAGATTGTTATAATCACTTGAGGGATGTGAGACATAGGAATCTAGAAGGCAGTGATGCACAAACGATGACTTTGTTATATATTGATTTTTGATGACTTTGTCACATATACGACCAATCTAAGAGAATTTGTGATTAATTATAAACAAGCATTGAAGAAAATAGTAAAGAGGGATAATGATGAAGATTATGAGGCCGAACACAAGTTTTGTATAGTTAGTGATCGTGACTTCCTCTTAAAGGATGCTGCCGAGTTTTATACCCGATATATGTACGAAAAATTTAAAGGTGAGTTTGACGTACATCATTTATTCAAGGTTGAGGAAAAGTTTCAATTGGATGGAAGGCACACATATCTTTTGAAGCGTAAATAAGGTGAGCCGAAAGTGTGGTTTCCAATATTTTGAATTTGTTTGCATAATTCGCAGGCATGTTATAAAATCCTTACTCGACATGACACTGACAAAATTCTCCTTAATTTTATCCTTCTTACGTGGAAGAAATGGACAAATAAGTTCACAGTATTAGAAGGTTGTGTCACGCCCTCAATTTTTCATAAAATAAATATACATTTGGATATTAAATAAACCTCACAAAATATGCAACTACTCCCAAAATAGCTATCCATAAATGTCAATAAAGTTAATGAACATCCAGGTTTCCCAAAAATAGGCCATTACAAACCCAAAAGACCATGCTAAGTATCATAATATCAAAGCGAGTTACATTACATCTTTCTCAAAAACAGTTGAACTGAAGATGTTAAATAACTCTAACTGGAATTCTTTCAAAAGATGCAACACGCTAAGCATGCCATGCTCTACCAGTTATATCTTCGGTAGGGTACCTGAAATGAAAGATGGGGTGAGCCAAAAGCCCATTAGGAAAGTCTACACCAACACTATATGAATGCTCAATATGACAGTATGCACCCCCGTCTCAAAAGCAAAATATGATTACTAGGTACAAGATACAGTGTAAAAATAACACAAGGAAGACAAACACTATGGATTCACATCACATTCATCTATTATTTCTCCATGAAGAGGAGTTACTAATTTCATTCACTATCGTTGCACCAACTCAGTGTGTCACCATGTCATTCCTAGCATACCCGAAGGTGTCTAATTCATTTCCTAGCATTGCCGGTAGAGAGTATAGTACATTTACTAGCATACCCGAGAGGGAATCTAGTCCTCTTCCTAGCATACCCAAAAGGGAATCTAGTTGGGGCCGTTGCCTTATTCACATGATCGCTTGGATCAACTTTAAGTATCTATCATAAATAGCTTGTCATAGAACATCATGTTATTCCAATATCCAATGCAAGGATCACAAGAGCTATACATTGGAGAATCGCATCGATCATAATATGTGCGGTTGAGGCTCAACATCATATGAAGCATTCATAATAAAGTATGATCGAATAAGAAAAATCAAGTATGAACATTTATAAGTGAAGTAAGGAGGCTAACATTCAATGGGGAATACAAAAATAAAGTTTTTGGATTTTTCGTCCGGACATCCCTAAGCCCCATGCGGACGCCAAAAATATACCATCTCTGGCCAAGAGTTTGGGTCAGCCGCCCGGTCCCCCGTCCGGACATGGGTCGCGAAAAACGGCAGAAACGCAGAAATCGTGTTTTGCTCCCAAATGTCCAAAATCAACCAAAAACTCAAATATATGATTAAAACAAGTTATAAACACATATAATAGGTGAAACCCCCCTACCTTAAGATTGAAATGAGTAAAATGAATCTTTCAAAGAAAAGCTCCAAGTCTCCAATGGTGGAAAGCTCCAAGGTTGATCTCCGGGTAATTTCACATGCTCTAGTTTCGGATATCTCCCGAGGATGGAGAGATGATGGAGATCCAATATCAATTTGTGTGGTTTGGATGTTGGATTATAGAACCCAAAGCTACAATTTAGAGAGAAGGAAGAGAGTTTAGAGAGAGAACCATACTTTCAGTCAAAATGGGCTACTAACCCAAGTGAAAAATCTGATGAAAAATATAAGGGGCCACCAAAAAGACCTCAATGCCCATCTTAACATAAAATGCTCAAAACAAGCCTTAAAGGTTAAAATCCTAACTCACCCGAACCTAAATTAGATATTCTACAACGATAATACTTACTAATAAATGTCCCGAGCATGAATCCAAAATAAATTTTAAAAAATAAAAAAAATTTCGAGTCGTCACAGGTTGTGTGGAGAATGATGCGAGTGAACAATATGAAGCATTGGAGCTTAATCATACGTGTCAACAGTCAACTAAATTGGCATGTGAGGTAGCACCATCGTACGAGGATTACAAAATATATATGGAATGCATGAATTTAGCATGTAAAAGAATGGCTGACCAAAAAACGATTGAGCGTTGTTGAGTCCAACGACGATGTTTGTGAGAATAAAACATGTGGTTCCAAAAATTGACCCAAATTGAGTTTGAATGAGGCTTCTACACAACAATTACTTTTGGAACCAAATATCTCTTAAACTAAGCGTAGGAAAAAGGATTCGAAAGGAAACGAACATGTAAGTAGTGCGGGAAGATTAAAAAGTAGGATTGAGGTATCTCATAATAAGAAGAACATAAAATGTGCAGAATGCAATATTGGGACAAACCATGACAAACGTAACTCTCCAACGAATCCAAATAGAAGAAAGTCTTGTACCCTACATTGGTAAGTAAACAATATTACTTTTTTGTTTTACTATTACACATTTGTTATAACATGATTGCTCATTCATTTCTTTTTTTTTTTTTTTCCAGTGAATGAGGACGAGGAAGTAACAAGTTTGGGTTGAGATATAAAAAGTGATGATAATACTTGACTAATAGACTAGTGATGATGATACTTCAGGATACGTAATTTTTAATTTTATTTTTGAAGTTTATGTCTATAGTTCAAGACTTTAACTACTCTGGGTGTATTTTTTGTGCTCCATCATTTGTAGTTCAAGTGACTAAATTTTTTGTGCTCCAACTATAGTGTATTGCCCTTTGCTGCTTCTGGTGGCGATCCCTAAAATGCTTGGCAACTTGAGTAGCCATACTAAAAGAAATCTATACCACTTCAAATCTGCTTACTAAAAGTGATAAAATGACATAAAATAACACAACAATGTAAGGCATAGTTGTATAAAACACAATGTGGCTAGGATAAACTAATAACTCAACAAACAAAATGACCCAAAATAGAAATGATGAGGTACAAAATACAACCACTAGGGTGTTTCAATCGCGTGCTTACTTGATTACTTCACCAAATACAAAATAAAGTTAAGAATGCAAACAAGCAAAGCAACCGTTATCAACAATTTAAAAAATTCGATTCTAGATTCAACAATCTCGACCTTTGTCAGATAGCTTGTATCACTCGCCTCTCGAATATGCGTAACAGTGGGATTTTGATTCTAGCTTCTTGGGTTACCTCCCTTGTACCACTCCCACAAGGAGCACTCTCACCTCGGACATGCGTAATGAAACTTTTCTTTATTTTTTTCATTGTCGATTATCTTCAGAATTGCTTTAAAACCACAGTAGCATAACTTGCTCCTTGCTCTAAGTATGCTGCCGGTATTGCTAGACGTTGAAATGTCTGAAATAAATAGGGGTGAAAGAAAAACTGAAAAAAACGACCGTTCGGTTCGATTTCGCGGTTGGTTGACAATGGGGTTCGGTCAGTACCAATTTTTTGAAATTTTGACCGGACAGAACCGAATCGACTTGGACCGAACTAACTTGGACCAAACTGGAAGTTAGTGATGCGTTTGGCTTTTGTGATTTTGGATTATTTAATTTTTACTATTTTGGTGGAAAAATAAACAAACTTTTTTTTTCTTAAAGTGTGCCAATTTGATATTTGACGAAAAAAATTCGAATGGAGGCCAATTTGATAATACATTTTCTATATTAGTAGTGGATTTGGACTGAACAGGCTCAAAATTAATTTTTAACATTGTCCATTCAGGGCAGACCGAAATCTCCGAAATAATTTAACCCGTTCCGAACCGAATCGAGCCGGACCAAAAATAAATCGGTCGGGGTCTGTTTGGAAAAAAAAATAGATCGAACCAAATTGGTCCGTGAAAATATTAGACCGAACCGACCGACCCCGGACCAATTGCACCCCTAGAAATAAATTAATGATAGGGAATGAATAAACAGTTAAAAAAAAAAAAACGAATAAGCAATAACGCACAATCCATAGTTGTATCTTTCGACTTTTGGTTGAAACCCCTTTCCCCTATCCTAATAAATTGTTATTTTTGTCAATAAAAAATGCTAATTTATTATGGGTAAATTAAATCAAGATCCTATTAACACTTACATAGTAGGGTTTCATCCCATTCACTTTTTAAAGTTATGTTTTCATCCCATTTTTGTATGGTTTGACATTTTTGCCATTACTTTTGAATGTTTTTTTACTCTCTTATCCTTTTTAAGTCAGAACATATAATTTCTAATTTGGTAGGTTTTAAATTTTAGCATTAAATTAGGCTTCAAATATGAAATCCAATATGGTAATTATTTTTCACTAAGTATCGAGAATATTGGCCGAAATTTTAAATAACCGGAATGGTATTTTGCTAATGGTAAATTTTAATGCTACATATTTCTCTTGAAACTTGAGATTAAATCACCAGAATTCTAGTGATTCACTGTAATATTTATCATATCTTCGAATTTTTTGAACGAAATCACATAAAATTTTAGTGATTCATTGAAATATTGACTTATCTTCGGATTTTTTGCATGAGATCACATAAAATTTTATTCTTGTATCTCATCATGTATCATATAAATCTACCACTTTTATGTTCTTGGTCACCGAAAATCGAGTGTTACGAGTTAGGATGAAGATTTTATAGTCAAACCTAAAGAATTTTTTTCGAAAATTGTTCGGATTACACGGTAAGTGAATAATATTTTATTGTCGTTCTTATTTTGTAGTATTCATTTTGAGTTTGTAAATTTTACTTGATATGTGTTTTGAACCTTGATAGTTGCAAAAAAATAAAATATTTTTGGATTTGCAGAAATTTACCATCATTTAAAAATTTACCATAATCTGCAAAATGGTCGTTCTTTATTTGTTTCATTCAATTTTGTGCACGAAAAATTTACCATAATATGCAAATTGACCATCACTAAAGATTTAAAAAATTAAAATTGTAAGAATTTACCATAATACTCAAATTTACCATGGTCTGTAAATTGTTATTACAAAATAGAGATTAAATTTATCATCGCAAAATGTAGAATTTTATCATGAGCTGCCAATTTACCATATATTTGGTAATTATAGTAGAACATGGTAAACTAACCATCTCAAATTTACCATCAATGATAGAAACAAGCTGCAAGTTTACCATCACAATTTGTCTTTGCCAAATGTACCATGATTGAATTTGGAATGATATTGTTAGGGGGGTGCAAATTGAAAAGGAAATGATTGACTGTATCCCTTTTTTTAGGAGGAAAATTGCTGAGATTGAGCTAAATTAGAATATAGGGCAATTCGGGTATTTTTTTAAAAATAGGACCAAAACTTAAGTTTCAAAAGTGTATAGGATGAAACACTAGTTATAGCTTATAGATAGGACCAAACAATAAGTACCTCATTTATTATCAGTGCCATATTTGATCTGAATGAATTAACATAGAATTTTTTTTAAATTTAATGCCCTAATAAACAATCAATCTTGGAACTTCAATTAATATAAGCATTTGAATTAGAGAATAACTGGAATAGAAAAAGGAATATAGAGACTCGTGTGGGGTGCCATTTTCATCGGTTTCAAGGCGATATTCATGCATAACCCGATCTGATCAAGTTGGGTATTTAATCCAAAAATTAAGTTGGCTAAGTAATCTAAACCCAACTTTGCAACCAATATTTTTTTCAATTGAAAGAAACAAAGAAAAAACGTACGACATCCAAATTGAAGTCCTACAAATTTATTAACAAAAAAAATATGCAAATAACTTCTACATCCAAAGCCTACAAATCAGAGCATAACTTTTAAATCAATACTATAACTTTTAAATCTAGAGCATAATTTTTATTTTTTTTTAAATCCAGAGTAAATCTATAAATATTTCACTCATTGAACAAGGGTGCGGATGAATGGCGGCGACTAAGGGTGGCGGCAATGGTCCCCCGACGGAAAGTGGATGAGCGGCTAAGGGTAGTGAATGGCGGCGAGGAGCACGGCAGCAACGACGCTATGGATCTGTACAGAGAGAGAGAGAGAGAGAGAGAGAGAGAGAGAGAGAGAGAGAGAGGAGACATATCTGTTTCCTAGGATTTTTTTGAGTTTTGTTTTTGTGCTTTTGGATATTAAAATCTTAGCCATTGGATGAGAGTTAATCTAAGGGCTCCCATAGTTGATCAAATATTGGTTCACTTATCATTGGTCTATGGAGTCAATATATATAGGAAAAAGTTCCATGGACCAATATTTTTTTAGATCAAATATTAAACCAACATCTAATGTCACGCCCCGATCTAGGAAATGACAGGTTAGTGATCGGCCAGTGAGTAAAATCACTAAAGCCTTACTAATGTTAGTCGAATTACCATGGAATGACCAAATTACAGGTATCAAAAACTTCAAGATTCTGAGCATACAGTAGTATATTAACAACATCGTCAAAACTCAAGGAACGTGCACAACTATCAACATACAACCCAAAATATCATTACAATCTCATATACAGTCTGCTCAAAAAGTATGAGTTACTGTCCATCTAAACTGTATACTATAATATTTAACAAGTTCTTATGAACATCCCAAAAAGAACTACCAAATCCAACATCTTCTAAAGTTGATTTTCTTGCTCACGTTGACTTGGCATGTTGTATAACAACATCTATTAGCAGTGCTAGTGTGAATTCAAACATACGGTATTTATAGGTTTACCATACAATTCAAAGCAACAGTATGAGTATCAGTGTTATAAAGCATTTCATGAGTAATTGTTAAGGCAATAAGAAGCAACAATTAATTTCATCTTCCTTTAATTTGAAATGTCAAGTTTTCATTTCCAAGTTTAATAGTCCAGCGGCTGCCAATTATTCTTAGGTGGGAGTGACCCCCTTTTCATATATTTTTGGTATGACGTCAACCACATAATTGCATTGACAACGGTAACCACCCAATTCCTCATCTCGCTATATTCTAATCTCTTAGCAGACCGGGGCAACGTTTGGATGTTTAATTCACATATTCCATCCATATTCCTTAATTTTTACATGGCTTAACAAAATCACGAGTTTTCAATTGTAAGCATACTCGAGACATCTCTTAATTCATGTATTGAGGATACCACGTGCTTTGGATGCTTTAAATTAACTACAAGTAAACATCGTATGCTTGAACTCACCTTTTTATCCGAGTATTGTAAAAACTTTCTCAATCAACGTTCATTGTCAATCTGATCTCCTATAGTTAGATAATCATAAATCTCATTAACTTATAACCAACTGCAAAGTAGCTTTTAAACTACAATTCTCATGGTCTAATCATGGCCATTTTCCAATCATGTGATCTCATGACTTAATCGGGAGTTTCAAAATCTCAGTTTTGCTTATAAAATCTTCCTAAAGTCTCCCTTATAATGTTAAGCTAGATAAATAAGGCCTAACATATGATATCCATCCAAAACCAAATGAAATTTCATTCTAGTCTACATCTGGTTGACCCGACAACAGGGGCACTCAACCGGGGACTGACCAGCAACAACCAGAGGTCGATTCTATTAGTTATTAAGGGTCTCGGGATCTTGTGTGATGAACCAGAACTCAATTTTCTCAATTTTTGATTCTATAATCTCTAATGGTACCCCAATAACCCCCAAAATAGTTGAAATTATCATTTTAGGGTCCTAATTCAGTAGGATACAAATCGAATTTATACATTTCGTTGCTTAATTTCAACTTCCAAGCTTCACAATGGTTGGCTATGGCTTCCTCCTTTTTTTTCTATTATCTTTTTGTATCAGAGCTACATTCTCTCTCTCCCCTTCTCTCTCTCTTCCTCAGTAGTCAAAATAACTCAACGTAATGGATTATAACGAGTATCATATGGTTAGAAGAATTGGGCAATTGACACCTCAACCATGAGGTGTCCTCCCAAAATTCCTATGCTATTGCCACCTCCTTAATGCACAACCCAAAATTTTCAACGTATGACAGGTAATCCACCAAGGTAAAAATAATTTAGTGTAGGCACTCTTTAATATCTAGGTTACAACATAGGTTTAATTGCATCATAGGTCCCTCAAATTAGTATTAACCTAAAAAATAAAACCAAATCTTAATAATTCTCAATTAAGTCCTCAATCTATAATTAATTTCGACTTATACTCTTATCATTCCATTAATTAAAAATTTTAATTTTTAATCTTCCAAATTACGAGTTGGGTCCTTACATCTAAACTTTTCATTCTTGATTAAATTTTAATGATCAGAATCATTCAATTTATTTAAAACATGTTTTTAAGGGTACCCGTTAAAAATCAACTCAAAATATTATCAGAAAGAGCTTGATTCAATCAATGGTTCATAAACCAGTTCTTGTTAGTATTTTGAACCACTGGTTAAAATTTAATTAGGAATAAAGAGTTTAGATGTTGGTCTAATATTAGTTTAAAAAAGTGTTGGTCGATAGAGTCTTCCCCCCCTCCCCCCTCCCCACACACACACATATATATATATGTATGGGAAAGGCTATATGAACCAACACTTTTTTAGACCAATATTAGACCAACGCCCAAACTCTTCATTCCTGATTAAATTTTAATGATCCGAACCGTTCAATGTGTTTAAAACATGTTTTTAAGACTACCAACAAGAAATCAATTCAAAATATTATCGGAAAAGGCTTGATCTAAACAGTGGTTCATAAAACATTTCTTGTCAGCATTTTAAACCACTACTTGGATCAAGCACTTTTCTGTAATATTCTGAGCTGATTTATTGCGGGTACCCTTAAAAACATGTTTTAAACACATTGAACGGTTCGGATCGTTAAAATTTAATCAGGAATGAAGCGTTTGGGTGTTGGTCTAATATTGGTCTAAAAAAGTGTTGGTTTATGGAGCCATCCCCTGTATGGGAAAAGCTATATGAACCAAGGCTATATAACCAAGCTTAGACCAATCATAAGGGCCCTTGGATGTGGTCAATCCAAGGATTGAGATCGAAAGTCCCAAAAACTCTTAAAAAGCCCTTGGATTAACTCAAATCCAAGGGTCATATGATTGGTCTAAACTTGGTTAAAAAAACTTAATCCATAGAGCCTTCCCCCCCCCCCCCCCCCCCCCCCCCCCCCCCCAACACAAATATATAGACCGAGTTTCTAATAAGGGATTCCTCATTTCGTTAAAATAAGGATCTCCCAATTTCTGGTCAAATATTGATGATCCGAACTGTTCAATGTGTTTAAATATACTTTTAAGGATACGCACAAGAAATCAGTTTAAAAATATTACCATGAAGGGTTTCATCCAATTAATTTTCATGAAATTGTTCCTATTAGCATTTATGAAAAACTGCTTGGATCAAGCCATCCTCAACATTTGTTTGAGCTAATTCTTGCAAGTATCCTTGAAAATATGTTTTAAACACATTAAATGGTTCGGATCATTAAAATTTGATTAGAAAATAAGAGGTTCGCACCGTAGCAAAATGTGAGATTCCCAAGCTTCTAATAAGAGATCTCTTATTTTGCTATGGTGCAGAACACTTATTTCCTAATCAAATTTTGATAATTCGAACCATTCAAAGATTAACGCGAAAAATTAGCTCAAAATATTATCCAGAAAGGCTTGATTTATTCAATTTTTTTATAAAATTTTTTCATGTCATCATTTATAAAAAATTATTTAGATCAAATCCTTCTCGATATTATTTTGAGCGGATTTTTGCGGGGCTTGATGTGATTTGGTTAAAAGTTTGGGAAGAAGAAGAAGAAGAAGTTGTAAAGTGAGGATTAGAGAAACGTTGTGGTGGTATTTATAGGGGAAGGGAAGGATTTGATCCAATGGTGGAGAGCGAATCAAGGAAAAGGAAAGGCGAAAGGAGGTTGAATGAGGAGGAAGGTGATTGAGAGGAGAAATGATAAATTGATAACTGATGGAAGAGATGGAGTGTGTGTATATAACATATCTAAAAAGTATGTTTATATAATAAGTGTGTGTGCGCGCGCACACGCACATGAATATATATAAACATATAAACGTATGCATAATATATGTGAAGTTGTAAGTACACGAAAAATACTATATGAATTAAATAATTTTACTACGCACAAGCAAAAAAGAAATAATCGGTTTAAATTTTTCGAGTCCTTACATGTCAAATACTCGTGACCGCATTGTTGATCTCTTTGGACTATTATGAATAGTAATTGAGAATGACCACTAAATTCTTTTACTTCAAATCATGTTGGATTGTAACTTTTATCATGTTATGATGGATAATTGATAGTTACATTTGTTTTGTACTATATGATTTATCATAATGATTTTATTTTGAAAATAATTTAAAGAGATGCTTCATGTTATTTTTATTTCTTATTACTTACAAAAATATGTTATTAAGAGTATGTTTTTATTTACATTTTTGTTAGAAAAGAAGAACTTTGTTTTCAGATTTTCACAAATAAAAAACAGAAATTTAGAAACGTTAATAAACGGGCATTAAAGAAGTTTAGCAAAAAAAAAAAAAAACGGGCATTAAAGAACATACATAAAAAGGATAAATTTCAGACCCTCAAGTCTAGCAGAATTATACTACATACCCCTGTAGTTTTTTAAATCACAGTCCACGCCCTTGCTTTTTTTATTTATGTAACACTCAAGCCAATTTGTCATAATATACCAATTCTACCCTTTCATTATAAATAGTGTGAAAATGTCTTTGATATTTTTTATTTGTTGACAAAAAACACCTCTTTTTTCTTCATAATTGATGCTTTATTTTCATAAAAATAGAAAGGTAAGTTCATACATTAAAAAAGCACTGTCATTAATTTTGTAAAGAATTTTATTTAAGAGATTATCGTTTGTAAGTTTTACGTTAATTTTGTAGAATTATTTATTTATCTCATAAGAAGTAAGAAGATAATGAAATTTTTTTAAACTTAACTAATCTAAAAAATTTATTATTTTTATCTTTTTAAAGCTTGTAAATTGTTTTTTTTTTAAAATTTTTGATTCCTCTCATCAAGACCATTAAATTATAATTTTTTTTATCTTTATACTTTTGTTGATGTATTAAAATGTGATTTTTTGATCTTTTGTTTCACCATTTTGCGGTCTTGATGAGAGAAATTAAAATATGAAATTTTTTAAGAAGTTTTGGAAAGATAACAATAATTTAAAACAAATTTTTTTTTTTTTGCAATTAGTGAAGTTTTTAAAAAGCTTTTAGAATTGTTTTACTTTTTATGTTCTTCTTGTCGATGATAATCAATAATCTTATAAAACTTAACTTAACACTTACGAAAGAGAATTTTTTAATAAAATTATTTGAAAAAATCAAAGTCGGTGGGTGTTTAATTTACGAACTTACCTTCTTATTTTTATGAAAGTAAGGCATCAATTATTTAAAAAAAAGATAGAGTTATTTTTATCAACAAATAAAAGATATTAAAGATACTTTCATACCATTGTATGGAGGAAATGGTAGAATATTTATACTATGGTAAATTGACTTGAGTGTTGCATAGAATAAAAAAAGAAAGGTATGTCCTGTAGTTTTAGAAAATATAAGAATACACAATGTGATTTTACTAAAATCGAGGGTGTATTTATGAAATTTTTCCCTACAAGAAAAAGAGGAAAATCTTTTGGTGTAGATTGTCGAGATGGGAAATTCAAACGAACCCAACCAACAAAACCGAGTTAAAGTGGGTTCGCGCTATCCATCAGAAAATATCCATTTCATAAGAAGGTGTTATCGTTATCTGCTTCAAATCTCCAACTGCAACTGCCCACAATACTCTCTCTCCTCTCTCTCGATGAGGTTACAGGAAGAGGTGGCACATTAAGAAGAAGCTTAAACTGGCATCGGCCTATCCCAAAATGGCGAAACTATCAGAAATCCCACTCCGCGGCACAATCTCATTCACCTCTCACTCCTCAATACCATCTTCTCTCCACCGCCGCTTCCTTTTCTACCCCACCCCCTCTCTCCTCAAAACCTTCTCCACTCTCCACTCCACCGCCGGAAACACTAACAGTGACCGAAACCGCTATGCTTGGGACGATGAGGAGCCCCGGAAGAATCCCACAGAAAACCCTAAGTCTAGTTTTCCCCTAATATCCAAGCCTTCCTCTGCTTCTTGGCTCAATAAATGGACCCCTACAACTCCAAATGCCAACTCTAGTAGTCCCCAAAATTCAACCCGGGCTGCGGATGGGGCTGAAATTCCGTATGTTGATGGGAAGAGGGAGACAGGGCCGACTCGGACTACTGCCATTGAGAGAATTGTTCTTAGGTTGAGAAATTTAGGGCATGGTTCTGATAATGAAGAAGAAGAAAATGAGGGAGAGGATAGAGAGAAGTCGGTGGCAATGCCAATTACTGGAGAGGAGAAATTGGGGGATTTATTGAGGAGGGATTGGGTAAGACCTGATAAAATATTGGTTGAGGAGGAGGAGGAGGAGGAGGAGTCGTTCTTGCCGTGGGAAAGGGTGGTGGGAAGAGAACACGAGAGAGAGTGTGAGGGAGAAGTGAAGAAGAAGAAGACAGCAAAAGCGCCAACATTGGCGGAATTAACTCTTGAGGATACGGAGTTGAGGAGGCTGAGGCGGCTTGGGATGAAACTTAGGGAAAGGGTGAGTGTCGCCAAGGCAGGGGTTACTGGAGCTGTCCTGGAAAAGATTCATGAGCAGTGGAGGAAGTCTGAATTGGTTAGGCTTAAATTCCATGAGAGCTTGGCACATGACATGAAGACTGCACATGAGATCGTTGAGGTTGGTGGCTTTTTAATGGTTATGTGTGAATTGTCACTCTATTTGCAGGCATGGACTTTATCACTGATTTCTTTCAGTTGTTGGTAAACCTAGTTAGTTTTTAGTTTATTTGCTTGGTGTACTTGTTGGTAAACCAGCTCAGTTATATTGTTGGGTTGTAACTGTTGTTTTTTTTTAATTTATTGTTTCTGGATGGTTATTTTCACTTGTTGAAGTGTGGTGTAACACTAACTTAAGCTCTATGGTTATGAAATAAAACCACCAATGAATAATAGTCATCAGGAATAAATATGAGATTATGCCCTATCAATAATCTCCAAAGAACTTGATCAAGTTTTCCTCCGAATAACTGAACAAGAAGCTTGAATGGGACCTCAGGAAAAAAGACTGAAGTCGTGATCTACGCGCCAAAGATTCTTCGTCACTAACTGCATCCTCACCTGCAACCTTCACTTTGACCTCTGTGGCTATCCTGGTGAACTAGTAAACTATTCCATATCTCTCTGTAGAAGTGTCCTTTTCACTAATCTCATTTTCTCCACTGTGAAAGACTAGTGTAGTTTGATTTTGTTATGTTGTTAATGTGAAGGAAGATAGGAAACATGTCGCTTGAGTGAATCCGTCGTGGGCTATTTGTAGGCTTCATTCGATATCTGGTCCTTAGCTGGTGAGCGATTTCCTAGGTTATTATGGTCGAAGTCTGGGATCCCATGATCCGTCTTATTCACTCCGTCTTAATTTTTGTAGTCTATACTTGTGCTGGATAAATATGCCACCAGAGTGGGGTATCATTCCGTATCTCTCTTAGGTTTGCAAGCGTGTTTTTCCTGGTGATATTCATTTGATTCTTCTACCAGAAATAGGAGCTACTGACAACCCTAGAAATGGCGTTTGAAGTGAGAACTTTTGTTGAACTATTCCATAGAAGCAGCTTGGCGATGCCTGTGGAATGCAGTGTGCATCATTTACTTGAAAATTTTCCGAGGTGGTGCATGCTTGTACCGTGTAGTATTCTAGCTTCGCTGAGAAGGCAATGAGTACATTGGAATAAATATTTCTTTTGAACAATAAGGGTGAGAGCACATGGGAACTTCGTTTGTATTTTGGGTCCCAAAGAATTCAAATTGAATTTGACATCCAAAGATGTCCTACTTAATCAAGCGATTGATCAAGAATATGGACCTTCAATCTGAAGGAAAATCAACGCTTTCAATAGGCTATCTATAGTGATAATGGTTACATCAATTTGAATCCCTTTGGAAGACCTACTAGAGATGTTCAGGGGTTGACATAAGCAATTGAAGACAGTGGAAGGGCTAGAGTGAGTGCTTGGAAGAACTTTACTAGCTCATTAGGAAAAAAATATGATCTGTGCCAGTTGAACGTACCTACCAGCAAACTAGGGAGACATAGGAATAGTTATGGACAGAGTTGTCTTGTTTCATGTTTCAGCAGGCAGCTTGTGGGTGGTGAAGCTGTTGCTAGTCCAGGACCTCGTTCCTTATTATTTTTTGTAATCTGGTATTCTGGTTTTTTGGATGGTGATGAATTTGACACTGGCAACAACAAAGAACACCCTACATCTTGACTCTATGTTCTTTGGTTTATCTTACAAATGAAAATAGATCTGCATCTGACTCGAAGTTGATTACAGGTTGTTGGTTGGTACGATGTGACTGACCTTAAGTTAGGTTCCCAACTCTGAAAGAAAGAAAGGATTGACTACTCCTCTGTCAAGTATGAAAAGCCTCTGAAATGTACAGAACTTGGTAATATCCATGCTTACGAAGTCGAATCATGGATTTCATTGGATTAACTTCTGAGCCTGTCAATCTCTCCAGTCTCCATCATTCCACGCCTATCAGGATATGGCTGACGGGGTCATCAGAGGTTCTACTTGGTTTAGACATCTATTTCATACAGATGAACCTCGTACTCACCTTTTGGTTCCAGGTTACCTGTTTCAGCTAAGAGAAACCAGCACCACGGATTCAGAGTTTTCCTAAATAAATAGTTTGTGTTTTAGTTTTCCCACACGTCCCTGTTTAATTATCTATATTTCTTAGGTTAGGTAGTTTTAGATTGTAGTGTAATTTCTCGTCGACATATTTATTGTTAATGTTTTTAATGTTATAGGTTGAGTTACTAGCTTTCTGAATGCTTTGGTCTGCGCTTTTCTTTTCTATTTTCTTCCTTAAACTGAGGGTCATAACTTTTGGTAGAACCATTTTGCTATCATGTTTCATTTAGTAGTTGTTTTGCTCATGTAAAGTTGAAACCCATTTTGAAAACAACTGCATACTCGTATCTGACTTCCTGATGTGATGGCCAGCGCCGAAGTGGAGGATTAGTCATATGGAGGTCTGGGAGTGTTATGGTGGTTTTTCGGGGAAGTAACTATGAAGGGCCGTCTCAGATTCCAAAATCCATGGATAGAGAAGATGATTCTCTTTTCATGCCAGACGTTTCTAATGCTGGGAAACCGATTGAAAATATTGTGAATGGTTCTTCATTTCGGGAAAAGACTGAAATGCCTGCTTCAGTGCTCTCTGAGAGTATGACTGAAGAGGAAGTGGAGTATAATAGTCTACTAGATGGTTTAGGTCCACGTTTTGAGGATTGGTGGGGTACAGGAATACTTCCTGTTGATGCTGATTTGCTTCCTCAGACAATTCCTAGCTTCAAAACACCTTTCAGGCTTCTTCCAACTGGAATGCGGTCACGACTAACCAATGCTGAGCTGACGAACTTGCGGAAACATGCAAAATCACTTCCTTGTCATTTTGCCCTTGGTATTGTTACCTGCTTTGTGTTTTTTCCTTGTGTAAATTTTACTATTATGCCTATTACCGATGTTAACTTTACGCTGAACTCCTTCACAAGGGAGAAACAGAAATCATCAGGGCTTGGCAGCTGCTATAATCAAGCTTTGGGAGAAAAGTCTAATTGTGAAAATTGCTGTGAAACGTGGAATCCAGAATACAAACAACAAATTAATGGCTGAGGAGATTAAGGTGTGTTACATGTTGCTACTACAAAATTATACTAGTGTCCTGGCCCATGCTGGCATGTGGTCCAGTTTCTTGGTTTCTTCACGATTTTATGATATGACTTTATGACAGAAGGTGTAAAAATGTAATATCCGTGAGCAATAGTCCATGCGGTTGGTTCTAACTCCTGACTACATCTCAGAACCTAACAGGAGGTGTCTTACTGCTCAGAAACAAATACTTCATTGTTCTATACCGTGGAAAGGATTTCCTACCTACAACTGTGGCTGCTTCTTTAGTAGAAAGACAGGAAATGACTAAACAGATCCAAGATGCAGAAGAAAAGGTTCGGAGTGGGACTGTAGAAGCATCTTTGATGGTTGAAGATGGGCAAGCTCAAGCTGGTACCCTAGCTGAATTTTATGAGGCTCAGGCCCGGTGGGGAAGGGAAATGTCTAATGAAGAACGTGAAAAGATGATAGAAGCAGCTTCAAGACTAAAGCATGCTAGGGCAGTCAAGCGAATGGAGCATAAACTGAGCATTGTATGTTATTCTGAAGTTTCAATAGCTGTACTTGCATGATTGCATCAATCTGTATTACAAAGCCCGTTGCTTTTATTAATTCTGCAAACCTTGGATGCCGACTGAAGTTTTCAATAGCTGAAATGTACTTGCATGATTGCATCAATCTGCAATTATGTGCCATAACAAAGCCTGTTCCCTTTGTTGATTGAACAAACTTAGCATGTCAACTTGATCTAGTATTTGCTTGTTTCAAGCAGTTGGCGTACCATCGGTGGACGCCTTTGAGTATTAGATGACTTATCTGTTCTTGATTAAGTTCAATAATGACTTAACCATTTTTGATTTTTATCCACATATGCATCATATTTAAAGTGACTTGTTTCTTTGTTTGGTCAACGATTTGTTGCCACTTTTTAATGGAGATGACCTGTTTGTCTCAATCGTTTGAATCATAGATTCTTGCCTTATGACTTCTAGGAAATTTAGGCTCTCATTTTCGTTGGGGATGGACCTGAAACCAAAGAGCAGTTAAGTATCTGCTTTAATTGAAACTAAAGTGTTAAATTTAATAGTTCAAGATAAATTTTGTATTCATCACATGTAATATTTATACAAGTAAAACGAGACCTAATTTAACTATAATTCTAACTAGTCTACTATTCTATTTACATAGGGAAACAAATCTTAAATCTAATCTAGTTACAGTCCTACACACATATAACTCTAACAACTTTAACACTCCCCCTCAAGTTGGTGCGGATATATCATTCAGGCCCAACTTGAACACAATGAGGTAGAAACCTTGTTGCCCAGTCTTTTAGTGAAGATGTCGGTTAACTGATCTTCAGATTTCACAAAAGGCATACATATTGACTCATCACTTAGCTTTTTCTTAATAACGTGTTTGTCAATTTCTATATGCTTCGTTTTGTCATGTTGAACAGGGTTATGAGCAATGTTTATGGCAGTTTTGTTGTCATAGTAGAGTTTCATTGGACTATTATCAGATATTCTCAAATCACGTAATAAGGTTTGAAGCCACAAAAGCTCACAAACTCCATGAGCTATAGGTCGATACTCAGCTTTTGCGCTAGACCTGGCGAAACTAATTGTTTCTTACTTTGCCAAGTAACCAAATTTTTCCTAAGGAGAGTATAGTAGCCAGAAGTAGAACGTCTATCATCGAACCAGCCCAGTTGGCATCAGTGAATGTCTCCAACTGTAAGTGACCATGATTAGAAACCAAGATCCCTTTTTCTGGAGCTGGTTTGGGGTACCTAAAAATACGATATACTGCATCCAAGTGTGAAGTATGAGGATTACGCATGTATTGACTGACAATGCCCACCTGCATAAAAAACATCTGGTCGAGTGTGGGCTAAGTATATCAGTTAGCCCACTAGACGCTGATATCTTTCCTTGTTAGTGTGACGCTGATATCTTTCCTTGTCAGTGTGTTCTCTCGAGTCTCAACTAAGTTGATGATTTGTCTCAATAGGGGAAGTTGCAGGTCTACAATTCAACATCCCTGTTTCTTCCAATAAATCAAGGATATACTTTCGTTGGGAGATAAACATACCCCAATCGGACTTTATCACTTCCATTCCCAGAAAGTGTCGCAGTGGTCCGAAATCCTTAATCTCGAATTCTTAAGCCAAACTAGACTTGAGACTAAGAATCCCATCCATATTGTTGCCTATCATCATTATATTATCAACATAAACAATAAAGGCAATGATCTTACCAGCATTCCCTTTGATGAACATAGTGTGATCGACATGACTTTATTTGTATCCGAATTGCAACATAGTCTTTGAAAATCTGTCAAACCATGCTCTAGGTGAATGTTTCAACCCATAAAGGGTCTTTTTCAATCGGCACATCTTTCCTTTTGTCTCAGAGGAAGAAAAATCTGGTGGTATATCCATATACACTTCCTCTTCAAACTCACCATGAAGAAATGCATTCTTCACATCAAACTGATGAAGAGGCCCATTCAAATTTGCCGCACAAGAAAGTAAAGCTCCCACAGAATTTATCTTTTCTACTGGAGCTAACGTCTCCTCATTGTCAATACGATAGATTTGAGTAAAACCTTTGGCAATAAGTCTCACCTTGTATCTCTCAACTGTACCGTTAGCATTCTGCTTAACAGTGAAAACTCATGTGCATCCTACTGCTTTCTTTCCCTCTGAAAGTGATACTAGCTTCTAAGTGTCATTCTTTTTCAAAGCTGTCATTTCCTCTACTATTACTCCTTTCCACTTAGGTATCATTATTGCATCATGCCATTTTTGTGGAATAGATATAGAAGATAGAGATGAAACAAAAGCATGATACGAAGGAGATAAACGATTATAAGAAACAAACTAGGAAATGGGATGTAGAGTACATGACCTAACACCTTTTCGAAGCGCAATAAGAAAATCATCAGAAGCAATATTAGAATCATTAAAGGGAGTTCCAATAAGAGAAGAGTCATTACCAAATGGGTTAGCCGAGGAATCTGGAATTGGAGTAGGTGATTGTGATGGATAAGCTGGTATTGCACATGAGGAATTTTTGTTCTTTCGGCAAGTGTAGGTTTTTAAGTCAGTCTGTTGTAGTCGGTGTAGCTGTTCTCTCATATCAACACCAATGTTGTGTGGTGGCCCCTTCAGTCGATATAGGCTCCCTCTCACTATGGTTGTCATGTGTGTCAAGTGTGGCTTCCCCTTCAGCAGACTTGGTTCCCCCTCAATGTGAGTATACCAGGTAGACATCTCTTCCTGACTAGACTCCCCCGGAAGAGATAGAAGAGAGGGAGAGTAAAACGATTCAGACTTTCAAAAAGTGACATCTATAGAGATATAAAACTTTTTAGAGGAAGGTTCATAGCATTTGTAGCCCTTTTGGGTAGGGGAGTACCCAATGAAAATACATTTGTGGGCTTTAGGACCTAATTTTCCATCCGAGGGATGATGAGCTTGAACAAAATACTCACAACCAAAAATTCGCGGAGGAAGTGTCGTGACACGGAAGCTGTTAGGGAGACGTTATAGAGAAGTTTTAAAGTGGAGAACACTGGATGGTAAGCGGTTTATAAGGTAGATGGTAGTTAAAAGGGTTTCGCCCCATAAAAATTGGGAACATTCATAGTAAACAAAAAAGAGCGAGCAACCTTAGCAAGATGTCAATTTTTGTTTCGGCAACTCTATTTTGTTGTGGAGTGTCAACGCAAGTCGTTTGAAAAAGTATACCATTGACATCTAGGGAAGCCCGAAAATTCTTATCAATATATTCAGTGCCATTGTCACTACGGAGAATTTTGATTTGTGAATCAAACTTAGTGCGAAGCATGGCATGAAAAGATTGAAAATAGGAAAAGACGCCACCTTTAGACTTAAGTAAATATACTCAAGTGACACGAGAAAAATAGTCAATAAAAGTGACAAACCACTGATAACATTTTAGAGAGGGAACGGGGGAAGGACCTCAAATATTAGAATGAATAACCACAAATGGAGTGCCACTTCTTTTATTAATCGGTGTATAAAAAGAACGTTTATATTTTCCAAACTCACAGACTTTACAAAAAATTGATTCCTAGGACAATGTTGAACTAAATGAGGAAAAAGTTTTGCCAAGGTTTCAAAAGAGGGATGACCTAATCTACGGCACCACTGGTGTAACATAGAAAGTACATAATTTGTAGTTGCTTGCAGAGGTAGATCACATGACATGGATGTAGGAGTTGTACGAGGTGCAGGGTCTAAGAAGTAGAGACCACCATGTGCTTTACCACTACCAATCATCTTTCCCGTATCCAGTTTCTGAAAAATACAATGAGTAGGAAAAAAATCACTGAACAATTTGCAGAACGGATAATATTACTAACAGACAAAATGTTAGTAGCAAAATTTGGAATATGTAGAACTGAAAAAAGAAACAAGGAAGGAGAATAGCGAATGAAATCCTTCCCTGAGATAGCAGAGAATGATTCGTCGGCTATTCTGACTTTATCCTAACCAGAACAAGTAGAGTAAGAATTAAATACGAAAGAACAACATGTCATATGATTGAAAGCACTGGAATCTATAATTCAGGGAACAACAGAAGATGCAGTAAGTGCACTAATTGAGAAACCTGTGGGAGCAAAATTGGATGATATGGAGGCTGTCGTGGAAGCGAAAGTTATGGTAGATGGAGAATTAGCTCGAGCTCTAAGGCGCTTGAGAGCGTGTAGTTCTCTCCTTGAGAAAAACCACCAATATGAGCAGAAGATGCTTGAACCCAAGTACCCAGAATCCAGCAAGGTGGCAAGAGCTGACTCCAAAACATGGGCCTAGACTTGAGAATGCTCGGGGCCATGACCATGACCACTGTGTCCGCCCCCTTGCCCACGGGGGGCGGTAATGTAACTTCCAACAAAAATCTTTGGTATGACCGAGGTTATTGCAATAGTCACACTTGAGAGACTCACGATCCTGAGCCCCCCTGCTAATACTAGACTGAAACTTACCACCCGGTGAAGGGGTGGCAAGCAAGGTAGAACAATCAGAAGGAGGAGTTTGCACCATATCACCTGTCCAACTCTCCTCCTGCTAGACAATGGCGTAAGCTTCGCCTAATGACGGAAATAGAACATGTCACAACACCTGTACGCGTATCTGATCATATTCTATATCTAGGCCAACAAGGAAGTCATAAAAGCGATCTTTCTCAAATCTTGTTAACCAAGTTGTAGCATCATTAGCATAAACAGTCTGAAAGCCCTGATAGTAGTCAAACACCTGCCATACTCTACTTAACTCTGTATAATACACAGCGACAGACTAATGGTGTTGATCAATGTGCGAAGGCGCTTTCGCAACTCAAAACTCTGGGCTTCATTACTTTGTTGCGTGTAGGTTTGGGTTGCAAAAGTCCAAATCTTATATAGGGTATCCAGGAGTAGAAAGGTGTGGCGAATGTCATCCCTCATTGAGGTAAATAACCAGGTCATCACTTAAAAATTTCGAAATTTAAAGCACTTAAGTGCAACTGGCTCACTCTCATTGGGAGGAAAAACATAGCCCTTAATGAACTTGGACATCCCATAGGCTTCAATAGCTAATGTGAAAGTGCGAGACCAAATTAGATAATTGGTACCGTACAATTTGATAGAACAAATATCCAATTGTCAAAAGTCCGTTCATTGGGCCGGTCGTAGTTGCTCACGGTGTTTATAGAACTAGACGAACCGGTTGAAATAGGTTTTGGATCCGTAGCCATATCTGAAACGGAAGAGACACCCAACAAAAACCAACCAGTGACCAGGAAAAAAATAACAACTAGCAGAAGTGACTATGAAAAAAATAACGAACTAGAGATTGATCTGTACGGTGGCTGAGTCGGCTGGGCAAACACAGATAAGCTGCGACAGCAGTCTGAGCGGCGGTGGCGGCGATCTAACTGTTGGATGTAGTGGTCCCCTATCCCCGGTGATACCACAGTTGTCTCCGGAAATTGAAAAACATAGCGGCGGCGACAGTCTGAGTAGCGGCGGTGGTTAGAGGATCGCTGGAAATTGATAAACGGAGCAGGTGGTGGTCGTAGAAAATTGGAAAACTAAGCGGCGGCGGCGGCTTGACTGCTGTATGCAGTGGTTGCTGGAAATTAGAAAACAGAGGGTCGTCGGAGACCGATAACCGGATCTGGAAACTGGCCGAAAACGGGAAAATGGAAACAGAGGGTTACCCGGAAACTGGAAAACAGATATGGAAACTGGTGGTCGTCGGAAACTGGATTGATGGCCAGAGAGAACGAGATAGCCAGAGATAGCTAAAAACTAGACTGGATTGGTGGTCGCCGGAAACTGGTTAGCCAGAGAGAATGAGAGATAGAGAGGGAGAGCGCAACAACGCTCAACAACAAACGCACTGACCGATGGCGACTGCGACTGTGGTGCCGGATTCTGACGATGGTGGCTAGGGTTTGGTGGTGGGTGACGGCTAGGGATTTTTTTCCCTCTCTGATACCATGTTAAATTTAATGGTTCAGGATAAATTTTCTATTCATCACGTGTAATATTTATACAATAAAACGAGACCTAATTTAACTATAACGCTAACTAATTTACTATTCTATTTACATAGGGAAACAAATCCTAAACCTAATCTAGTTACAGTCCTACACACTTATAACTTTAACAACTTCAACATAAAGTATCTCGGTTTTGTAAGGAAAATGGGGTTTATTTCTAGGGATGTTTAGATGGAGTGTTTTATTGATACTTTTGTAGGCGACCAAGAAATTACTTGGGATACCACAACTTCATAGGTTAGGTGTGAAGATATTTAAATCAGGGTGTCCTAATTGCGCTCAAAGTAGTCCTTTTATTTGTTTTATGCAGGCATTCTAAATCCAGCTCATAACCATAACTTATCCACGCAAGTCAAAGCCACGATCTGATCCTTCCCTCATTTTATGTTTTTTGCATCTTTCTCTCTTCTTTCTTTTTTATTTCTCTTTGTTATGACATCTAGAACACGGCGAGTGCATTTGATAATCTTTTTAGTCTCTTAACAAAACAAAAAGAAACTCTTTTCCCTGTTTGGATTCTACCAATACGGAGTCCTGTTCTTGGATGGGTGGTGGTGGTTCATCTGGTCTTCATTTTGGCAAAAATTAAAGCCTGTTTCTTATGTTAGCCGTTCTTATCGTGTAACACAACTGTTTGGTTGATTTAGATTTGACTGAGTTTGATTTGAATGCTTAAACAGGCCCAGACTAAATTGCATAAAGCAGAGAAATTGTTAGCTAAGTTAGAAGCATCCATGGTTCCCGTGGGCCCTTCTGATGACCAGGAAACAATAACTGAGGAGGAACGGTCTATGTTTCGAAGGGTTGGACTAAGAATGAAGCCATACTTACCTGTTGGTGGGTTGTCTTTCTTTAAAGCTTTAATCGTGTGTTATCTACATTTATAATTAAGTAGTTGGCGTGTCTGGATGCAACAGGCATTCGTGGCGTTTTTGATGGGGTTATTGAGAATATGCATCTGCATTGGAAGCATAGAGAACTTGTGAAGTTGATATCAAAGCAAAAAAACCTTGCTTTTGTTGAGGAAACGGCAAGATTATTGGAATATGAAAGTGGTGGAATTCTAGTTGCAATAGAAAGAGTTCCAAAAGGTCATGCTCTAATTTACTATCGCGGAAAGAATTATCGACGACCCATTAGCTTGAGGCCAAGAAACCTTCTAACAAAAGCAAAAGCATTGAAGCGATCAGTGGCCATGCAGCGACATGAGGTTTGTTCATGCTTAACATCCTTCCACAGATGGTATCCACTTAACTACGTATCTACTCACTTCAAATGTATATTCTACAGGCTCTCAGTCAACACATATCTGAAGTGGAGAAGGCCATGGAGCAAATGAAAAGTGAAATTGTAAGTGATAGTCTTCTTCCTGAACTAATTCTGCATATTCAGTCATGCTGCATTCAGCTTGTTTTGATGAGGCTATATCTTACAATCTCTGATCATTCCTGTTGCTGTATTTTGTTTTACCTAAAATATGGTAAACCTCCTTTTTTCCCTCTGTGTGCTTTGTTCTTGTGTTTTCTAGTTTACATAACTTTAACATTTTTGGCCCCCTAGAATATTTTATTTACAATGATCTTCTAAAGTATGTATTGTTGGTTTCTGAATCGTCACTGCTGGAAGATCTGGAATGTGTATCTGTTCATTTCAACTTTGATCCCTGCTCAGTTTTCCCATCAAGCAAAGTAAACCTTTACTAAGAAACACATCTCAGAGAAATTCACCTAGGTAGATGAGCTGATCAATTCTGATGATGCATAGTACTATGGGAATATGATCCCACTTGTACCTTTCAAGAGGATGTGGAATACTAGTAGTATCCCAGGTTAAGCAAGCATCATGGGCATCTAATCCAAAGTAGGTTGTTTTCTTCAAATTTATAATTTGCTTGGTAAGACAAGGGTTGACACTCTTGCCGATCTTTTGATAAAATGGCACCAGTACTTAGGTAGATGTGACCTTTGCAAGGTCTCGTCACAATGTTTGAGCCACATTATAACAGCATAAATATTTGACTTGAGCACAAACACTGCCCAAATGTGGCCTCGGAGAGATTTTTATAGAATTAGTTTCTTTTTTCTTCTATTTCTCTCTCCTATCTATTTATTTTAATTAGTTATTTGCTAGAGCAATTATGATTCGAATAATTCAAAATGTCTTGTTTTGAAACAGAAATCTTAAAAAGATACAGAAAGCATGCATCACAATGTCTGAGCCACGTTATAGCAGCATAAATCTTTGACTTGAGCATAAACTCTGCCAAATGTGGAAACAGCTTTTCATTTGGAGGAATAGCTTACAGTGACTGCCTTTTTACTTGACGATAAGCCTTTGATTAGGTTTGTTGCCTTCCACTTGGGAGTCCAACTGTGGTTGCTGGCAGCTCTTTTAAAATTGTAAATTTTATGTCTTAATGAATTTGGATTGAACCATATGAGTTCTTGCATATTTACTTTATTAGGCTTGTCAATTCCAAAACATTGTCATCGTTAAGCAAAGGTATACTGCTTCCGTCGCTTTTTACTTCTGTCTGGTTTACAATTTTTTATGAAACCAGCCATTGCAGATTTGATTATTCCATTGGTTTATTGAGGCATTTTAAGTTGATGAACTTTGTGGGCACAAAACTAAAAGGAGCTTCTATGAGTAAATTCATAATCGCCATTCCCATTTAAATTTTTAACGAAAATCATTTCAGAGATATACTAATGGAAAAAATTTGTCCTAATTGTCCACAGGATGATGGTAAAGATGTACAACATGACAGCCATGACATATTTGATGATATCTCGGACTTCAGCCAAGTGAGTTCTTGTTGGAAATAAACTTTATTTTTATATTTACTTGGGAGTTATATTCTATTAGTATTTCAAGAGTCATGTTAGAGGGAATTACACAAAGTAATTGAGAGTTTATTGTGTGGTTATGAAAATAATGGAGTTATTGGAGGTTTATAAGTATTATGGTGGTTCATTACTAATTAGGAATAGAGTTACATTTTATGTTTAGTATAAATTAACATGTAATCTAGTGTTTCTATCATGAGCGAAGAATAGAATTTTAAGTCTTTTTTCTTATATTATCTTCTTCATATAGTGAGCGTGTGTGCTCTTGCCCTCAACAAAGTGGTATTAGAGCCAGGTTTTTAGTATCAAAGAGAGAGAGAGATGGCAAATAATGGAATGTTTCCATTTTAAATGCGCCAGTTCACCAAAAACAATTATGAGAATTGATGTATCCGCATGAAGGCGATTTTTGGAATGCAAGACTTGTGAGAGCTTATAGAAACATGCTTTGCACAAGCACAAGACGTAACTGCTTTGATTCAAGCCCACATAGATGTCTTGGACTCTTGATGGCAACGAAGAAGAAGGATCAAATGACTCTTTCACTCATGTACCAATGTTTTGATGATGTTTTGTTGCAAAAGATTGCAGAAACGACCATTTTAGGGAAGCATGGGTGATTCTCGAAACTTCTCATGTTGATGTTGGGAAGGTGAAAAAAGTTTGCCTCCAAACTTAAAGAGTTGAATATAAAGTTTTGAGAATGAAAGATTCCGAACTAGTTTCGGATTATTTCACAAGAGTTTTGGCTATTGTGAATAATTTGCAAAGGTATGGTGAAGATTTGAAAGATAACCGCGTGGTAAAAGAATCCGTTGTTCCTTAGACAACAAGTTTAACTATATTGTTGTTATTGAAGAGTCTAAAGATTTAGACACGTTGGCGGTTGATGCGCTCATAGGGTCATTGTTGTTAGCCCATGAAAAACGACTTAACAAGAAGAAACAAGAGTCACTAGAGCAAGTGCTTCGTAAAACTTTCCTTAAAGAGAAAGAAGGAAGACAAGAGCAAGGTCAAAGAGGTCGCGTTGATCGTAGTAGTGGCCATGGAGGACCCGGCTGACAAGGCCCTAGTAGAGGAGAAATAATTTCAAAAATTCATTCAACAGGAACGAAAGAGGTCAAAACACCTAGTATGTAAGAGAAAACACTTATTATGTAAGAGGGCGAGGAAGAGGAAATAATTCTCGATTTTTTGAAAGAGGGCATGACAAATCAAAAGTTCAATGTTCCAATTGCAGTAAATTTGGTCAAACTGCGGCCAAGTGTAGAAATGATTCTTTTGAAGAGAAGGTGAACCTTGTTGAAAACAAACATGAGGAGGTGGAGCCAACTTTATTATTGGCATACAAGAGAAAAGAAAAGGGAGACATGAACTTGTGCTGTGACACCCAGCCAGACTGTACTGCCAGCTGTGAGGCCGGCGTCCGAGAGATGGAGTCTCAGTGAGACGTCCGGATGGGTGGTCAAGGGTCCAACATCGCTTGGTGGATGCAAGTTCGGTGGTATTTATAAGATTATGAACCTTTCTTGTACAAAGCCTTTTAAAAAGCCGTGAGAGTGCCAAAACTCATTGGAACTTCACAGTTAAGCGTGTTTGTCCTGGAACAATCTAGGGATGGGTGACCTACTGGGAAGTCCTTCGGGTTTGGGCAACCAAAGCAGACAGTATTGTACAAGGCGAGAGCGGGTCGTTATAAATGGTATCAGAGCCTGCACCAACCGAAAATGTGGGACAAATTTGGGCCCCACACGAAGACGTGTGTTCCTAAGTGGGGGAGATTGTGACACCCCAGCTAAGCTGTAGTGCCAGTTATGAGGTCGGCGTTCGGGAGATGGAGTCTCAGTGAGACGTCCGGATGGGTGGTCAAGGGTCTCAAATCGCTTGGTGGATGCAAGTTCGGTGGTATTTATAAGATTATGAACCTTTCTTGTACAAGACTTTTTAAAAAGCTGTGAGGGTGTCAAAACCCATTGGAACTTCACAGTTAAGCGTGCTTGTCCTGGAGCAATTCAAAGATGGGTGACTTACTGGGAAGTCCTTCGGGTTTGGGCAAACAAAGCAGACAATATTGTACAAGGCGAGAGCGAGTCATTACAAATGGTATCAGAGCCTGCACTAACCGAAAATGTAGGACAAATCTGGGTCTCACACGAAGACGTGTGTTCCTAAGTGGGGGAGATTGTGACGTGGTATCTAGACGCCGGTGCAAACAACCATATGTGTGGGAGCAAAAATTTGTTTATGGAGCTTGATGAATCCATCAATGAAAAAGTAATTTTTGGTGATTTTTTGCAAAGAGAAAGGTAACATTTTGATTCGGTTGAAAGATAGACGATACCAAATGATTTCTAATGTTTTTTATATGCCAAACATGAAAAATAATATTTTTAGTTTGGGACAACTCTTAGAAAAAAACATTAATATTTCTATGAGAGATCGTAGTCATTCAATAAAAAATAATGATGAAATTTTGGTTGCTAAAGTACTCATGACAAGAAATCGGATGTTTTTGCTCAACCTTTAAAATAATGAGGCTAAATGTTTGAAATGCAGTGTTAAGGATACCTCTTGGTTATGACATCTATGTTTTGGGCACTTGAATTTTGGAGGACTAACGGCGCTCTCTAAGAATAAGATTGTGAATGGACTATCTTCAATTGGTCACCCACATTAACTTGTGAAGGATGTCTTTTTAGTTAACAAGCAAAAAGAAGTTTTCCAAAAGAAGTTATTTCAAGAGCGAATACACCCCTTTTAACTTAATCACTTCCACCATCACATGGTAAAAATCGGTATTTTTTACTACTTATTGATGATTTTAGCCGAAAAATATGGGTTTATTTTCTCTAAGGAAAAATCTAAAATCTTTGGAGTTTTTAAAAAATTCAAGGCTTTTCTTGAAAAGCAAATTGAGTATGAAATCAAGGCAATAAGATCCGATAGAGGTGGTGAATTCACATCAAATGAATTCAAAAAAATTTGTGAAGAAAATGGTATTCGCTATCCTCTAACGGTTCAAAGATCACCTTTACAAAATAGGGTTGCCAAAAAGAGAAACCGAATCATTCTCAATATGACTCGGAGTATGTTGAAGAGTAAGAAAATATCAAAGGAGTTTTGGGCGGAAGCCATTGATTGTGCCGTTTACTTATTAAATCGGTGTCCTACTAGAAGTGTTGAGAATAGAACGCCGCAAGAAGAATGAGGAGGATTCAATCCAAGTCTCTCATTTGCGCATTTTTTGGAGTATTGCTTATGCGTATGTAGCGGATGAGAAGCGGACCAAACTAGATGACAAGCGTGAGAAATTTATCTTCATTGGATATTATTCAAGAAGCAAAGGTTACAAGCTTTACAATCCAAGCAATGAGAAAATTATTGTTAGTAGAGATGTGGAGTTTGATGAAGAAAGTGAATAAGATTGGAGTAATCCCGAAGAAGAGTATGATTTTTTTCATGATGTTTTGGAGCAACTAATTTCTCTCTTACCGTTACAACCGTGTCCAACTCATGCACAAGCAAGTCCTTCATCATCCGAATCGGGTTCAAGTGCAAGACTACCTCGTTTGAGAAACCTTCAAGATGTCTATGACACTACGGAAGAGGTAATTCCAATAATTAGAGATTTGACATTTTTTTGTCTCTTGTCCGATAGTGAACTTATAGATTTTGAGGAAGTGGTACAAGACAAAAGATGGAGAGATGCAATAGATGTGGGGATTCAATAAATTGAAAGAAATAGTCCATGGGAGCTAACCAAGCTTCCAAGAGGCCACAAAGCAATTAGGGTCAAATGGGTGTACAAAATAAAGAGAAATGTTAAAGGAGAAGTTGAAAGGTGTAAAGCTAGGTTGGTAGCAAAAGGTTACAAACAAAGACAAGGTATTTGCTCCCATTGCTCATTTGGAAACAATTCGATTAATTATTTATTTGGCCGTTACTAATGGTTGAAAAATTCGTGAAATGGATGTGACATCCGCTTTTTTGAATGGTTTTCTTGAAGAGAGGTATATGTTGACCAACCAATGAGATATTATGTGAAAAATCATGAAGATAAAGTGTTGAAATTAAACAAGGCACTCTATGAATTAAAGCAAGCACCAAGAGTTTGTAGACTTGATAACTATTTCCAAGCTCATGGTTTCTCCAAGTGTCCTCGTGAACATGCTCTCTATGCAAAGGTGAATGAAAATGAGGGTGTGTTTTTTGCCTGCTTGTATGTGACTGATTTGATTTTCACAGGAAATAATTCCAAGATGTTTAAAGAATTAAAGAAAGCAATGGCCAAGGAATTAGAGATAACGGATATTGGGCTCATGGTTTATTACGTTGGCATTGAGGTGAAACAAATAGATAGAAGTATTTTTATATCTCAATAAGATTATGCTAAGGAAATTCTAAAAAAGTTTACGATGGAAGATTGCAAGCCAGTGGGCATGCCAGTTGAGGTTGGAATAAAATTGTCAAAATTTGAAGATGGTGAAAAGGTGAATTCTATTCTATTCAAAAGTCTTGTTGGAAGTTTAAGATATATTACATGTACCCGACTAGATATTTTATTTGGTGTTGGAGTTGTGAGTCGTAACATGGAGGCTCCTACGTTATCATTTTAAAGTGGCGAAAAGGATACTACGTTATCTTAAAGGTACTCTTAATTTTGGGTTGATGTATTCTTTTCCTAACGATTTCAAGATTGTGGGTTATTGTGATAGTGATTGGGCCGGAGATTCAAATGATAGCAAAAGTACAACTGGGTTTTGTTTTTCATGGGAGAGACGGTGGTTGCATGGAGTTCGAAGAAGCAATATATTGTTACACTCTCTACTTGTGAAGCCGAATACCTTAACATCTTGTGTTTGTCAAGATATTTAACTTAGAAATTTGTTGAAGGAGCTTCACTTGCCTCAAGGGGAATCAATGGAGATTTATATCAACAAGAAGTAAGCACTAGTTTTGGCAAAGAATTCGGTGTTTTATGATCGTAGCAAGCATATCGACACGAGATATCATTTCATACAGGAATGTGTATCCAAGGAGGTGAAACTCAAGTTTGTGAAGTAACAAGATCAAATTGTTGATATTTTCACTAAGCCCCTGAAAGAAGATGTTTTTTTGCAAATTAAGGAGTATAATTGGAGTGATAAAAAAATAAATTTAAGCGGGGGTGTTGGAAATAAACTTTATTTTTTATTTATTTGGGAGTTGTATTCTATTAGTATTTCAAGAGTCATGTTAGTGGAAGTCACACCAAAGTAATTGAGAGTTTATTTTGTGGTTATGAAAATAATGGAGGTAATGGAGGTTTATGAGTACTATGATAGTTAAGTAGAAATAGAGTTGCATTTTATGTTTAGTATAAATTAACATGTAATTTAGTGTTTCTATCATGAGTAAAGAATAAAATTCTAAGTCTTTTTTCCTATATTATCTTTTTCATATTGTGAGTGTGTGCACTCTTGCCCTCAATAGTTCTTATGTTTCGAATGATACTGGCTGCTGCTATTTCACTTGGTGGCAAACTGGCAATAGTGGCAGTTTCAACCAATTTCCGTTTCTCATTTTGTTCTTTTTCCCTGTTTGTGGTGGTTGGTGGAGATGTTTGATTGAATTAAGATAAAAGTTGTCTTGATCTTTACTTTTTCAGAGTGAAGATGAAGCTTCATTGATTGGTTCTGATGCTCATGAAGACCTCCTTGATTGGACAGATGAAGCATCATCGCAAACACTGAGCTCGGATAGTCACGGGCATCGTTCTGTCATAGTGAGTTGATGATTTGTTCTCCTTTTATGACGGGACTGGGTAGAGTTTCTTTCAAAGCCTTCCAGTTGAGTAAAATGTGGGTCTTATGTTGATAGGATATGAGTTAACTGATAGAGGACATCACAACTTTATCTCATATTTTTTAGGGTTACCCCATATTACTTGCACTACTGTTAGGACCTTGATGCTTCTCAGATCATATTAACCTCCAAAACGGTGCGTCAATCACAGCTGCTGTTAAACCGTTTAATACCATGGGCAGAGGAATAATTTGGAGAAGGAAACTGAGCTTGGTCAAATAAAAAACCAAAAATGTAGTTTATATGGAGAGCAATCATGGAAGTTCTCAGGCAAAAGAAAAGAAATATTTGCCGACTTCATTATAATAGGACTTTTTTTTTTTTTACAAATAAAGTGTTTGTAATGGTTTACGCACATCTCGACTAATTTATTGAAAAATTAATTTTATTGTTTGTTAACAGAGACTTCAGTTAAAGTTAGAGTAAAACTCTATATGGACGCTATAAGAGTTTATAACAGAGGTTTTAAACATGAGAGAATAAATTTCTTAGTAGCATGCATTAATCGCTAGGCTAACTTTTTGGGGGTTCAATTAAAATATGGTGAGGGGTTATATGCTGTGTCTTTTGGTTTGTGCTTAACTAGCTCAATGTATTCATGAAGCCCCTAAGGCAGCATCCAATTAGGGCTTAAGGGTCTGATTGGATGTCAACTTAGCTTTTGGTGTGTTAAATAGTCGGAGTGTGTTAAATAAAATAGAGTGACTCATATTTGTGTGATGTTTAAGTAGCGCGTGTTAAATAACTCAGTGATTGGATGAATTGTTATTTTAGATGTGTTAAATATGGGGAAGGTGCATTAAACTGTCAAAGGATATTTTTACCTTTCGTCATGTGTATTGTTTCAAAAATTATATATGAGTAAATTTCTAATAAGGCATTCCTTGTTTTGTTACGGTACAGACATCTTATTTTCTAATCAATTTTTAATGATTTGAACTGTCCAATGTGTTTTAAAATATGTTTTTAAGCATACCCGCAAGAAATTAGCTAAAAAAAATATTGAGAAGAGTTCGATCTAAACAGTTTTTGATAAATGCTAACAAGAATAGTTTTATAAAAAATTGAATAAATCAAATCTTTTCAAATAATATTTTCTGTTGATTTTTCGCGGTAACTCTTAAAAATATATTTAAAAACATTGAATAGTTCAGATCATCAAAATTTGATCTGAAAATAAGAGATTTGCACTTGCATCGTAACAAAATAAGAAATCTCTTATTAGAAAGGGACTGATATATATATATATATATATATATATATATATATATATGTATATATAATATATAAACTTATAAGTACATACTTATAAGTATATATATACTATATGTACACACACTTATAATTACTACCCCCTACGTTTCATTTTGTTTGTCTCCTCTTTGACTTTTCAATGTTCCAAATTATTTGTCCATTTTGAAAAGTCCAAGAATGAAATTTTATAAAAATACATTTTTACCCTTCCTTTTGATTTGAAGTCACAAGTAAAATTAAAATGAAGGGTATTATTGGAAAGTTAAAGTTTTTATAGTCTAATGATTATGTTCCCTTAATAAGTTGGATTTTTCAAATTAGACAAACAAATTAGGATGGAAGGAGTATATATATAGAGTAAATTTCTAATAAAGGATCTTTTATTTTGCTAAAACGAGAACCACCCATTTTCTAATCAAATATTGATGATCCAAATAATTCAATTTGTTTAAAACATGTTTTTAAGGGTAGTTACAAGAAATCAGCTCAAAATATTATCAAGTAGGACTTGATCCAATCAGTTTTTTATAAAACGATTCCTGTCAGCATTTATGAAAAATTACTTAGATCAAACTCTTTATGGTATTTTTTTTAAGCCGATCTCTTGCAGTTACCCTTAAAAATGTATGTTAAACACATTGAACGGTTTGGATCATTAATATTCGATCAGAAAATGGAAAGTCCTCGTTTTAGCAAAATAAAAAATCGCTTATTAGAAACTTACTCTCTCTCTCTCTCTATATATATATGCGCGCGCGTAATATATAACTTACTATACTTATATATAAGTGTGTGTGTGTGTGTATCATAAGTACTTATAATATATATACACACTTATAATATATACTATACTTATATATAAGTGTGTGTGTATCATAAGTACTTATAATATATATACACACACTTATAATATATAAGTATACTTATATACACATACATACACACTGTGGGTTTTTATTGAGGGATCTCTTATATTCCTTAAATGAAACCTTCTAATTTTATCACTTGGGGAAGGATCCAAGGGCTTTCATTAAACCACTTTAAAAATCAAGTACGCAAAACATGAAAATGGGTCCGGGTCCGGGTCTGGGTCTTGGTCAAGGATTTAGATTAAACGGGTTAATTTGATTTCATTTCTCCCAATTTAGATTTTGTCGTGGTCTTCCCTCTCTCCCCTCGACTCTATCTCTATCTCATTGGAAACTCGTTCCTCCTTTAGCTGAAGTATCTCTCTCCTCGGCAGAATCCTCTCCAATCGCCAGGCCACTGATCTTCTCTCTCGAAAACTCAAGTATGTATCAATTTACATTCTGATCTTCTCTCTCGAAAACTCAAGTACGTATCAATTTACATTCGTAGAGAAAAAAATTTAGGTTTCGTTTAGGGATTTAGGAAATTAGGGGAGACGAAGAAGTGTTTTAGGGGGTGGCGTAACTACCTCTTGTATACTTCAATACTTGTACATCATACCTATTTTGATGAGAATACTTGTACATCTTAGTTTTTAAGGGGGTGGGGTTAGCAACCTTCTTTATACTTCAATACTTGTACGACTTAGTACTTTATTTTCACTTGTTTCTTTGATGAGAATATTGAACGAATGACTCTGCTGTACTCTGTGATGAGAAAAATTAGGGCTTAATTTTTATGTGAAGCTGTTACACAGTATTATGAATCTTAGTTTGCCATGTATTTAAGTCTTTTGCCTTATTGAAGATTCCAACTTTATAGAACAGGATCATTATAATTAGACACTAATTCCCGATTAGAATTGGAGTTGGACTGCCTTCGGATTGGTCACTAATGAGACAAATCCAACTTGACCTTTATCAATAAGTTATCCTCTATCATTAGAGTTTTATTTAACATTATATTCCTCGTATAAATCGATTTGGCCTTGGATTTTTCATCCATATTTACTTATAATCTTATCCCGATTTATTCGGAGTTTTGTCGTATCTTGAACTCGAGACTGCCCATCGCCCTTCCTAGGTCCATTGTGAGACCCTAGCCAAAATTAGAGACAAAATCAAAAATATTTTGGTTAATTCGAGACCGAATTTAATTACAATTGGAGACCGAAGGATAATCTGGGAGATAATTTATTTTTATTGGGGCCCAAGAATTAATTCCGATAATATGTTGAGAATGCGTTGACATCCCAAAATTTGATTGGATGGTACAGAAGCGATAAGCAATTTTAGGGAGCACATATGAGGAGATAACCATGGGAGGTGAAGCACCTAATAATTTTTCTAGGAGGATTTGGAGATATTTTCTTTATGTTAAAAAATTTGGAAAGAGTCATAATCAGGAAAATTTTGGTGTTGCTATGGAGGAGCTTGAGACACCTCAACCTTCCTTTCCGAATCCTTATATAAACCTTGGAAGCAGCTCACTCCCCATTTTCTGCTGTGTTTTATGAGAGAGAGAGAGAGAGAGAGAGAGAGAGAGAGAGAGAGAAAGAAGAAGAAGAAGAAGAAGAAGAAGAAGGTGGATAGACCATTGGAAAAGCACCTCAAATTTGAATATAATTCCTTGCTCCTTTGGTTTGATGGTTTATATAGTAATATAACTATGTAATAAACTAGCCTAAACTTTAGATAGTGATTATAGAAGTGTATAATTAAAAAAAGAGTGAACCACGAAGATATAGAGGTAGCCATACTGTTGCAGAGTAGAAACCAGACTGGTTCTGATTTGGACAGTTTCTCCCGAATTGTGAAATGTTCCCTAGGACACTACATACCTCCAAATGGCCTCAAATGTAGTATGAACATAGGCAAAGATGTTAGAATTCATTCACAATTGGAATCAACTCGAACAGACATCTAAATCTCCTCAAATTGACAATTCTGTAAACTGCGTCTATTTTGGACCAGTTCTGTTTAACTAAGCTTTTACCCCAATTAAAGGCTATTTCAAACCTTGTTTATTCATCTAATATATTTTCAACATCCAAAAATAGTACTTTCTAAAATATGGTAAACTTTGGACTCCAATTGATTAGGTTTTCACGCTGATTTCCATTGGTGTAAAATTCAGCAAGGGACTGGTTCTGATGCATTTTGGAGCTTTGATTCGGATCTCAATTCAACCATGTCCCAATACATTTTGAACATAACATAAGCCTCGTTTAGGTTCTAGAATAGGATGTGACAATTCTGAGGTCGTTCCAACATTAAAAGATAGGTCGACGAAGGTTCGAAAAATGCCTTCGCGATAAGGTTTCTCAAACTTATACCAGTCTTGGGAATTGAAATTTAAGCTCGTTTCACTAAACCGTCGCAACCAAGACTCAAACCATTCGGTAATTAACCCGAATACTACCCTAGCATGTGAATGAGATATACGAGACCATCTCGAGGCCACTTCAACGATTAGAAACGAGTCATGCTTGATTAAGCTAAGCTACAACGTTACCTTACGGCATACCTTATGACCAATTTTAGACTATCCATTTTTCGACTTGACCATTGTTCTACCACTAGAATAGGATGTAGCATGACCATCTTGAGCCCGTTTCATCATCGTGACATGAGGCTACACATATATGACATTGAGTTGAAAACAGATAGGAACATTAAATCCAAATCTTAATTGAACGCCAAATTTGATTATTAAGTGACAGTTATCTTTGACAGTTGTAGGAGACGAATCGTAGGATTGTGATAGATCATTCGGTTCACGAGGCAATATAAGAAGGTGAGTTCAAATTCGATGTTATTACGTGTATAGTTTTCAAAGCAAGAAAGCATGAGGTATTTTCATGATTAAAGATGTTGCTTTACGTATAAATATCATACTTGATCATAACAAACGATTGTTGTTTAAGCCATGTGAGAATCAAGAACATATTGATACTTGTGACAACGAATTGTTCAAATAGTAATCCCTGAACGCTGGGGTTGAGAAAAGCGATGATTTGGAATGAAGGAGGAAGTGTCACGACCAATGTGGCATGCGCATGACGTCATTCAGGTTTGTGTGATGATGCACAAGGGAGTAGCTCCCACCTACGAATTATTGGCAGCTGTTTTATTGAACGCACGTAAACGAGACAATCTTGAATATTTGTCCTTAGCTTCGGCCATTGACCATAACGTGGATTCCGTTTATTAAGATACTCTTGAATGATTTTCCTAGGCTTTGACCTTTGGACTATGCTATGAGTTTCGTTTAAAATGATCATTTGGTTGCATGCATAAATGGTTAATGTGGAGGGGTTGATTTTCTTAATCAGGACGAAAAGTCAAGAACTTACTATCCAGTAGAAACAATGCTCTCAATTTAGGTGGACCTATGATCTACAAAATAATAAACCGTCAAAGAACCCTCTGTTGCTGTGGCAGGAAGACACTTCGATGATTAAGTCAGGCGAAGTATACAAGGACGAATGGGATCAAGCCAATATTCTCTATTAGCCAATAAATCAACGTGAGAGAGTGTACCTTTCATTATGAATCTGGATCCTTATTTATAGACTTTGACACTTAACCTTTCTAATTTTCTTAGGACACTGATTTCTCATTAGAATTGGAGTAGGATTACCTTCTGATTGGCCACTAATAATATAACTTTCACTTGGTTCTTATCCAAGAAGTTATCTTCTATCATTAGAGTTCTCATTCAATCAATAATTCTCATACTAATCGAATTGGCCATGGATTTTTCATCCATATCTAGACAGGACTATATCCCGACTTACTCGGAGTTCTGTCTTATCTTGGACTGACAATCATTCATTGCCTTCCTTGGGTCGAAGGTATCTCAGACCGTCCTTCTCAGGTCGACAAAAACGTTGGGCCACTTTTCTTAGGTAGACTACTTACCAAGTTATTTTTCTCAGATCAGCAGGTTACATTTTCAACCTTCTCGGCCCAAATATAATATGGATAACCCCTCTTAGGTCAGCACTATTCTCATGTGATCGGCACGTGTATCCTGGTGTGTTTACTGTTCTTCCCCGAACTAAATCATTTATCGAAAGGGGGTTAATGTATTTTCTTATTTACATTCTACCCTCGTCAGTTAACATGGCAAACTCGTAAGATTTCATATTTGAATTCACTTTAGTTTTATGCTTAAGAATGCTTTAATCCAACATTACAGGCGACGATCGATAACATGAAGGCTGTTATGACATTGTTGATACCAGATTTTGGCCCCACCGCTCAATTATTATGAAAAATGCCATCGAAATGGGTTTAAAAGAATTTGTGCACAAAAAAACTATTTTGCCTTTGCACAGTCCGGGGTTCGGGAGTACTGTTCACGAGACCACTTCATCAAGTCATGAGACCCTCATAATATTGATCAGTACGATGGCACGAGTCCAGTGACAGTGATTGGGATGAAATCGGACAACGCCGACAATTTTTGATTGCTCAGAACGGGGTCTCGGAGGCATAATTTATGAGCTGATATGTTCAGGCATCGAGAGGCACATGTTATTGATCAGCACAGAAATACGAGTCCATCGGCTGTATCCATGGTTAAATCCGAGTTCGGTAGCTCAAGAAATGACCTTTTAAAGAATGATAACAGTGTACTGGTGATTATTTGGGAGCAAGGATCGCGAGCCGACGTGTCTATAAATCAAATATTAGACTCAAAATGATCCTCTCGATGATACGAGTCCATTGGCTGTATCCGTGGTCAAATCCGAGTTCGTTTGGACGTCCAAAGATTAAAAATAGCACGCGAGGGCATTTATAAAGCAGGGGCATTTTCGTAAATACAAAAGAAAGAGCTGACTCAGCAGTGCGCGTCGGCTGACGTACGCGTCCCACGCGCGCGTGGAGTGCACGTGCCTTAAATGCCGTGCCCGGCTTTAATGCCGTGCACGGCTTGATGGGATCTGGTGTGGTCGTGTCTGTGTACATCAGTGACGTGGCGACCCGTGGTTGGCTGGAATCCACCGCCTGTTTCTCTCTTCTCCCACGCGTCTGTCTCTCTCTCGGCCACGTGGCTCCCTCACTCCTCTCGCCCGCACACAAGCTTCTCTCTCTTCTCTCACACGGCATTTGGTTCAGATCCGCTGTGATGCGCACATGGTTCTTAGTGACGTGGCCGTTTCTGGTTGGTTGGCGTCGACGCCTGTTTCTCTCTCCTGCCACGTGTCTCTCTCTGCTTCGCCACGTGTTCTCCCTCTCTCCTCGCACCCACACCCGATCAGCCCTCTCTCAGCCTCTCTCACGCACCTTTTTTTTCAGCCTCTCACACGCTGACACGTGTCAGCGTGTCTCTCTCTCTCTTCTCTCTCTCCCCTTTAGCCGAATTCTCTTCTCTCTCTCTTTCTCTCACCGCCTCTATTTGGTTATAAAAGGAACGCGTACCACAACATTTGGAGGAGGAATTTTTTGGAGACGGATTTTTTTTTGAGGAGAGAAGAAACCCAGAGAAGAAAAACCAGAGGGGAAGGAAACCAGAGGAATTTTTTAGGAAACCTTCAGACAGAGGAAAATTTGCAGAGAGGAATGTACAGAGCCAGAACCTACCTTCAGTCATCCATTGTCAAAATATTTTTCGACTCTGTAGTCGTGGAACATTTGACACTCAGAATAAATTAGAGTTAGGATTTTTAGATAGGACTTTTAGCCAAAAAAAATAAGAGGAGGTTCTGCCCATTTATTTTCAAATTTAGGAAGATCCGAACGTGCTATTATATTAGCATAGCTCGAGATAACAGGGCTTTAAAACCCAGTGTTATGTCGGGTTATGGTTTTACTTAGCCGTTCGCGTGTCTTTCTTATTCTCATGTAACCAGTTGATTCAAATATCAATACAGAGGTATAATTGCAACATCTAATTTTATTTCAATATCAGTCTTTTTTTTATTTATTTAATTTCTGCTCTGTTCATTTAGTTTCTTTTTATTTATTTATTTAATGTCAATACTAATTGGGCATCCGCATCTCTAGTCCGCAGTTCTAGAAATTTCTAGTCTGCACATTCTAGAATGTCAGGATTTAGCCCGCTAAATCACGAAAGTCGATGTTTGGCTCTGCCAACTACTTTTCTTGATTTTATTAAGATTAGGCTTATTAAGCCATGTTCGCATCTCTAGTCCGTGGTTCTGAAATTTCTAGTCCTTTTCCTGAAATTTTCAGTCCACACTTCTAGAATGTCAGGACATTTTTATTTATTCTTTCTGTCTCTTTTTTTTTATGTCAATATTAATTGGGCATCCGCATCTCTAGTCCGCAGTTCTAGAATGTCAGGATTTAGCCCGCTAAATCACGAAAGTCGGTGTTTGGCTCTGCCAACTACTTTTCTTGATTTAAGCAAAAATCACTTTAAATAAAAATAATACTCCGGCATATCGCTCGATTGCGTCGGCCCCTGTCGGAACTAACTACTAATTTTTTCCTTTCCCAGATCCCGTAACTTTCTCTTTTTTTTACCCCTTTCCCGTTTCCCCATAACAGTTACTGCTATTTTCTATTTATTTTATTTCACGAAAAATCAATAAAAGGAAAAAATTCGTTATTTAACCTACTGCGATTTTCCTTTTCTTTTTACTTTTATTTCACGTAAAATCAATAAAAAAAACTCGTTACTTCATAGCTAAGTTATATGAATAGTGCTGTTGGTTCACGCTGACACACTATCCATATCACTTGGTTAAAAGTCCCGATAATCTCGGAATTCCATAAACACGCGGGTGACATAGGTAGCCCATGTTAGTGTTTTTGGGATGAAAATTTAACGGGCAATGCACGTTATCTTTTCACGACAGAATATCGTGATTAAAGTGACATTTATTAAAATTTGCAATTTGGACCGCCAGTGATTGTGTAGCTGCCGGGATGAAGAATTGCAGATAAATAAAACCAGTTAAAAGAAGTAACATTTGTTAAGTTCTACAATTTGGACCGCCAGTGATTGTGTAGCTGTCGGGATGAAGAATTGCAGATAAATAAAACCAAAAAAAAAAAGGTTAACATGATAAATTCATTAATAAAACGGAATCGGATCCTTGTTAAACTTGAAAATTCCTGCCAGGGATTTAAGGTACCTGGCACTCCGGAAATAGAAACATGACGTGCAGATACCAATTTGCGTATCATGTTTCGGTCAAAGTTTAACATATATTCGTTCCAACTTTTTTGCCACCAAAAACTAAATTGCGTAAGCCGGGGTCCTGTCCCCGCACATGTTTTATTTTTTAATCCAATTGTATATCAATCACTACATATTATTTAAATTTGGCCAAGGATAATAGAATAAAATTAATTGGGAAAATAAAGTACCGAAAGGGCGATGTTGGGTGCCTAACACCTTCCCAACTCGTAACAGTAAATCCCCGAACCCATCTCTGTTTTCAAGACCAGTTTTCTTTTAAAAGGAGTCATTTTTTATAAACAGAATCGTATTTCTGAGTTTAAAATTAAATTATTTTTCTAAGGACATCTTCTTTGAAAATGGCCTTAGAGGGTGACTTGACACACCTAAATTCATGTCAAGTGGCGACTCTGAGTTTTTAAATAAGTCCCAGCTGTTAAACAATTTTCATTAAACGTCGCATTAAAAGTCAAGAAATTATTCAGCCCCGTTCAAACAATTCACATATTCGCGAGGGGGGCCGGGAAATTTCCGGGCGCGACAGACATGCCTAGCTTCCTATACATAGAAGATGTTGAGTTAATTACGTTTGAGCCAATTTTGATGACCGTGATAGTAAGCTAATGAGTAAAGTAGTTAGGCATTATTTGTGCTTACAACTATTTGCATGCACAGCTCTAGTTTACTCCGTTTATGTTACCGTACTTTGATAACCTTTAAGGTTTACATATGCTTGGTTGATGAAAATTCATAAACTCATTGCGTCAGAGGCCTTAGAGAGTTAGATTCACTAACCGGCCACTAATCCTTTCTATATCGAGATGGGTCATGACATTGGTGACATCCCAGACCGTCTTTCTCAGGTAGGCTAGCCACTGAACCGTCCTCCTCGGGTCGGATACAAATGAAATTGATCGCCTTTCTTAGGTCAGCTTTGCCCCACATGTGAGGCAACAAACTCACCGAACTGATCAAATTATTTAAGGAAAAAATTAATAATTTTTTTTATGTTTTACCTCATTCAGATACTTATAACGAAAAAAAATTATGTAATTCTGACAAAATTTTAAATAGTCTCACTTTACATGTTTGTTTAGGCGTTGCCTCACTTTTGTAGTTGAGTAAATATATTTGAAAATCTCTTGAAGCACACGGGGTGAAAATAATTCTTTTCCCGATTTACTATTGGCAAAATATTACAATGCACACTCGTGTACAAAGTACACTCCTTAAAACTGGACATAAAATTTGATTTCATAACATAGGTATATGTATGTTATGAAATTTTGTCTTGATAAGACGAAATTTTAGATAAATGTTATGAATTAAGTGTTACGAATATTTAAACAATTGATTTTGTTGATAATGTAGAGTACTATTTGGGTCAGCTTACGCTCACCTCGACTAATCTCTGAGGATCAATCTCACTGTACACGTGGGATATCCCAATTAAAATCAAAGGAAAGTCTTGTATGAATTAACCCCACGAGAATTTATAACACGTGAGAGATTTTGAACTAAGACCTTAGAAGGGAGCAAACTCCTAAGCCCCAAGTCTTGATCTCTAGGCCAAGTCGGTGGAGTTAATTTCTAAACAAATGCTATGAATCTACATAAAAATATCATTACTTTCACACAATATATTATATATTTTTATAGGATGTTACGTTGCGAATGCAAATCGGTTCAAAGAAGTGCATAATGTACATATTGAAGCATTTTTCTTACTTTTGAGAGGAAAATGAAAAAGTAGATTGAAAAGTCAATAAATCGGACATTTAACATTAGTTTGATTTCATAATATATTTACCATATGGATTTTTATTTTGATGTTATGAATTCTTAAGTAAATTTTATAAATTTTTACTATAAACAAAAGATGTGAATATTTATACGTATAATATAAATCTTAGACAAAATGATACAATTTTATACAAAATGTTATGAATGCAAAGTGATTGTAGGGACTCGGAAAATTTGAATTTTTTTTTAACAATAATTATTTGAAAGTTATTTTGGATAAATAAACTAAATTAATTGTGTTGTGTATCGGATTTTAGTTATAGGAACCGAACTCGGAGTCTCTTGTTTTATTTCGTGCGTGTACCCTTATTTGGTAAATTACGTAAGTGCCCTTGGGGGCTTAAAAATCTGATGGTTTTGGGGTAAGGGGAGAGAAAACCCCCATTCTTACCCTTTGCTCCCCTTTGCTCTCTCTCACTTTCCTTTTTGCTCCTCCTTCTCTCTACAAAATCCCACACTTTCCCTTCACCATTTGCGAATTACCCGGAGATATAGGATCCTTGGAGCGTCTCTAGCAAGGAATCGAAGCCGGTTCGTGGTTGGGGGCTCGGGAGGTGCGGTTTCAAGCTTTGGAGGACAACCGAGCTAGGGCTTGCCTTTCTTCGCCAAATCCTTTGGTTCAAGGCTTGAGGTAGGGATGTCTCACCACTATTATGTGTATATGTATGATATTGGTAGTTGATTTCATGCTTGAAGTGGTTTTTGGTTGTGTTTTTGGCCGATTGGATCGAGAGGCGATATTTCTGTGCGAACTGAGATCGACCAAGTCGCTTGAGCGACTTGGGGTTCGCTCGAGCGACCATCGAGCGACCTTCGGGCGACTGTCCAGCGACCTTCACTGACTTCTGGCCCGTCCAGCGACTTTTGAACCGCTCCAGCGACTTTAAGGGCGACTAGTACTGACTGTTATCGTCCTAATTTGGGATTTTTGGACATTTTAGAGCACTTCCAATCATACATATGGTATGTGAGATATATGATACAAGTGAGGCCTTATAGTGACGGTGAATTTCGTAAGGTTCGATGACTTTGAAATTATATCCTTACGCCTTTATTCATAACTTCGTTTCTCTTTCACTATGAGATTGAATTATGGTTGGTGTGATATGTGTGTGGCCGGTAAAGGGTCAAACTATGAAATTATATTGCCTTGATATAATGCGATTTCTAGCCTCCGACGGGAGTTGTGCTAGTTATGTGATGTCTAGCCTCCGACGGGAGTTGTGCTAGTTATGTGATGCCTAGCCTCCGATGGGAGTTGTGCTAGTTATATACAAATATACATGGCCTAGCCTCCGACGGGAGATGTGCTAGTATGTTTCAAGATTGTCTAGCCGCCATTGGGTGAGGTGCTAGTTGGAATATGATAACTGAATCGGTCTGGAAATCGTGAATTAACCGAAGTGGTTGATATGCAACTGTGTTGATGGACACATGGGTTTCTTGTCATACATGTGGTATTATGAAATGTACATGAAGCATGCCATAGCATTCATATTCACGTAATATTGGCGTAGATGTCTCTACTGGGCTTTTAGCTCACCCTTTCACTCTTTCAGGTACTGTCCCAGAGGCTTGACATGGATTGCATGGATGCATGGTGGTGCTCATTTTGAGAAGGCTTTCATACTAAGAATTATGGGACATCTTTAGGACTATTTTTGGACAGATGTAAACCAATTCCATTTTGTCCCTTCATTGTATTTGAAAACACTTGGTGTTGAATTTGTTTAAACTATATTTTAGGGTGATGGCCGGGAGGGCCACCCATAAATTTGGATATTTGAAATATTTTATCAATGAGCAATTTTAGAAATTGTATAATTTGGGAAATTGTGAGGTTTCGAATTATAAGTATGAATATTTTACCTATCTAGAAATCAGGGCGTGACAGTGATTCAAGAAAAGTGCATACCGTACATATATATACATATATATATATATATATATTTTTTTTTTTTTTTTTGAAAGAAAAGTAGTATTATTGATACGAGAACATTAAAAGGTTACATTTGTTAGCAAGAAGCCAACCAAAGAAGAAGATTGAGATAAAACTAAAAGAGGATGGCCTAAGTAAAAACAGGATATGCCTAATGGGATATACTCCCAAATAGCAAAACAAACCCCAAAAACCCGACCTTGAATTTGAGGTCCCCAAATACAACCCAGCTCTGATGAGTCAAGTTCAACTCTCGAATGTCATCCCTTGAATGTTAGAAGACAGGACGATGATGGAGTAAGGACATCGCGGAAATTGGAGTGAACCCAGAGGATCCATCTTTGCTTGATTAGATCCATGAAATAGCCCCAGTTAGGGATTTCACCATAGAACAAAATCCCATATTCTTAGAAGCCAGACGGACCAAATGATTATTGCGGGTAGAGATGTCCAGAGGGCTACGACGAGTTTGAACGGATCATTGCTGAAGCTCTAGTCAAACCATCACAGAAGAAGATCCTGGATAGAGGTAGGTGATCCCCATGATACCCCCAATAGTTGTAGGAATGTACACCAAATTTTCCAAGTAATATGGAAATGAATGAACAAGTGATCACATGTTGTATTTCTTGGTGGTAGAATTTAGAGAGTGCACTTTGGTGATCCAAAAGACCAAGCCTGAGGAGGAGAGCTCTTGATTTGATTTTCGATAACCAAGCTAGCCGTAGTAAACATTGCGCCTTTGGGTGGCAAAATGCCTTGAGGGAAAAAGGTTGGTGTTGGAAATTTGAAAGACTTGTGAATGAATTTGGGATACCGGAGGGTATCACGAGGCAACCGAAAAGTCTCCGCATTTACAACTCATTCATGGTCGCTTTGATGTCCATCAATAATGCTATTGATGTCCATCAATGACCCTATTAATCTCCTTGTTTATGATTCTAGCGTTTTCGAAAGTTTATGGATTCTATTTATAGTGGATCCTATTTTTTGTTTCGGTACACCGAGAACGAAGAATGACTTGGAAGTTTTGTGTCTATACGATTTCCTTTTGGTTTTTCGTGTTTTGTGGAGAGAGACACACAAATACCGTTAGTTCGACAGGCGGTCGATTGGGAGGTGTTCCATCGGCTGAGTGAGCCGTTTTACCCTGGGAGACAGGTGCCGGAGCGATCCTCTCCAACACCCATGGGAGGCGGCGAATCTGTTTTAAGGGGACTGTGATACACAGGACTCGGTTTGGTATTGTATTTTTATTTCTGAATTTCTATTGTAATTCCGTTCTGTAATTCGATTATTGATTCAATGAAATTATTTTCTGAAAAGAAATCCGATCAACTTGTTCGCATATTTTTTCGTACAATCTTAAAACAAATTCAGTTTTGGTTGATCGGTATTTGATTTTTCCACGAAAATCTTTTTTATTTTGGGACTAATCGTTTAGTACAGATCAATCTTTCTTAGCAAGAAAATTGAGGTGCAGGGAAGTTATGGTAATGCCAGAGGCGAAACCCATAGTAATTTGGCTTATCCGATTTGGCACCATGGGCTGCGTAAACTGTTTCTTCATCCCAAACAGAATTCTAGAGAGAGGCTTACTGCTTTCGGATAGAGAACTGTCGGCCATGGCAGATTCAAACAATTCTGTTTCTGTTGATACGGAAACAATCTACATCGGCAGAAAGGTTTGATATATCATACATCTACAAGTCCATAGTCATATACATCCGTAATTGTTTTCCCAACATAGGTATATTACTTGAACAAATATTTACAATTGTTCTTCAATGTAATAATCCAGGGAATAACATGATGTATTTCCTGGTATATCTTGTTGTGTTTTCATGACAACAATACATATGGCCCCATGGTTATATGAATATCGCTATATACAGTAAGGAAGTTTTTCTCATGGGGAAATTTCAAGTATGATAGTATTAACAATTGATTTTGTTTAATAGTTTTTGTGTGGAATATGATGCTCGTAATGTGATTTTGATTATACACATACTGACCCACTTTCTTTTTGGGATTTTTCATGGGCTATAGAATGATAGTCAAGGACCTAGTTTCTTATACTAGTGAATCTACCTTATTTTATTTTATAATTATGGTAGAGATTAAATGATTTTTGTAGCTTTCATAAATTCTCAAAATGCTCTGCTCCCATAATGTGATTTGAGGCATTCCCATGCAAAACGTATGTATATATATTCACAGAAAGAGGATGAAAGAGTAAAGCATTGCATAAAGGGGGAAGAGAGAAAAAAAAACTGAATACTGATACAATAAGATATTTGGTTTTAAGCTCCTCTAAGCATGTGTAGGATGCTAATCCACTTGCATATCTATGGTCATGATAAGGTGTTTCTTTGATCTTCTTAGAATGCATATACCGTATGAGATCCAATATATTTTGCCTAATTTTTTTAAACATATTTAATGTGGAATGGCAAGGATATGATATGATTGAAAGACATGTGATTTAGTTGTCTTTACTAGTAAGAATTTGCATGTATACTTTTAATGCAAATAAAGTTTTGAAACGGACCATTGCCCATTAACATGATATTCATTATCATTATTGAGCTATTAATGCATTGGGCTAGAAAAAAAAAATGCTTGGATTATATGAGATTTGATCTTGCTTCATATCTTAAGGTGATCTTTTATGTGGAATCAATCGGTTTTATGCATATATATCAATGATATGTTTGAATGGCACATATTATTGTGGTCTAACTTTGAAGTTAGTATTTTTTTTTTGGAAAAAAAAAAAAAGAAAGGAGAAATGGTTCTGAAAATTGAGAATCAATTGTGGTATTATTCCTAGTGGTGTAATTATAATTGTTGGTGCGCCAACAGAGATCCTGTGGAATCATGCTCTTTCTTTGATGAGAATGAGTAGAGCTGGCAAGTTGTTGCCTACGTGAAAATTAAAGTGACAGAGACTTCTTTTCAATATATTGAAAGAAGCACCAGACCATTGGGTTTGATTCAGTGATTTATGTCACTTGAAGATCGTATATGTACGAGAAGACAAAGAATTTGTGCCTTTTGTCATTGATAGCATAAAATAGTGCTATTTGGTCTTACTCGAAAGTAAGGGTACCATGCAAGAAAAGTGATAAGAAGTCAAGAATGTGAGGGCTGAGAGCCTTTCCATTAATTCTTGAATTGTGGGGGTATCTACCAGACGTGATGGTACCTACACCTAAGAAGGGGTTAGGGAATGTGAAAAAAATCGTTAATTGTATATTAATTGATTTTTGTGGTGCATGTCAGATTCTCGTGAATGAATCTGAGCTACTCAATATTCACAAAAACGTGATCCAAAGATTGAGAAATGTATCATTTTTTGGACATGTGATTCCATGTAGATCCAGGAGAGAACCATTGAAAAGTGATAGTCAGTTTGTTCTGATACCTGGGGTATACTCATAACTATGGGCTGCATCATACCATATATCTTGCGGTACTAGGAATGTACAGTGATGCAATTTGAATATCTGATATAAATGATTCAGAATCCATAAGTGGATATATTTTCACACTAGTCGGTGTAGCTGTGTGAAAATTTTTCGAATAGACATGTATAACACAATCTATGATGTTAGTCAGAGTTTATTGCTCTAGACAAGGCAACTGAAGAGTCGAAATGACTATGCCAACTTTTGGAAGATGTTCCTAGGTGGACGAAAATATGTGCCAGTAATATGTGTAAATTGCAATATCCAATCAGAAATTGGAGAGGCATAGAGTAAAAAGTAATCTGTAATGGTAAGTCTCGGCATGTCGTCGTAGACACATTACCGTTGAACAACTGCTCTCAAGTTAAATTGTCACAATTTAACAGCGTGAAGTCAAAAGACAATATTAGAGATCTGCTAACCTGAGGGTTAAATAGAGAGCTAGTTGTAAAGAATCGACGGGAATGGGGCTAAAGCCTATGACGTTAAAAATTACCGTGATAGAAACCCAACCTTGTTGACTGGAGATCCCAAGATCAAGGTTCAAAGGGACAACCTAATCGCGTGTGGTTACGGATATCACTGAGGAGATTGATTCTTCTACCCATTCCTATGGTGCAACAGTGAAGTTGTTAAGGATAAGCAATTTCTATTTGCTTTTAATGACTCTTATGTGTTGGAATTGAGATTCCTAGTAGAGTATTTGAGATACTCATGATAAGAGATCACCTATGTAAGTGTGAAGTGGGGCCGCTTCAAGAAGAATTTGAGAAGGCGAAATTCTTAAATCACTTGCAGAACCAGGACGTGTGTTCATGGCCAAAACGAACACAACAGTGAGAACTAAACTGTGTTAGGAGAAGTTCATGTGTGGTGTCTATTGTCTCGGTTTACACAAACGGCAGAACAGTTCAAGACATCATGTTCACTGGTCAGCCAGTAAATCCGATGGGCGTTCACAATGGAAGGTTCAAGGCCAAAAGCTACCTATCCTATGCAAGAATTATCTTATGTGCTCTCTCTCTCTGTGTGGATTTGCTTTGTACTTTGCGTGAGTTTCTTGCCAAGTTCATTCATGTGGGGGATTGTTGGAAATTTGAAAGAGTTGTAAATGAATTTGGGACACCGGAGGGTCTCACGAGGCAACCGAAAAGTCTTCGCATTTACAACTCATTCATGGTCACTTTGATGTCCATCAATAACGCTATTGACGTCCATCAATGACCCTATTAATATCCTTGTTTATGATTCTAGCGTTTTCGAAAGTTTATGGATTCTATTTATAGTGGATCCTATTTTTTTGTTTCGGTACACCGAGAACGAAGAATGACTTGGAAGTTTTGTGTCTATACGATTTCCTTTTGGTTTTTCGTGTTTTGTGGAGAGAGACACACAAATACAGTTAGTTTGACAGGTGGTCGATTGGGAGGTGTTCCATCGGCTGAGTGAACCGTTTGACCCTGGGAGACAGGCGCCGGAGCGATCCTCCAACACCCACGGGAAGCGGCGAATCTATTTTAAGGGGACTGTGATACACATGTCTCGGTTTGGTATTGTATTTTTATTTCCGAATTTCTATTGTAATTCCGTTATGTAATTCAATTATTGATTCAATAAAATTATTTTCTAAGAAATCCGATCAACTTGTTCGCATATTTTTTCGTACAGTTGGTTCTATGATATTATACATGTCTTTTGCCAAAAACCTATTGCTAGGATTATGCTCCCATGCAATTGAATCTTCCTTATGGCCGACAAATTAACAGAGCCATTAGTAAGCAGACTGAGCAGGGCAGAGAATTCATCCTCCTCCCAAGAAAACAAACATCTTCAAAGGGTAATTTGCTGATCAAAGGTTTCCAGAGAAGCGCCTTTGTGAAGTAATTGAAAAATTCTGGGAAATTTGAACTAAAGCGGTTGCTTATCGACTGCCCATGGATCTAGACAAAGCTTGATATTCTCTCTATTTCCATTGTGTGTCTGAGTCGTTCCTTAAATAGGCTGGCCATGGTAGGATTTTTAACCTCCAAATGTATTACTTCTCTCCAAATGGGCGATCCTCTATTTGGTCCATTAGAATTAAGGAGCTAGGAGTCAATAAATAGTTTATTAACGTCGCTTATCACCAACCTCCACAAACTATTTTTTTCCCTAGCAAATTTCCAACACCACTTCAGGAGACGTGCCAAGTTCAAGTTGGAAATTGAAGATGAATCCAAGATGTAGAGAGAATAGAAGAGGAAAAGTAATACGTAAAACACTGACTGTTTTTATTCCACACACTAAAACCGTGTAGTACATGGGGTATTTAGAATAAATCTATATACACACCCTTTTTGTTTACACCCTCTTACACCCTACTTATATGTGTGAGATTTTGATTTTTTAATTTTGAATTTTGAATTTTTTTTAAGGGTTAAGTGGGTAAATCTCTTGTGAAATATAGGTAGGGTGTGAGAGGGTGTAAACAAGAGGGTGTGTATGTAGACTTACTCGGGTATTTATAGGCTTTAATAGATAAGCCTAGCATTGAAGAGTTTTCTTACTTCCAAAGCATCATATATGAACCTTCCTAGATACATGGTGCTTGAAGTACATGAATCTCAAAAAATACATACATGATCATATGAATGACATATATGATCATACGAATGAATCTAGAATAAAACCCAAGTAGAATTGTGTGTAGATTAAGTCAAGTTTATTAATTATTCTAACACCCCCCTTTAAACTTGATATTCTTAATCACTCCAAGCAATTCCCACAATTACCTTTAAAATTCTCGTACTTGAGTGACTTTGTGAATATGTCTGCAATTTGATCATGAGATTTTACAAACTTCAACTGCACATTCTCTAAGGTAATGATACCTTGTATCTATATGTTTACTTCGACCATGGAACAGGTTTTTTGCCAAAGCAATTGTAGCATAGTTATTAACAAAAATCTCTGTAGCTTCTTTTTGCTCAAAATGCAAATCCTTCATCAAGTTTCGAAGCCAAATAGCATGACAAGTGCATGACGTAGCAGCAACGTACTCAACCTCATAAGTAGAAAGTGCAACTATTGGCTGCTTCTTCTTTGAACTCCACGTAAAAGCAGTATCTCCCAAGAAAAATACAACCCTTCACAATAGCCTGCAAGTTTGAAATTATTTGACGATGAATAAAATAACCCAAAACCCAATGTGCCTTTCACGTAATGAAGAATTCTTTTTGCAGCTTTGAAGTGAGTCATCGTGGGCTCTTCCATAAAACGACTAATTAGCCCAACTCCAAGCAAAATATCAGGCCTTGTGCATGTCAAGTATCTCAAACTTCCTACCAAATTTTTAAACAATGTTACATCCATCTTTTCTCCATCTTCATACTTTGACAGCTTAACTCTACACTCTATGGGAGTATTCACAGGCTTGAAATTAGTCATGTTAAATTTCTTGAGTATTTCTCTAGCATATCTTTCTTGAGAGATAAATATCCCATCCACTATTTGCTTCACTTCAATTCCGAGATAATATGCCATAACTCCAATATCAATCATTTCAAATTCTTGAATCATCGCCTTCTTAAATTCCTCGAACATTTTTGGATTATTCCCTGTAAAAATTAGATCATCTACATACAAGCAGAACCAAGAAATCTCCATGTTTGTTCACCTTAGCATAAAGAGCATGCTCGTGTGGATATTTGGTGAAGCCATTTGCAAGGAAATACTTATCTATTCTTGTGTTCCAGACTCTTGGTGCTTGCTTCAACCCATATAACACCTTCTTCAACTTGAGAACTTTGTTTTCATGACCTATGATCATATACCCCAAAGGTTGTTCAATGTAAACTTCCTCTTCAAGAAACCCATTCAAGAAAGCAGATTATATTTTCTAAACGAGCAATAGTGGCAAATACCTCATCATAATCAATTCTAACACGCTGATTGTAGACCTTTGCCACCAATCGTACTTTGCATCTTTCCACCACTACTTTTGCATTCTTTTTTTTCTTGTACACCCATTTTACACCATTAGCTTTTTGCCCTTTGGAGAGAGTAGCAAGTTGCCATGTACCATTCTTTTCAATGGCCTTAATTTCTTCATCCATAGCACTCCTCCACTTTTCATCTTGTATAGTTTTTTCAAAATGCAAAGGTTCAATATTTGATAGAAGGAAAAGTAAATTCAATTATTCAGTTACCTCATAGAGATCAGTGAGACTTCGCATTCGGGCTGTTCTTGTAAAGGCCCATAAAATTTTAAGTTTTTAATTAATTTTATTGTGGGATAATTATATAATTTATTATTTCATGTTTTAGATTTTAGTTACGGGGCCCGAGCCCAAGAGTTTTCGATTTATTTCGCGCGCGTTGCTATACGTGGTGTTTTATGTGAGTGCCCTTGGGGCCTTATTAATCAGATTTTTGGGGGGTGTTTAGCTCTCATGTATTATTTTCCCTCATCTCTTTCTCTCTCTTCCATGAGCTCTACCTTCTCTCTACTACCACCATCAATCCACCCCGTCATTTTCGAATTCATTTGATATATAAGAAGCTCGGAATGTGCTTGACGTGTAATCGAAGATGGATCGTGATTTAGAGATCAGGAAAGAAAGATGTGAAGTTTGGAACCTAAGGCTTCTACCACCACTCCAAATCTTTTGATTTCAAAGTTGAGATAGGAATTTCTAACCTTTGATATGTGTTTATAATATATTTAGACCTATGTTTCATGTTTAATTCATGTTTAGAAGTAGACATGGTTGACTGGAAAAATTTAGAGAAAATTGTCTAGTTAAATTTAGAGAAAATTGTCGAGTTCGCGCATCAGAAAAATTGCTGAGCGTCCGAACGAAGATATGGGGCGTCCGGACAAAAAATCAGTAGTGAAATTTGGGTTCCGGACTGAAGGGCGTCCGGACAAAAATTGTGGCTATCCAAACGGCCATCCGGATGGAGGTCATGGGCGTCCAGACGGAACAGGCTATTTTGGCCCGATTTTGGTTTTTGTTCTATTTTGCTCTGTGATTCATCTTTTTACCCTATTTCCTTCATACTATGGATGTTTTGTACTTTTTTTTACTCATCTATGTTATTGAGGGACGTTTAACTTAAACGGGCTCAGAACGTTTCTATAAATCTTGTAGGGCTCCTTAATGTTAAACGTTTCTATGCCTTTATTTAAACTTTCGTTTTTCTTTTACTATAAGATTGAGATCTCGCTTATAGAATTGGATATGTGACATTATTGCTCTTTTGCATGATATGGGATTAGCGGTAAATGTTAAATTATGAAGTATTATATTGCATTGACTTGATGCGATGTCTAGCCTCCGACGGGAGATATACTAGTTAAGTGATGTCTAGCTTCCATTTGAAAATGTGCTAGTATACTTGAGTATTGTCTAGCCACCGACGGGTGATGTGCTAGTTGCGATACGAATAATTGGATTGATCCGAAAATCATTGGTGGCATTAACGTTGCATGCTATTATAAATGTTGTGATCGTATCTTTACGGATTGGTATTGTTGACTTATGCGTGTTATTAGGAGTTAATCATGTAGTATGCCATATCGTCTCATATTCATATAACATTGGTATAGATATCTCTACTGGGCTTTGTGGCTCATCTTTTCATTGTTTTAGGTATTGCTCCGGATACATGATATGGACTTGCAAGGATGCATAGCGATGCATGTTTCAAAGGAATGTCATGATAGGAGTTATATATTATCTTTAGACCTATTTTTGAAAAGATGTAAAGTAACTCTTTTTTGTAAAACCATGTACTCGAACCCAAATCGTTTGTAATACTTGAACATGTTATTTTGGTTATCAGGCCGGTAGTGCCCCTTTTTTATTGTAATACTTGGAACACGTGAACTTAATGGGATCATGAAAAAATGATGATTTTGGGATATTTTGTGTAAATTATGAGATTTTATTTAAAATGTGAATATTTGTCTTACTTAAAATCGAGTGCGTGACAGTTCTTTCACTTGAGCTTCCTTCTGATAATGACATTTCACTTTCAGGAAAAATTATTGGTGAAGGATGTGTAACAGGTTCTTGTGATTCTTCAACAAATGACTGGTCTTCCTCAAAAATAAGAAAGAAGTCATAATTATCTCCTTCTTGAGCGTCCCATTCCCACATGTTTTCTTCATTAAATTCTATATCTCTACTAATGACCATCTTCCTAGTGATAGGGTTGTAGAGCTTTTACCCTTTAGAGCTTGAATCATAACCAATAAAATATATTTTTCACTTTTTGAATCTAGCTTGGACCTTTATTGATTGGGAACATGAACATATGCAATACTTCCAAATATAGATGGGTGTGAGATATTGGGCTTTACACCACTCCAAGTTTCTTGAGGTGTCATATTCTCAATACTCATTGTAGGACATCGATTTGACAAATAAACAAGACAATCAACAACTTTTGCCCAAAATTTCTTTGGCATTCTTTTACTCTTCAACATGCTCCTTGTCATATTTAGAATGGATCCGTTTTTTCTTTCCACAACACTGTTCTGTTGCGGCGATCTTGGAACCGTTAAAGGATGACGAATTCCATTGATTTCACAAAAATTTATTGAATTCATTTGATTTGAATTCATCTCTTCTATCGATTCTCAAAGCTTTAACAACATAGTCACTTTTCTTTTCAACCAAAACCTTAAACTTCTTGAAAACTCTGATAAAAAAGCCTCAGATTTTTCTTTGAGAAAATATATCCAAGTTTTGCGACTGAAATCATCTATGAAAAGCAAAAAATAATTGTTCTTACCAAACGATGATGGTCGAATCGGATCGCAAATATCCACATGAACAAGTTCAAGGGTCTTTGTCGGCCTTAAAAATGTTCCTTTGTAAAGGACTTTCGAAATTGCTTTCCAAATTGACAACTCTCGCACAACTGATCGCGATGGTCGATAAAGGGCAAGCCATGTACCATCTTCATTTTAGCCATCAAATTTAGCCCTCAAAAGTTCAAGTGACCAAACCGTATATGCCAACACCAAGTCATGTCTTTTAAACTTGTGTTTAAATACTTTGCCACATCAGTTTGAAGATTTAACAAAAACATTCTATTTTTTTGTCATTGAAACTTTGGTAACTAAGTTATTTTCTTCATCTCGTAGTGAAAGACTATGATCTTTCATGTAAACCTCGTATCCCTTTTCTAAGAGTTGTCCCAAGTTCAAAATATTATTTTTCATTTTCTGTATAAAATACACATCCGACAAAATTCTATGATCACCATTCTTCAAACGGATTAAAATCGTACCTTTTCCCATGATTGGAACTATGGAGAAGTCCCCAAAAGTGGCTTGTCCTCTCATTGTGTCATCAAGCTCCACAAATTTATTTTTTTCGCCACACATGTGATTGCTAGCACCATTATCAAGGTACCATATATTATTTTCCAAGTCTTCTTGTTCTTTGACCGTAAGCAACAAAGTAGGTTCAACTTCAACCTCTTTTCGTTCAACAAGATATGTTTGCTCTCCAGTATTGTTAGCAACGTTTTCACATTTCCAAGAATAATGGCCATATTTGTGATATGCGTAACATTCTATTTGAGATTTATCTTATCTTCTTTCATTCAGCTTTAAATAATTTTCTCTTCCACGTCCATGTCCATGTCTTCGACCTTGACTTCTTCCTCTTCCTCGTGCCCTTGAGCATGAGAAATGAATTCCTTCCTCAAACTCATTATTGGATGAGTTACGATAACCTCTTCCACCTCTACTTGTCCACGTGCACGCCCTCAGCGTTGGCCTCTTTGATTAATTCCTCCTTTAGCATGTTTTTCTTCAAATCCCCACAAGAACAGGTTTCCTTGGAGGACTTGTTCCACCACCTCATTTCTATTTTTCCTCTGTCTTTCCTCATGAGCTTGTAAAGAACCCAAAGTTGATCAATTGCCATATCCTCCAAGTCTTTTGATTCTTCAATTGCAACCACAATGTGCTCAAACATTGAGTGCAAAGTGCAATGATCAAAGAATTTTCTCCACTACGCAAACATCTTCCATGTTTTCACCATATCGTTTCATTTGATTTACAATGACCAATACTCTTGAGAAATAATCCCAAACATCCTCGGATTCCTTCATTTGAATGGCTTCAAACTCTCCTTGAAGTGTTTGAAGACGAATCTTCCTCACTTTGTCAACTCCTTTGTGACAATTTTGGAGAATCTCCCTTGTCTCCTTCGCAATGGTCACACTAGCCACCTTCTCGAGCATAGAATCATCCACACACTGATGGATAATTGTAAGGGCATGTCTATCATTCTTCCTTAATTTTAGTAAGGAATCCTTTTGAGTTTGACTCAAGGTAGATTCATCCACTGGCTCCACATAGCCTTTCTCGACATTCTCCCAAACATCTTGGGATCCAAGAAAGCCTTCATCCGGATCACCCAATTGTCAAAATTGTCTTTGATAAGCCGAAAATATTGAAATCCCAACAAACCATTTGCCATCTTTGATCTTCTCCACAAGGCTCTGATACCACTTTGTTGGACATTGAAGGTGGATCCAAGATGTAGAGAGATTAGGAAGAGGAGGAATAATACATAAAACACTGACTGTTTTTATTACACACGCTAAAACCATGTAGTACATGGGGTATTTATAAGCTCTAATAGATAAGCCTAGTATTGAAGAGTTTTCCTACTTTCAAAACATCATACATGAACCTTCCTAGATACATGGTGCTTGAAGTACACGAATCTCAAAAAATACATGCATGATCATATGAATGAATCAAGAATAAACCTAACTAGAATTGTGTGTAGATTAAGTCAAGTTTATTAATTATTCTAACAATTCATTCCTCTTACATTTTTATAAGCCCACAACAACACCCCCCCCACAAGCGGAGCAATTTCCTTCTACGTACTGCTTCCCATTTTCTTGATTACATATCTAAATGTGGTGCATATTGTACTTTTTTTTATAATTGTAGAGAGGAAAATAAAAACACAATAAAGTGAACAAATTTGGATTCGTGTTATCTATTTGGGCTAAAGTATTTAAATTAATTTATTTTTGTCTTTATTCATAAAAAATTTGTATTGGTCTTTTTTCATCGATTTTTTATCTTTGTTGGTTCTCAGCAAAACAATTTAAAAAGTATAAAATTATGTCAAAAAGTTAAAAAATAAATTCATTAAAAATGAAAAATAAGTCAAAAATATTTTTTATTTATTTTTTAACATAATTTTTAAATTTTTAAATTTTTTTATCAAAACGAGCCAACAGTCAACAAAACATTAATGCAAAATAAAAAATAAAAAAAGATTTCAAATAATGAAGAAAAACAATAGGGCAATAATCCAATAAATTTTAGGAAAATGACAAAAAAAGAGGCCTGTTGCAGAAATGCCATTTCAGAGAATATGAAAGCTCAACGCAATACCATTTGAAGAATTAACTTACAAGTGGTATGAACCTTAAGAAAATTACAAGATTACATAATGTTCTGTATAAAGGGGTGGATTTTCTCAATCAAGACGGAAAACTAGGAGATCACTATTCAGCCGAAACAATGCTCTCAATTTGGGTGAACCTATGATCTGCAAAACAATGAATCGTCAAAGAGCCCTCTGCCGCTGTGGCAAGAAGACACTTCGATGATTAAGTCAGGCAAAAGCTCACAGGATGAATAATAACTCAGGCCAATATTCTCTATTAGGAAGCGAAATTATGCACTAGTTAGAACATAGCTTTTTTCGTTGATGTGGAGCTTTATTTATAGACTTTCTCTTTAATCCCAATTCTCTTAGGATTCTAATTGGAGTGAAGTGCCTTCTGATTAGCCATTAATGAGATAACTCTCTATCAAGTAGTTATTTTCTATCATTAGAGTTTCATTCAATTAATACTTCTCATATTAATTAAATTGGTCGTGGATTTCTCATCCATATCTGTTTGAACTCTATCCCGACTTGTTCGAGATTCTGTCTTATCTCGGAGCAACGGTTACTCGTCGCCTTTCTCGGGCCAACGGTAGTTCGGGCCGACTTCATACGGTCGGCAAGACGTGAGTCCGCCTTCTCAAGTCGGCTTTGCTCAATACTTGGTTCTGTTGTTTTGATTCTTGTATGGTCAACACTCCTCGTGTCGGCCATACCCTCATGTGATCGGCACATCCCTCTGGACGTACCTTCTGTTCTTGGCCGAACTTACTATTTACTTGGGGGGATAAACGTATTTTACTGGTTACGTTTTTACCCTCGTCATTCTGGTTAATGTTTGGAAAGAAAAAAGTGCTTCTGATGGATCAAGCTTTCCAGTAATGGAGATGGATAAAATAAAGGATACATGATGCTTAAAAAAAGGATACGGGTAGGGAGTTTTCCTTAGGTAGTAAGTACTCAATTACACCAACTTTAATATCCCATGCCATTTGAAGAATTAACTTACAAGTGGTATATGAACCTTAGAGAAAATTACAAGATTACAAGTTGTTAGTTCTAACGTATTCTTAAGACAAAGGGATCACCAAAGGGAGTCCAAAGAGAATGGTTGCTCCTGAGGTGGTTGTTGCACAGAATTCAAAGCCCTAGGTGATGAAGCCTGGAAATTTGAACTAAAATCTGCCCCAAACTGACAAGTGCCTTGTGGTGTGAAGGAGTAATCTGTATTTGTAGCTTGTCTTGTTGGGTAACCCCTAAGCTGCATTGCCCTAAGAAGCAAGGCATTCATTGAGAGATTTGAGGGTAGCAAGTTAGAAGGCCATGCGATCGACGGGAGCATGTTTAGGTTCATGTTGACGTTGGCGTTGGTGTTGTTATCGTTGTTGTAGTTTTGTAGGGATACAACACTTGCTGAGTTTGAGATGCTATTAAAATTCGACAACTGATCAATATCCCCAAACTCATTGGCCATTCCATTAGGAGAGTCGACGGATTGTCGTGCGGATTGTGTTTCTTGCGACTTTTTCATTGTTGATGATGAGCTCTTCTGGAACACCCGACAGACCACCCATTCATCCTACAAAACCAACACTTTTTAGAAATGTACAGGTTTTTCAAATGGTACATCGATATCTGACGACTGTGCATTAATGCCCCTTAAATGTGTGTGTTTATAGTTATATTTGTTTGGTATTACGTGAATATTATCCACCACTCATTAGGCAGTAGTTAGTAAAACCCTTTTTAAATAGCCGAATAAGATATATATTCCTCCAACTAGTGGTTGCGAAAGCCTCCTGCTGCCCTTGAAGTATTGATATTAAGACCATCCAATTTTTCATATTTCATGTGAGCAAGTAATTTAATTTTACTGCATACGTACCTGATCAGGAAAGAAAAACTCAAGCATCGCTTGATCAACATGAAATATGCATAATTGTAGGACAGCAGGAGGTTGTTCTAGTCGTAGGGAGCCTCATATCAAAACAATCAAATGTCATTGTATGAGTTGGTATTTCAAATATATATATATATATCAAATGATCAAATGTACCTTTGAAGGTCTGAAAGGAGTGTTGGTTTCTAGCCTGTATTCATGCATAACCCAGTTGGTTTTTTCACCTTTGGGAGCTCTCCCTCTATAAAATACCAGAGTTTTTTTCATTCCGACCAAGGTTCCACCACCGAAGATCTCCTTGTCCTTGCCTGTTGTTTTCCAGTAGCCAGCTTCGGTGGCTCTATTAGTTCTCAACCCAGTCGGGTATTTACGATCTCTCAAGCTGAAGAAGTACCATTCCTTCTCTCCCATCGACGCTTTCGCTAAACAACATATCATAACTAATTGAGCTCAATCTATATTATTCCCTAGATTTTTTGGTGAAATTTTGACTTACCTAGCCTTTTCCTGAATGAAGTGATGATACACAGAAAGATAGAACACGCCCACACGAGTTTCCAAAACATTTACTATATATATATGAACATGCATCCTAACAGGTCGCCAGAGAAAAGTAATAATGGCCAGAGTCTTATGAATTTATGAGGGTATAATATGATTTAACAAGAAAAATCAGCATAAAGACAATTTGTTATATCCACTTTGAAAAATCCGAAATGCATTTATTTTTGTTTGGCAAAACACAAAGAAGGGATAATGCTGTACTTTCACTAAATACGAAAAGACTTTGTTTTGGCTTGATCCCAAACCGGTCGGATATCGTAGTTATCATAAAATAAAATAAAAGTTGTCATCTACATTTCAAGTTTTCTTGAAATTAACTTTCAGAATTAAGATAAGAAAATTAAGGACATTTTCTACCCGGTTTCAAGTATTCGGAAAAACCATAAAGAAATTTTAAGACAAACCCATTTCCAACGGTTGAACTACAATTAATAGCAAATGGAAACTATAAATCTTGTTTAAATGCAATTGAAGAACATCAGATTAGAAACAAAAATCCAGAGAACTCATCGGAAATCCAAAGGATTTCACTATTGAAACAAAATTGCATGTGGTTGTATGTTTACATACACGCATATGATATCGATGGAAATTTTGTTGATAGATGAAATGAAAGAACAAAAAAACAAAAAAAAAAAATAAAATCTAGTTTGAATGAATTACCTGGGAGGTCCCAAGGCTCAGACTTGTTGAGATCAACATCAGCAATAGCTATGGCAGCAAAACTAAAATCAGAAATCTTGTTAGAGAGATAGTAAGTTATAAGTTCTTCATCAGTTGGATGAAACCTAAACCCTGGAGGAAGGTTTTCCTCCATCTTAATTCCAAACAAAGTTTTTTGATTTGATCAGCAATCAGAAGTACGGAAGCACCAAGTTGTGACATGTTATAGTGGGCGGATGTCCTACTAATTGTTTTTTGAACCCTCATCCTTCAAGAAGAAGCAGCCATTGATAGCTAGTCTTTCTTTAGTTTTTAACTTACATCTAACATTTTGACAAATATGGTTCATGCAGATTTTAGATTTTCCTTTGTGGAGTGATTGACCAAACTGCCACTGATACATACATATACATATATATATATATATATACATATATGTATATATATATATATATACACACCAAGTGTATTGGGTTATGTTACGAATTTGCTATTAGGGCAATTATTTATTAATTGTTTTCTTTCTTTCTTTTCCTTTATTTTTCTTTTTTTTTTTAAATTTTTTGAAACTGTGCCCGTGTGTTGATTGCAGTTTTTACTTCTGATATATAGCATCTTTGGTAGTGTAATATATATTCAGAAGTAGTAGTGCCAATGCAATAAAAATAGTTCATCAACATAAAATGAGTTTCATGTACAGTCTCACGGTAGAGTGATCCAAAAATTATAAGAAAAGTACTAATTGCTCGAAGTATAAGATGGGTGTTGTAGCTAAAAAATTAAAAAAAAAACGTCTTGCAAATGTGAAGTAAACATTAAGATTTGATAAACCTAAAAGGAGAATGGGTGTGAGTGGGTATGTTGGTTGGGTTGATTTTTTGTTTTTGTTTATAGTAAATGAGGGGCAAATGCCTTGTGGTGGGAGGGTTGAGTCCCATTGACACCTTTACAGCAGATATATATATATATTCTTGTCCAATGAACCTTAGTCCAACAACCTTCACCCATATCTACCCACCAAAGCTTGTCAACCTCAACCCCTTGTCCTATGGCGAATTGCATGGCCTGATCAATGGCATATCAATCAATTATCTATTGACACTTGTTAATTAATTAGCTCCCAGCAGCCCCTGCTCTCTTTCTTCTTTAATTTCCCTTCCTCCCTCCTTCCTTACTTTGGTGCATGCATGTGACTAAATATTTGTTTAGTTTGTTTTCACTTATTTTTTGTCCACCTAACGTATTGTTAATCTCGCGACATTCATTAGATAGTTTTTATTGTGTTTTTGGTGTGGGTTATGAACTTCAGACATGTTTGGACTTGATTATTATTTTGCCGAAAGAAGAAAAAAAAGAACCATTAGGGGAATACAAGGAAACCAATAAAACCAGAGTTTAGTGGTCCGATTATGATTCTCAAGATATTAATTAGAATCAGTAATTTTAGTTTGATTATTGGTTTTTGTTCTTAGAAATCACGATTAGAATCAATCGAAACAGTTTAGTATATAAATTTGGGATAAAATTGAGTTTCTCTTAAAGCTAATGGTCCAATTTCTTCAAAGTTATTTTGATAGAGTTTAATTAGCTAGGGGTAAAGCTGGATTCACTATAGGAAAATGGGGATCTCCCAACGGTTTTTATTCCAGTGGTATAAGTGACCGATGGTGCAGGTAAGAAATAGTAGCGGTTTCAAAGCGTTACTAGAGAGGGTCTTTAGTACGACTATTTATAAATCGTTACTATATTTCTAATTTTTACTATATGACGATAGCGACTATATCACTGGTACGGTCCTAGACCAAATAGACGAGAAAGTGCCTCATGTGATTGCTTACGCAAGTAAGACATTGAATGACGCCCAACTCAATTATATCACCATCGAGAAAGAGTTCTTGGCCGTTCATGTGTTTGCTCTATACAAGTTTCGGTCCTACCTTATAGGATCGCTTATTGTTGTCTACATCGACCATGCTGCTCTTAAGTACCTCATGACTAAGCCCAACACTAAAGCGCAGCTAATTCAGTGGGTGCTTCTATTGCAAGAGTTTGACCTCACTATCAAGGATAAGAAGGGGGTTGAGAATGTGATCGTACACCACTTCTCACGCCTCAAATTCAAGGACCATACAACTAACTACCCATTTTTGATTCCTTCCTCGATGAGCAATTCTGCCCTTTCAAGTTGCATGTGGTATGCCGACATTGTCAACTAGTTGACCACAGGACAACTTTCTCAACATCAGACTTCGTAAGATCGAAGAAAGTTCTTAGTGGAGATGAGAAGATTCGTCTTCAATGTCCCTTACTTATTCAAGTTTTGTCCAGACCAAATTATTCGGCAATGTGTGCCCAATGATGAACAAAAGAATATCCTTTCATTTTGCCACACCGAAACAAATAAAGGGCATCTTTTCTCCAAGTAAATCGCCGCCAAGATTTTACAATGTGGCTTTTATTGGCCGAATCTTTTCAAGAATATTGGTAAGCTTATGATGATCAAGTAAGTATTGTTAAGCTTTATTCCTATTTCTCATTTGGTATTGCATCTATTTACTTAATCTTTCGGCAACATATCGAAATCTTAGTTTGACTTGTTTCGCTTATTTTCTATAAATTTTGGGCTCTCTCTCAGTAAGAACATCTAATTTCTCTTAGATAAGAATGTTGATATTGTTTTCTTTCACATCGCCCATTTCCACAAAGAGTCACTACAAGAAAAACTGTTTATGTCGATGAAATCAGAAGATGAAATTTAATTTCGTCATCAAATGAGTATATATGGCGACAAAAAAAGTATTTTGTCACCTTTTTGAAAATATTTGCGAGAAACTTATTTTTCTCGCCAAATGTACTCCATTAGCGACGAAATTTTATTTTTTCTCCCTAAATATGTCATTTGGTGAAAAAATATTTTTCTATTTCGTCACCAAATGTATATATTGGCGACCAACTAGATTCACTACAAGAAAAATTATTTATGGCGATGAAATCGGAAGACGAAATTTAATTTCGTCACCAAATGGGTATATATGGCGACAAAAAAAATATTTTGTTGTTTTTTTGAAAATATTTGTGAGGAATTTATTTTCCTCGCCAAATGTACTTCGTTAACGATGAAATTTTACTTTTCGTCCCTAAATATGTGATTTGGCGACGAAATATTTTTTTTTATCGCCAAATGTAAATGTTGGCGACGAACTATATTTTTCGTCTCCAATATAGTTAGTTTTGGTGAGAAAAATAATATTTCGTCGCTAAATCACATATTTTGAGACTCCTAAACTCTGCGGCGAGTTCAGTCACCACCAAAAATATAATTTCGTTGCTAACAAAAAGATATATATATATATATATATATATATATTTATTTATCTATTATATATGTATGTATAAGGGATACACACACACACACACATATATATACACATATATATTATATGTATTATAGACATATGTATCCCCTATATATGTATATGCGTATATATACATATATATACACACACACGCAAATATGCAAATATTCAATTAGTACAACTACTAAGAGGAGAGGGAGGGAGAGAGAGAGAGAGGAGATGAGAGATAGAGAGTGGAGAAAAAATAGATAAGTGATAGGTTTTGAATTTTGAGTTAGAGAGAAAGATAGAGTTAGACTAAAAGAGAGATACAAAGAAAAATGAGAGGAAGAGAGTGTAGAAAGAGAGATGAGAGATAGTGTAATAATTTTAAATTTAATATTTTAAGAGGGGGAGAGATAGAGAGAGAGGGCAGACAAGAAAGGAGAGACAAGAGAGGAAATAATAGAGAAATATAAAAAAATTAATTAGAGTAATAATTTCAAATTAATGATCTAATTAAAAGAGAGATAAGAGAGATGAAACGGAGAGAGAGAGAGAGAGAGAGAGAGGATAGAAATAAGAGGGATGAAGGGGGGGGAGAGAGAGAGGGGGGGAGAGAGATAAAAATATATAATATATTATGTTTAATATCTATTTAAAATTAAGTCAAGAGAGATAAAGAGAAGAGAGAGAGAGAGAGAGAGAGAGAGAGAGAGAGAGATTATAATGTTTAATATATATATTTTTTAAAAATGATATTAAACATATGTTAAGTATTAAATATTGTAAATAATTTATGAATATTGTGTTTGGCGCAGTGGTCAAAGAGAGTGTACAGAAGGTGTTAATGGGGTAAAGGTCTAAGATTCGAATCGTAAGAAGGGGGAGAAAGTAGGATTTCTGGGTAATTTGTTTTGAATTAGAAATTAATTTAAAGACGAAAAAAATCGTCTCAAAATCTAACTATTAATGATGAAAATAAATTTCTCGCGAATGACTGTGGTTAGCGACAAAATATTTCGTCTCGGAATACTAAAATTAGCGACAAAAAAATTCCTCGCTAATTACCTACCTTCGAAATATTTTGTTACCAATATATTATATTAGGCGACGAATTATATTTTTCGTCGCCATGACTTTTTGCGTGAAACTATGGGCGACGAAAATTTTTGCCGCCTAATGATTTGGCGACGAAAAACGTAATTTTTTAGACGAAATTATTTCATCGTTATACGCTAATTTTGTTGTAGTGATTTTTCATCTCCAAATAAGTAGTTTTAGCGAGAAAAATAATATTTCATCGTCAAATCACATATTTGGAGACGAAAATAATATTTTCCTGCACCAAAATTCCTATCTGGAGACGAAAAATATAATTATAAATTTGGCGAGGAAAATAATATTTCATTGCCAAATAACATATTTTGAGACGAAAACTATAATTTCGTCGCTAACGAAACGATATATACATGTATTATATATAGGGGATACATATACATACATATATATATAAAAGGGATACTTATACATATACATGTATATTATATGTATTATAGACATATGTATCCCCAATATATGTATATGTATATGTCTATATATACGCAAATATGTGCATATTCAATTGATACAACTACTAAGAGGAGAGAGAGAGAGAGAGATGCTTTTAAATTAATGATCTGATCAGAGAGAGAGGGAGAGAGAATGAAGTGATAGGTTTAGCATTTTTTGTTTAGGATTGAGAGAGAGAGAGAGAGTGAAGAAAGAAATAGATGAAAGATAGGTTTTAAATTTTGAGGCTAGAGAGAAAGTTAGAGAGAGAGTGAGAGAGAGATAGAAAGAAAGAGGAGAGGAAGAGAGTATAGAAAAGAGAGATGAGAGATAGTGTAATAATTTTAAATTTAATGTTTTAAAAGAGAGGGAGAGAGAGAGAAGAAGAGGGGAGAGGAGAGAGGTGAGAGGAGAGAGGAGATATGAAAGAACAGAAAAATATAGAGAAAACAATTAGAGTAATAATTTTAAATTAATGATCTAATTAAGAGAGACGAGAGAGAGAGATAGAGTGGTGCGAGAAATAAAAATATATAATATATTATGTTTAACATCTATTTAAAAAAATCTTAAATATATGTTATATATTAGATATTGTAAATAATTTCTAAATATTGTATGTGTTTCAGTGGTCAAGGAGTGTATCCCTAAGGTGGTTGTAGGGTCAAGGTCTAGGGTTCATCTCTTAGCAAGAAATAATGTCAATTATGACAATTTGTTTTGAGTTTAAACTCAATTTAGAGACAAAAAAAATCGTCTCCAAATTTAGTTATTAACGACGAAAATAATTTTTTTGTGAAATGATTGCAGGTAGCGATAAAAAACATTTGTCATTAAAAACTGATATTAGCGATGAAAAAATTTCTTGCTAAATAACAATATTTAGCAACAAATTATTTCGTCACTGTAGAACATATTTTGCGACGAATTTTATTTTTCATCGCCTAGACTTTTCGCGTGAAACTATGGGCGATGAAAAATAGCGACAAAAATTATTTAGCTTTTGAGACAAAATTATTTCGTTGTTATAGACTAATTTTGTTGTAGTGAGTATGAGTAGCTAAATCCCACAAGGTTAAGTACAAGGTGAGGATTATTTCAAAACCAAGTTGGTGACCATTTTCTCAAAGGATCTTCATGTTTGTTCAATGATCTTTCTAAGTTCTTCTTTTCTGAAACAACAAGGAAGTGTTAAGTTCTTACTTGGTTATTGTCGTCCTAAGAATTAGCATATCTAATACTTGAATTGATATCTTTCCTATTTTGATTTACTAGTCTTGAACTTGAAAGGTCCAAAAACACATCTTTGGTACGAAAATACTCATTTTTTGTTAGAAACATCACCTGATCTAGAATCCCAAACCGGAACCTAGATCGAGCTATAAAGAGAAGAAGTTGACCAATCAAAGTTTAGAATAAACCAAATTGGAGGACCTAGCCTAGTCTTTAATATTCTCTATTCCCTCATTTAGTATAACAGTATTCATTACTTGATAACCAAACCAAACTTTGGGGTTGACACCCGAAACATCGAAAATTCTATGAAATCTTTTAATCTGAACTACTTTTTTTCGTCGATCGATACTCTGGACTTTCCACTATATCTCATTTTATCTTTGAAAGAAGTCATGTTTGAAAATATTAAACTCTAACTTGGCTGACGCCTCAACGACGCACTTTTGACAATCACTCATGAGTTTTTGGTGATGCCTTTTGCATTGACTAATGCTCTAGAGGTCTTTATGGATTTAATGAATACAGTGTTTCAACCATACTTAGATAGTTTTGTGGTGGTATTTATTGATAACATTTTGATATACTCACATTCGAGGGAGGAGCATGAGCAACATTTGGGGATAGTGTTACAGATCTTATGAGAGAAATAGTTGCATGAAAAATTAAGTAAATTTGAATTCTGGTTTAATAGTGTGGAATTCTTGGGGCATGTGATATCTAGTAAAGAGATTTGTGTGGGTCAAAAAAAGATTGAGGGGGTCGTAAATTGGGAGAGACCTACTAATGTGTCAGAGATTTATAGTTTTCTTGGATTGGCAAACTACTATCAGAGGTTTCTTGAGGGGTTTTCGGCGATAGCTTTGCAAGTGACAAAATTGATAAGGGTGTGAAGTTTGTGTGTTCAAATGAGCAGTTTCTTAGAGTTGAAGAAGCGGTTTGTAGGGGCCCGAAAATTTCCATTAATTTATATGCTCAAAAGGTCATTGATCGATTCGTATTGAAGTGTATGACGTAAACTGAGTGATTAAATATGTTTGAGGTGAAGCGGAAAGTGAAAAAGGGGTGAAAAACGATTGGGTCAGGTTTTTGGACCATCCAATCAGATTTAAAAATTTTAGATAGAAGACAGCTTTGACCGATCAGATCTGTGACCAACTAGTCAAATGTTCCAATCAGATCTGAAATTTTGGCATGAAGTTTTAAAAATTTTAAGTCAGTGTTGAGATCTGACCGGTCAGATCCTGGACCATCCGGTCAAATCCTAGATGTGCGTTTTAAAGGATAAAATCAGATTATTTTGGGAGACATATCAAACTTTTCTCATAGAGGTTTTCTCTCTCTCTCTCTCTCTCTCTCTCTCTCTCTCTCTCTCTCTCTCTTTATGGGTTTTCTTCCCCATCAAATTCTCCCTCCAAAACCTCGATTACTCTCAATATTTCTCAAATTCCTTCAAGATCTACCACTAATACCTCTAGATTAGTGAAAATCTGAGGTTTGGAAGCATCTTTTTCACTTGAGGCAAGATTTTGAAAACATTCCACGTCCATTGTTGCTCAAGCTTTGGAAGCTCAAGTCTTTGAACTAAACTTTGAGGTAGAAATATTTTCTCTTCAATTTACGGGTATTCAATATGTTTTGACCCATATTTTCTCATTTTGAATGTTTTATGTAGTTTTGTTCTATACTCTTTCATATTGGATTTTTCTTAAATTTGTGGTTCCATTGTTGAATTTTAGTTCTTAACCACCATCTTTCCGTCTTTGGTTAGATTGCCCTCCCCTTGGATTGGGTTTACTTATGTGTTTGATTGAACTATATGTTGCATATGTTGTGGGTGAGTTGGCCATTGCTTGGAGTACAATGTGTTAATTTGTCTTCGATACTTATGAATTTCATAAGTGGCGGGTCCTTATTAGAAAGACATGAGATTATAAATGGTGAAATATCTATATCATAGACTTATAATTTTTATGCAATTGCCATAAGGTGCAGTGGTCTAACCTCTGTGAGGAGATGTGCTAGGGATTATGATATCGTAGCCTAGTCTCCGATGGGAGTGGTGCTAGTGAGATATGAAATGTTGCTAGCCTCTTTATAGGAGTGGCGCTAGTTATGAAATTTGACCAGTTTCTCGAAAGAATTGTGCTAGTAGGCGCTTTATCGTGTTTGGTCACCTTTGGGTGAAGGGCCGTTATTGATTATTGAATTTGAATGGAACTTATCAATCAACGGAATACTTAGGATAATGACATAACGAAATCTTAAATTGTGAGGTGAATATGGAAGTAATTGTATCACTTACCACTGATTTAGTGTCATTACTTGTATATCCTATTTGATATCATTCGTGCCTTATGTCATTGCATTTGTATTCGTGTGACATTGGCATAGACATTCCTACTAGGTTTTGTAAACTCACCCTATCCTTTTCAGATACAATTCTGGATACTTAGCATGTGGTGCGTGACGTGCATAAGGTGCTGCATGATTTTGAAGATCTTGACTAGAGTTACCTAGCATCTTTGTATCAAATTTTTTGGGAAGATGTATTTTAACTCATTTTTAATTCTGTTCTTTATTTCCACAAGAAAAATGTAAAACGATTAACTCTTATATTATTTTTGGAAATTTCTTTTTCGACTGGGAGTACTTTTGATGTAATATCTACTTTTGTTGCCTCATTGAATGAAATGGTTTGGGATTATGGGTACATCTTCGTGTGTTGCGAGATTTCTTTTAAAATATATATTATGATAATATGTTGAAAAACGAGGGCGTGACACGGTTAATATCTGCATCGATGTTGGCAAATTCGAAAGGTATAGACGATTTAGCGATATATAGCGATAAGTCGTTACATGGCTTCGGAATAGTTGAAAACGTATGAAAAGAATTATCTTACGCCCAATTTAGAGCTAGCGACCATAGTGTTCACACTCAAACTATGGAGACATTATTTGTATGGTGTAACTTGTAAAATTCGTACGGATCATCACAGTTTAAAATATCTTTTTACCTAGAAAGACTTGAATTTGAGGCAATGTAGGTCGATGGAACTTGTGGGGGTTGCGAATATTCTTCCGCCTGAATCGCTCGAATCACCTGCGCAATGAACAACCAATTAGTGTCGACAGGTTATTTCCAACCTGAGGGTACTCTGATACTAAAGTAAGAACACTTGAGAGATCAAATCACAATTTAATTGCACAATAAATGATAGTGTAACTGATTAATGGCCTATGATCTCCTATTTATGAGCCATTAAGTACAATATTTAGTAACACAATCTCAAGAGAATCTTCCCTTATTCAATGATATCAAATCGCAATATTTCCATGTGAGGAAACCTTCCAAACATGGTATATTCCCAATTGCACTTTCTAAATTGGGGTCTACCACCATTCTAGAAGGTTCCCATCGTCTCAACCAAACAGTAGGATGATAGGTTAGCTCTCATCAAAGCCCGTGCCTCCTCCATAATATGCTCATTCGGCACTTCATTGGCCGAAGCCTTGTACTGCTGAAGTCGGACCGATATCATCACGCCGACCTGTCCTTAGAAAAGTACCGTTCAGCAATACGTTTGCCCGAGCCCCACACTGCCAACACAACCCATGTTCCTCTTCCCAGTCCAATAATTTATTAATCACAGATGAGTCAACCCTCGACAATGGTCCCTCAACTAAGTCGGCTTAGTTGGCGATTGCTTGACATGAATGACCGAACTCAAAAAGCTATAAGAGTTTGGGTACGCATCGTTTGCTAATTCACTTGTATGCGTCATTTTAGAGGCATTAATTGCCTAAACACGCTAGATTATTCCACTCATCGCGCATCAAATGACCCAAATTTCGCATCATTTCATTTTCCGCACCGTCCAACGCCTCATTTTGAACTTATGTGAGGAGGGGAAGGGAGAAAGAGATTACTTCTGTCTCTCTCTCTCTCTCTCTCTCTCTCTCTCTCTCTCTCTCTCTCTCTCTCTCTCTCTCTCTCTCTCTTCCAATTCTTCCTTTCCTTGCTGCTGCTCGAGAGCCTCTGCTGTCTAAATCTCCAAAGTTTTTGGCAACCAGTGCTTCAATCACAAGTAAACACTTGAGATTGGTCTATACATTTGTTGTTTTGATTTCTGAACTGGTACTTCTTTCACAAACCTCCTTAGAATGCTTGATTTTAGTTACTTTTGGCGTTGTTCATGTATGAACAATGCCCTTGATAACATCCCATCAATGTTTCCGATGAGCTTGTCACATCGATAGGCTCTTTTCGGTGATCTTGTCCCATCACGCTGATTAGCCCCAAACACTTTTTCTATTCTTTCGACAGCTTTGCCAAACACCTTTGGCGTCGACCTCTCATCCCTACTTTTTGACTCATCTAAACCTTGTACCTTTGTTAAATCTTCTCATGGCGCCGAAGAGAAGTAAATTCTAAGAACGATTCAGATCATATGCCGATAGGCAAGTCTTTAGGATTAGATACAATATTCTAGATGACATACAGCTTTCACTCTTGTTGGTCGACGTCGTGCCTGACTGCATCCACATTGCTATGATGGCCATAATCGAAGGGGAGTTCAGTTGCCCCTTCACCCGTGGCTTCGGCAAGCCTTTCACGAGCTCAACCTTGCCTATACCAAGTGTCAATTAATTTTTATAGGATCATAATGTCGATCATTTGGCTGAAAGAGCTCCATGGGCTCAATCTTAAATTCTGTGACATTTTTGGTCATTACTCGGTCACTAAGAACGGTAAATAAAAGAGGCACCACCTCCAGAGTTGTCCGCAATACAGTTCCCTGATTATTGGTCTTCCAGATTCAGACAAATATGGCGGGGATATATTCAAGGTTAAGAGGAACTTCGAGTTTAGCCCCGGTAAACAGGAGTTCCCAATCCCCTGTGTCCCAATGTTTTTAGGTATTGTCCGACTTTGTAAGGACCCGTTTTATTTTAACATATAAAAATGCTTTACGGTGATTATGATGGATACTGATATGGGTTAGATGGGATGAATGAAGATTTGGACGAGTTTTGGTGAAGAGGATGAGAGGAAATAGGATGTTTGGGGTGATTGGTCAGGGCAGGAGCATGGCCGGCGTGACCAATCACGCGAAATTAAATTTTTGGTCAGTAAGTTGGCGTGACCGGTCAAGCTCACGCGTGCCTTTTCAGTGACCAATCACGGGGGTGTATGATTTTTCAAAATTTTGGTCAATAGGTCTTCGTGACCGGTCAGGCTCATTGCCCTTCTTCCCGTGACCGGTCACGCAGGTTTTTACGCAAGTTTTAAAGTGACGAACCAAAAAAATTTTAAACAAAATCTAAACACCCAAAATTAGATTTTCTCCCCTTCTCTCTCTAAGAAATTTCCATTTCTCTTATCTCCACCCTTAAATCCTTGATCTAACCTCAATATCTCTCAAATTCTTTCAAGAATCTTTCTATACCCTTTGAGATTTAGCACTTGAAAGAGGATTTTTGCTTGGAGAGGATTTGATTGGAGCTTCTCCATCACCATGGAAGCTAGAGTTTCATCTTGGAGCTCAAGTCTTGAATTTTCACTTTGAGGTAGAGATTATCTTGTTTCTCTTAGTCTTTTATGACTCATTTCTGGTGTTATTTGGGTTTACCCTTTGTGTTGAAGACTCAAATGTATATGAGTATGATTTGTGATGTTCTATCATATGGTGGGGTATGTTTGATTTGTAAATCCATCTAGAATCTCGTCTATTTGTTGAATGAGTTAGGATATGAGCTCCACAGTGGGAAGTGAGACTTTTCTTTTACATGTTCAAAGTCACGGTTGATACATTGATGAAATGGAAGTATATCATGATTCTTGTCGTGTGTGAACACGTGAATGGGGCAATATGCAAACTAGATTCCTTTATGGAACGCTAAGAATGCTTTGAACTAGATTCTCAGAGGGGATTGCTAAGGGAAATGGATTAGGATCCTACGAGAACGCTAGGCATGAAACGTTGTGTACGAAGTGTCTTTATGTTTGACTCTGGTTTGGATTCTACTGTGGGACTGTGAGAGGAGTGGTTCTTTCTTCTATAATAGTTTCACTTGATCACTCTTGTCTTGAGGAGTTCACTTAATTCCTAGGGTGATGTTGGGGCCCTGTCTTATTCGATGGCGTTAGGTCAAGTGGTGGTTTGAGATAAAGATGTATGATGTATGGTAATGGAATTGAACTAGTCATGAGATGTGTTGATCTTGAAATGACATGGAGTGATGGACAAGTGACTTATTGGTAGATAGTTATTCACATATCTCCAATTCTAGTTTCTATCACACATTATAGTGCTTGTCGCTTTTGCATCTTCATCGTTAGTTTTACATTGGTTATTGGGATTGCACAGAACCCTATGGTGTATTTGAATGACGGATCAGGCACAAGGAAAGTTATAGTACATATGATCAATGATGTTGCTTAAATAAAACTAAACTATGGTTATGTGACGCATAACATAGGGAGACGCCGATACAATACGAGATGATTGACATGGGACACGTGACATACGTGAACATTGTGAACTAGACTCCCCGACGGGAAGGTTAGGAATGTTGTAAACTAGACTTCCAGATGGGACGCTAAGAACATTGTGAACTAGACTCCCAGACGGGAAGGCTAGGAATATTGTGAACTAGACTCCGACATGGGAAGGCTAGAAACATTGTGAACTAGACTCCCCGACAAGATTGTTAGGGAATGAGACTAGGATTCTGTGAGAAACTAGGTATGAGATATCGACAAATGTAACCAAAAAATTTTTGAAAATGTATTTGATGTTGACGGGAAGCACTACAAGAAAATGCATCTTTGGCAACAAAAATTGCCGACCAAATACATATTGGTCGCCGAAACAATATTTTGGCCGACCACAGTAGGTTTAGTCGGCCCAGGTTACTATATTTGCCGACAAAACAACCTTAGTCGCTGTTGGTTTCATCCTTTCCCAACGAAGAAGCGTTTGGTCGCCGTTGGTTTGACCCTTTACCGACCACGAATAGTTTAGTCGCCGTTGGTTTCCCCTTTGCCGACCACGAATCATTTTGTCACCTTTGGTGAAGTCATTTCCCGACCACAAACCGTTTGGTCGCCGTAGGTCACCAATATTTAGCCCGCCAAACTTTGCCGCGGACATAATACCGACGTTTACCGACCAAGTAAGCTGTCATCGGTAAAGGGTACCAACTCCCGACTAGACTGTAGCCGGCAAAGGTTACCAATTCCCGACCAATGTGTTTTGTCGGCAAAAGTGACCAATGCCCGACCAAACCGTTTGTTAGCAAAAGCGACCAATTCCCGACCAAACCGTTCGTCGGCAAAAGTGACCAATTCCCGACCAAGGCGTTTGTCAGCAAAAGTTGATAGTAAAACGACGTCGTTTTCCGGTCTTCAAACCCTAGATCCCATTTATGTTCTCAGCCGCGCCTTTTTGCAGTTGTCCCGTCTGTCGCCTCTTGTCCGTCCACTCGCCATCGCTCCTTCTCCACTCACCATCGCCGTCACCGTCGTTGGTAGTCGTCGTCTGCCGTTGATCGCTACAACTCCGCTGCTGATTGCTATCCCATCTCTCTTGCTGGTCGGCTGCACCAGTCGCCGTTGTTGCTCGCCGGTGTTTCTCACCGACCGTCAGCCTCCATTTTCTGCCGATGTTTTGCTTCCGGCAGACCTCAGCTCACTGTGTGAGTTTCATTGCTCCCTCTAACTGCGAGTTTTGGAGTATTTTCGAAAATAGGCAGAACTTTGATAATGTTTTGGAATATAGAATATTGCTATGGCCCATGGATATGTGAATGGTCTGTATATATTGTTTATATGTTTTGACTTTTGGCATTTAGCAGTGCTTGTTTTTAGTAGATGTACCCAAAAGGCAGACATTACCTAGTAGTTTAATGGATAGTGGACAAAAAGGCAGACATTACCTACTAGTTTAATGGACAATGGACCCAGATACAGGAATGGTACATTTAGCCTAATAATTAATGGGCAATGGACCCCTTGTGAACCTTATTAAATACAAAAAGTAATGAGGGCTTTATGGTACAATGGGAAGTCTTATGGTACTCTTGTCCACTCGCCACCACAAAAATTACCTCAAAAGTCTTCTTTTTGGACAGGGAAATGGGCCGCAAGGGATTAGACTAGTCCTTATGGTTGGCTTAGGTTTAAAGCCCACAAATAATGCTCATAATATACAACCAAGTCGATGTTAACCTTTTTTATTGTATAAGAATATAATTTTGTAGATAATTTAAAGTACACAGAATAATACTCATAATTATTAGGTCCGGCCATCAAACACCACGTTTTATTATTAGGTCCGGCTGTGAAATCATGTTTGGTCATGAATAGTTAGTGTTCTTTTTTTTGAGTTGCATAAAGATTCCATTATTAGGTCCAGCCATCCTATTATTTATGTAACAGCTAGTGTTCTTTATGTTAAAGAACTATTCAAATACTTCTTATTCTTTATTGAACTTGTTACATTATATTACAACAGAGTTGACAAAATGTCTATTGTCCAAGCGCTGACAATGATTTGGAAAAAATCCAAAGCCATCTGTAGACGTCTTATCAAGCATCATGTATAACTTGGGCATTCTATTATGTTCTTCAACTGTAATTTGTATCTAGAGCACCTGGTTGCAAGCTCTGCCCCAAAGTTGGAAAACTAGTTGGAGCAGAGCACCAAGTTACAAGATTCCTTATTATGCTATGCTGCGTATTTGTTTATTGCCTGAGCACCTGGTATTGACTGTTGAGTTGATTGTGTGAGCATGGATGTGTCATGATTATTATGTTCTTTAATCATAATCTATAATTGGAGCACCTGGTTGCAAGCCCTGCCCCAAAGTTGGAAGACTTTTTGGAGCAAAGCACCAGGTTGCAAGACTCCTTATTATGCTATGTTGCATATTTGTTTATTGACTGAGTACCTAGTATTGACTCTTGAGTTGATTGTGTGAGATGGATGTGTGTATGTAAATCTAATGGTATGTGTAGATTGTGTAAGCACCGGGTATTTACTTTTTAGTAGTCACTTTTTGTTTTACTCAAAACGGCATCGTGTTGTCTTTTGAGTTAATTGTGTGAGCACTTGAATTTAACATTGTAATTAATTTGTAGGTGAGAAGTAATGGACAAGAGTTGGATGATGATTAGAAATAGGTGGACTAGTAGGGAATATAAAGAAGGGGTAGAATCATTTTTAAAGTTTGCGATGACAAATTTAGGACCGGAAGTAGATATTCAGTGTCCGTGTATTGATTGCTTAAATAGCAAAATACTTAGCGTTGGAGTTGTTAAGTTTCATTTGATACGGAAAGGAATAGATACTTCTTACAAGACTTGGGTGCACCATGGGGAACTTGTCCAAAATTGTCAGCCTCAAGTACACAATGACGATGAACACGACCACAATGAAGATAGCGGGGATAACAAGGGAGGGGGCACAGAGACTAATGATGACCAATTGCATGATATGTTGAATCAGATTTATGTGGGTGGCATTATGGACGATGATATCGATGACTTGCCCATTGATTTTGAAAAGAAAGATATGCAAAACTTTGATAAGTTGTTTGATGGTGTTCAACGTAGAGTGTATCCTGCATGTGCAAACACCGTATTAGCATTTATTGTTAAGATGCTTCACATTAAAGTGCATAACAAGTTGAGCAATATTGCATTCGATACGATTATGAAAGTCTTTAAAGAGATGTTACCGAAGTGTGATGAGACAGTTCCGTGGAACATATACGAGGCCAAGAGATTCTTGCGTGATTTGGGTTTGGGATATGTGACAATTCAAGCATGCAAAAAAGACTGCTCACTTTTTTGGAAGGAAAATATAAATTTGGAAAGTTGCTCCACGTGTGCACAGTCTAGATACAAAGTGAACAATGGTAAGGGTACAAAAGTTCCTCATAAGATATTGCGATACTTACCATTGACACCGAGATTGCAGAGAGTGTATTTTTCAGAGAAAACAGCTCCACATATGGGATGACACAAAGAAAAACGTGTAGATGATAAAGAATTAAGGCATCCAGCGGATGGTCAGGAATGAAGGGACTTCAATGAATGATATCCTGAGTTTGCTGCCGATCCGCGGAATGTGAGACTGGGGTTGGCCACTGATGGTTTCAATCCTTATGGAAATATGAGTACATCATATAGTATGTGGCCAGTTATCAGTGTTCCTTACAATCTCCCACCATGGAAGTGCATGAAAGAACCCTTTTGCTTCATGTCATTGCTTATTCCAGGTCCATCACAAACCGGTAGAGATATTGACGTTTACTTGCGCCCATTGATTGATGAGTTGAAGCAGTTGTGGGAGGATGGTGTTCAAACTTATGATGCCGCTAGTAAACAAACTTTTAGAATGCGAGCATGCGTTCTATGGACTATCAATGACTTTCCTGCATATGGCGTCATGTCTAGTTGGTCTACAAAAGGTTATCTGGCTTGTCCCATTTGCAATGAGGACAATTCATCAGTTGGTTTAACAAGTAAGATAGGATATTTGGGCGCGCGCCGCTACTTGCCTGAGAATCACATTTGGCGGAGGAGCAAACTATTTAATGGTGAAGTTGAGATTAGAAATAGACCTTTGGAGTTATCAGGAAAACAAGTACGAGAGCAGATTAACTTGGGAACGTACAAGCAGTTTGGAAAATATACAAACACAATGAAAGGTAAGAAAAGACAACGGGATGGAAATGAAAAGTATTTGAATTGGGGAAAGAGTAGCATAATATTCGAGCTGCCTTATTGGGAGACTCTCAATCTCCGACATTGCCTTGATGTCATGCACATAGGAAAAGATATATGTCAAAATTTATTGGGGACATTGTTGAGTATGGATGGGAAAAACAAAGATACAAAAAAAGCACGATTAGATTTGGAGGATATGAAAATACGAAAAGAATTGCACCTAAAGAAGTGAGGAAATGGGTCTTTTGAGAAGCCTCCAGCCATGTACACATTGTCATCGGTAGAGTGAGAAGGTTTTTACAAATTTTTAAAATCTGTCAAGTACCCCGATGGCTATAGAGCTAACATCTCAAAATGCGTAAGCACTCACGGTGGTAAACTCTTGGGTCTAAAAAGTCACAATTATCATGTTCTTCTACAACGACTGCTTCCAATTGGGATGCGTGGCTATTTGAACAAGGAAATTTGCACTACACTATTTGAGTTTGGTAATTTTTACCAACAATTGTGTTCCAAGACCGTAAAAACGGCGATTTGGAGAAACTAGAGGAGCATGTTGTACTTGTACTTTGCAAAATGGAGAAAAAATTTTCCTCCTGCTTTCTTTGATGTGATGGTGCATTTGGCTATTCACCTACCTCGTGAGGTTAAGCTTGGAGGGCCAGTGCAATATCGATGGATGTACCCGATTGAAAGGTATTAGACGGTACTGTTGTTATATTTTCGTGGTTAAATTACAGTCGTATGTGTAGTATAGTAATTTGTTCTTATTGAATAGGCTACTTGGAGTTCTAAAACGCTTCGTATCCAATAAAGCTCGCCCCGAAGGTTCGATCGTGGAGGCTTATATGTCTAAGGAGTGTACAACCTTTTGCTCTATGTCTCTCGGTGGAATAGAAACGGTGTTCAATCGAGAAGAAAGGAACGATGATGGTGGTGTGCATGCAAAAGGGCTTGGGGTATTCACTCAAAATGTTCGTCCATTTGGTCTAACCGCAAGGGCACCTGATATACCTATCGACCAATGCGACATGGCTCATTGGTTTGTCTTGTACAATAGCCCTGAAGTCGAACCCTATCTAGAGTATGTACTTAACATTTCACCGCATTTTTTTGCGTTTATTTCGACGTTATATTATTATTCTTAATTGGACATTTGTCAATTAGGACACATAAGAAGTTGTTGGAGAATACAAATGCACGTGATATTACGACGAGGCAACGCAAAGAGTTTTCCCAATGGTTCAAAGGGCAAGTAAGGCATACAATTATCATGTTTAACATGTGTCAAATTAAATTACGATTTTATCAAAAGTCACTTAATACATCCCTTTTATGTAGATGAATAAACTGTGGAAGCAAGGGTCTCTGGAATCAACCGATGAGTTATGGTCATTGGCTAATGAACCCGATGCACTAATAAACACATATTCAGGGTGCATTTGTAATGGTGTTCATTTTCATACTATTGATCGTGACAACCGACATAAGACTCAAAATAGTGGGTTGGTCGTTGAAGGGGATCATGACGGCCAACCAAATCTCTTTTACGGTTAATTGATCAAAGTATGGGAGATGACATACTTGTTTAGTCATCGGGTTGTTTTGTTCCAATGTGAATGGTTCAACATCGGAAGTAGTAGAACTTTGCGCGTTTATACACATTGTACAAGCATTGACGTAAGAAGCCGATCGTACAAAGATGACTCATTTGTGCTACCAAGTCAAGTTCGACATGTATTCGACGTTAATGACACCAAATTAGGTGATCATTGGAAGCTTGTTGAACGCATTCAGCGCCGAGGAATCTGGAATGTACCGGAAACAGATAATTTAGAAACTAATAACACTCCTACTGAAATTTTTCAACAAGACACAACTACTGACGTTCCACCAATAGTTGTTGATGATCCTATTGCGATCTCTTTGCATAGAAATGATATGGAATCTGAAATTATTGGCGAGGATGCAGTTTCACATTTGACTAGTCGATGAGCACAACCCGAAGGTGTAGGTGATGAAACCTTCATATGTGATGATGAAGATGAAGTAATGAGAGATTTTGATGAAGAAGAAGAAGAAGAGTTTCATAGTGATTTTTATATCGACACTGATGTAGAACCTTGATGTAATTTTGATGTAGACCCTTGATGTATCTCTTTAAATTCTTTCGATGGGAAGACTCCTTAATGTATTTTTGACTACCGTATTTGTTATCCTATTTAAATTGTACAAACTTGGTAGATTGTTCTATAGCGAGTTGTGGGATAATGATTATCATATTTGGTTTCCTATTGATATCATTTTCATTTATGGCATTTAATTTATGACAGGTTGCAACATGTCTCCGGGATCTAGAAGGAGTAATGTATCATCATCTTCTACATGCACATCTAGTAGGTTAGTATCAGTACTATTGGGGACAACACCTACACCATCTCCTCCTGGGAGTGTGCCATCTCCTTCTACAGAGTCTAGTGACGTAGGTAATTACAAACCTTTTTATATTGCAGTTGTTTTGTACTTTATCTTTTTTTTTTACTTGCTTGGTAAATATTGCTTATTGTTCTTTTTAGGAACGCCTCCACTAAGGCGTGTGCGAGGGCCTACTGTTGGAAAACAAATTAGAAAAATAATCGCATACAATCGTGGGGATAGACTCCAAGTATATGTACACCGAGAAATGAGGACTTTCGGAGGGATAAATGCAACGAAGGTGGCTAATGAGCTGGGCTCACAGATTCGAAGGGTTTGCCCTCTTGATGGTTTCGCACAGTCGTGGAAACTTGTTGATTCAATACTTAAAGAAGCCATTGTACAGGCTGTCCGGGTAAGACTTTTAATCTTGGAAACATACTTGAGTTAGATTGTTTACATTTTGTAGCAATTGATTTCACTTATTACAATGTTTATAGGATAAGTTCAAAATCACAGAGGATGGTGAAGAGTACAGTGAAATAGTTAAAGAAGTTATTGATGAGAAGGCTAATAGGTTGTACAAAGACTGTAAACACAATATGTGCAAGCATTACACCCAACAAGTAGACCGAGGATTTGATCCATATCAACATCCGTATAAGGGGGCAAACATAGATGGGTGGAGGTTTATGATCGATCACATATTCAAAGACTCAAAACTTAAGGTTACTCATTGTTTATTTAATTTATATTCTCAAGTGTACATTTATATGTAAAAAGTATTTTTTTTTGCAGGCTCGTAGAGAGGCTTGCCAAAGAAATAGATCCCGCCTACCATATAATCATACTATGGGATCTCAATCATTTCCTGCTACCATGAGCCTTGTGGTGAGATTTTGTGTTTACGTGTGCGCTTTACAATTATTTATGATGTCCTTTACTAATTGTATTCTTCTATGTTGGTTGGATATTATAGGCTGAAAGTAATGATGGTCAATTGCCAGATTTTTGTGACTTTTATGAAAGATCACATAAGTTGAAAGAGACAAATAACTGGATCAACCCTATTTGCGAGGAGTTACATGTAAGGATCTAGTATTTCACATTTTCTCTATGCATTTCATGTTTTGTCTATTGATTTTTTTTATGTTTTTGTTTTAAACTACAGTCGAAAATGGTAGTAGTGAGAGATGAGACTTCCGAGTCCGGGACTCCAATGACGCAGGAGGAAATTTCGAGAACAGTGCTTGGGGAGAAGAAACAGTACATAAGAGGATTTGGGGTTGGGCCAAGACCCACATCCTATTCTTCTAGATCTGATGCTGACATTGCACGTCGTGAGGAGGTTCAAAAATTGCGATCTGAATTAGAGATGCTTCGTGAGGAGAGGCAAAGAGAGCGAGAAGAGGAGCAAAGACGACGCGAGGAGGAGCAGAGACAGCGTGACGAGGAGCAGAGACAGCGTGACGAGGAGCAGAGACAGCGTGTGTCACGCCCTCAATTTTAAACATAATTTAATAATACATTTATCATTAATAAAGACTCACAATCTCACCAAATTTTCCAAAAGTACATTGATGATAGAGTAAATCAAAATAAATTTGAAATAGATTACAAAAGTGGTCGCGTTGACTAAAGATCACCATCTCCAAAACCAAAAGGGAGTTAAAGTAGTTTACATCATTTGAACCGAAATAAATAAATTATGAATTTACATTACATCTTTTCAAAAATGATAAATAAAAGATGTTAAACAATTCATCCGATGCAGCTTTCAAAAGTATGCATGTCGATCCATGCAAGCCAAGCACCCCATGTTATCACTCCAAGGTCGTACCTGAAAAAAAAGAAGGGTTGAGCTCGACAGTCCAGTAGGAAAGTCTACACAAGTATTACATGCATATGACATGATATGATGAGTCATATGAACATTTATATCAACACAAAGAGAGATAGAGTAAACGGAAGCAATATTAGATTGAGAGATAGCATAGATAACTCTATTGTGTACCATGGTTTCTTAATCCATTCATTTCAAATCCACGCATTTCGTGTGTCACCAATCTGTCCTTATTATGTGTCAAAGTGTCATTCCTGGCACTCCCGGAGGCATTCCAGTACATTCCTAGCACTCCTGGAGGCATTCCAGTACATTTCTGGCACTCCCGAAGGCATTCTAGTACGGTGTTCACATATGTCATGTGTCTCATAACGTTCGTGTCGTATCGTAAAAATGTGCACACAAGTCATAAAGTTCATCACTTTCATCCATTAAGTTCAATATCAATGTGTGTCACATGATTCACTTCCTTTGTTCTCATCAATGGCATGATACAATGCTTAACATGATCTAAATCAATAAATAAGAACCAACATTTAATGTCCAAGAAAAGTAAGTTTAAGAGTTCACGGAGTTCCAATATAGGCCAAAGAATGCGTCAAAAACAAGTGCCAAATCATAGCCAAAATAATAGAAAGTTTCAAGAGAGAAGGCACCGGTGTGCCCAAAAATAAGGCACCGGTGCTCAGTAAAATACCAAGATGCAGAGAGCTAATGACACCGGTGTCACCAAAAACAAGACACCGGTGCTTAGTCCACAATCTGGAAATTTCAAAGGGAGACACCGATGTATCAAAAATCAAGGCATCGGTGTCAAGTACCAAGTCTAGATACAGAGGGCAGTTTCAAAGGGAGACACCAGTGTATCAAAAATCAAGACACCGGTGTCAAGCACAAATCTGAGATACAGAGAGCAATTGGCACCGGTGTCGCCAAAAACAAGGCACCGGTGTATCGGGCATGAACAAAGGCATTTTTGACAGATTTCAACTATGAACTTAGGGCTTTACTATACTCAACATCAAAGCATCAAATGACAACCAAATCAAGTTCTATACGCGTAATAAGTGTGAGAAATCCCTACCTCAACTTCTGGATTCAAGAATCAAACTCCAACTTCAAGCTTTTGCTTCCAAAAGATGTAAAACGCCAAGAACACCTCCTCCAAGAAAATGGTTGCAAACCACCACTGGATATCAACCAAGGATGAGCGAAATGTGTAGGATCTTGAAGGAATCGAGATTTGGAGCAAGATTTTTCGGATGGAGGGTTTTGGAAGAGAGTAACCGTATGAGAGAGAAGAGGGAGAAAAGGTTTGTATTGGACCAAATGGATTTGTCTGATATACCCCAAATCCAACACCCAAAAATTACACTTACACCCCTAGGTTTTACAACATGCTACCACAAGTCCCCAAAGTTATCATGTTATATCACATTGACCCCAAATTATACTTTTACACCAATTTTCACATACTCCACATTAATTAAACTTATTAACCCGCATATTAATATAAAAATTAAATTTTTTTCCAGGTCTTTACAGCGTGACGAGGAGCAGAAATAGCAGGAGGAGGAGACACAAAGACGCCAGGATGCCAAACAGAGGGAGATTGACGAACTTAAAAGTTTTATGAGCCAATTCAAGGATAACTTTGGACGCAATCATATGGCATTCGGGTGACGATGGTTCAGTATTAGGTAAGCATATATTAGGTGTTGAATTGTGGACGCGTAGTCATTTGGCTTGTCTTGTCTTGTGTTGAACTTAAAAGTTTTGTGGTTGTCTTGCGATTGTTATCGTACAACTATAGGTTGTTGCTATACTAGAACTATATGTTGTTTTATGATCGAATTATGGAACCCGATTGGTTTTGTGGTTGTCTTTTTTATTACAAGTGCATCTTAATTGTTTTTATTAAGTTGTTGTTTTTATTTGGTTGGTCATTATGTGTGTTTTATTTATCTTTGGCATTTCAGTTTTGCTATTGCACATTCTTTATATTACAGGGTTTTAGTTTTGCATATTGAAGGTTTTCTAAATTTTCTTTTTTTGGTCGGTGAATATGTTGCCGACCAAACTATTGGTCGCCAAAGCTTGTACGCCTGACCACCAAAAGTTTTACCGACCAAAGGCTCTATCGGCAAAGGGCTCTTTTGGCGATGAACCTGTTTTTGTCGCCGAAACGGAGGATTTTTTGCGACAAACATGTGCTGCCGCCCAAACTAACTTTTAGCGACCAAAGGCTTCCGTCGCCATATCAATCCCCGACCACTGATTTTTGTCGCCCTTTGTCACCTTTCGCCGACAAAATGGGTTTCGTCGCCAAAACCGTTAGTCAACGCCGACTAACATTTTTGTCGCCCTTTGTCACCTTTCGCCGACAAACACGTAGTTATTCACCAAAATCATTTCTCAACCTCGATTCGTCGACAAAACTGGCGACGAAAGTTTTTGGCCGGGAAAACCTTTTGGCGACTAAAATATGGGCCTTCGGCGACTAAATCTTTTGCCGCCAAAGGTATTTTTCTTGTAGTGAAGTTAGGACGATGATTTGAAAATGTATTGGATCCCTCGAAGAATGCCAAGCGTGTACTAGATCCTTTCATGGGAAAGTTAGAAATGATATAGATTGGTCTCATTCTGGCGTAAGTCATGTATAACAACTTGACACTTGATGAGAATATGGCGTAGAGATACATGAGTCTTGGTGTGTATTACAAACACATGTGAGTCATGTTATGCATTAAATGAATTGAGTGGTTATGAATAATTATTATGGAACTATTCGATGCTCGTTCTTGGATTATTATTGTTTTGCTCTTGCGATCTCACATGTGCTATATGTTGGTGTTTGAAATGTAAGATGTGGATATACATCTATAAAATTATAAAATACGAGGATGACTTGTCTAGTCTCCATGGGATGTGTGTTACATTATATACATATGTTAGTATTGATGGGAAGAAAAATACTGTGTTGAGTCACCTTTGGATATCGTACTAGGAAGGATAACTTAAACATCGGAATAAAGATATGATGATACGCGTGAGTTGGGTATCGGTTAAACTATTCATGCAATGATATGTCTATGCTATAGCTTTGTTAGCATGAGTTTCGAGGGTGTCCTAGGGATCTTGGTATGTTGAGGTTTGAAAATTTGATATGATGCGTTGACTACTCTCATGTGACGTGCAAGATGATAAATGACTTAGTGAGAGAACATAAGTTATGCAGTGAAGAACGAATCGAAATTCAGAAAGGAATGGACAGAAAATAGACAGTGCAGTAAGATGGTTGAATGTGTTATTCACGCCTATCTTGTGCTACTTGTAAGCTCATACTCGTGATCGTGTTGTTGTTTTATGATCATATTATGTGCCTGATTTCTCATATTCATATGATATTAGTGTAGATATCTCTACTGGCTATATAGCTCAGTTCTTCTTTCTTTTCAAGTGTAACATTGGAGTAGGAACAGAAAGTACAGGGAGTGCATGTAGATAACATGTCCTTTTAGAAAAGTTCACGGGAGAGTCATTAACATTTTATAGTCTTTATTTTAGAAAGAATGTATATTAAATTCGCATTTGATATTTTAACTCAAATGATGTAACCTTCTTTAAAACGCCACGTTTTAGTGACAATAATTTGGATGTGTGGTGAGTTGATAAAAATTTTATTAATACCAATATAACCTTTATTATGTTAAAAATCGAGGACATGACAGACTCCATACTTCTATTTATTCGTATCATTTTTGCTTTCAATTTTGGTACCTTTATCTGTTTCAGACAAACTGGACGTCAATCGTTTGATCGTCAAGTCTCACCCAGCTCGGATTTTTCAAGCCTTTTGAGTTCCTGTCATCAGCGAGACATTGCCAACATCTTAGAGTTTGTGCCCCATTATAAGAATACGTTGCCAACAGAAAACTTTACTGAATTTGAAACTACCCTTACTTTTGAACATTACCCAGTAAGCAATTCAACACTAAGATACACAGAAGAAAACAGAAAGGGAAAAAGAAAAGGAGAAGAGAGAGATTTGGAAAGTATCAGTGGAATTCATTCTCTAACAATTACATGATGAGAATTTTCTATGTGTTGCAAAAAACCCCCCTAATACGCTCATTTGGAAAGACCAGAATTTATAGGCTGAGAAGAACCGCATATTCCATAGCCTAACAATCTCAACAACTTTCAGTTATTCAGGCGTAACAAACCCCAACTGATTTACACTGATCTTTTGAGCGTTGTGTGAGCCTTTTGAACCATTTGAGTCATGAGAACCCTTTGAGTCAAAATAGCCATTTGAACTCTGTTTGGTACTGGTTTTTATCATTCCCCCGCAAACTGATGTGGGAAGATCAATGAGCATCAGTTTGGACCGAAATTGAGAAAATTGATAAATTGGCAAAGGTTTGGTAAATATATCAGCAAGTTGATCCTGGGAGGGAACATATTTGACAATAACTTGACCATGGAGAACTTTTTCGCGAATGAAGTGATAATCGACTTCAACATGCTTGGTTCGAGCATGGAAAACTGGGTTGGAAGCAAGAGCGATGGCTGAGATATTATCGCACCATAACACTGGAACAGAACATAATTCAGAGATATGGAGATCAGATAGGAGTTGTTGTAACCACATGACTTCTGCTGTGAGATCGGCCAGAGCTTTCTATTCCGCCTCTGTAGAGGAGCGAGCCACTGTTGGTAATTTCTTAGCTGACCAGGAGATCAAGTTAGGACCCATGAACACACAAAAACCACCAGTAGACTTTCTATCCAGGGGGCTACCAGCCCAATCAGCATCAGAGAATCCAGTGAGAGAGAAATGTCCTGGAACAAAGTGAAGACCATAATGCAACGTGCCTTGAACATAACGTAGAATGCGTTTAACATCATTGTAGTGACTGAGTAGAGGAGAATGCATGTGTTGACAGACGGTGTTGACTGCATATGCCAAGTCTGGATGAGTTAAGGTCAAGTATTGAAGGGATCCCACAAGACTTCGATAGATATCAGGTCTGTCAAATGGAGTATTTGGATCAAGTGGCACGGTTTTGCTAGAAGAAGGAGAACCAGAGGGGTTGCAATCTGTCATTCCTGCTTTGGAGAGAATTTCCCGAGCATACTTAGATTGAGATAGGATAAGACCTGAGGACTGATAATGCACTTCGAGCCCAAGAAAATAATGGAAAGAACCCAGGTCTTTGAGGAGAAATTCCTGTCCCAAATCTGAGATAATGGTAGCAACTAAGGAAGGATTGTTGCCGGTAACCAAGATATCATCCACATATACTAAAACATAAACAGTATCTGCATTTTTGCGAAGAACAAAGAGAGAAGAGTCTGCAAGACTGTTGATAAAGCCATGATTACGTAATGAACGAGAGAGCATGTCATACCAAGCTCGAGGAGCCTGTTTAAGGCCATAGAGAGCCTTGTGTAGCTTACATACATGGGTTGGACAGTTAGGGTGAACATATCCCTGTGGTTGATTGAGATAAACATCTTCTTGAAGATTCCCATGGAGAAAAGCATTGGATATATCCAATTGCTTAATGGGCCACTGATATTGAAGTGCAATGGAGATAACAACTCAGATAGTGGCCTGTTTGATCACTGGACTGAATGTTTCATTGTAGTCAATCCCTTCTTGTTGCTGAAATCCCTGAGCTACTAGACGGGCTTTATACCTGGATATACTGCCATCAGAGTTCTTTTTGATCTTAAATATCCATTTACACCCTACTGATGTGGAGCCAGGGGGTAAGGGAACCAAGGACCAAGTCTGTTGTCGAGTTAAGGCAGAGTATTCATCAGCCATAGCTTGTCTCCACTCAGGAAATAGCATAGCAGCCTTAAAGGTCAGTGGTTCAGTGATAGGAGAGGATGTGGACACTGACAGAAGAGAAAAGGGGACTTTGGGGACAACAATCCCATTCTTGGACCGGGTAATCATATGGTGGGAAGGAGTAGGGAGAGGAGGGGAAGAGAGAAGAGTAGGAGAATCAGAAGAGACAATAGGAGAAAGAATAGGAACTGAAGAAGGTGATGGAGAATGATCTAAAATGCTAAGGGGAGAAGATGGATCAGGTGAGGTGTAGTTGGAAGGTGGAAGAGGGAGAAGGGGAGGTTGAACTGAAAAGTGAGGGATTGTAACATGAGGAGAACTCTGCATAGGAGGGGGAAAGGAAGGAGCAGGATGAGTAATGGACTGATAGGGGAATTCGTGTTCATGAAACCTGACATGTCTTGAGATATAGACTTTGTGAGTTTCAGGATCCAGACAGCGAAAGCCTTTGGTAGTTGGACAGTACCCCAGAAACACACATGGTTTGGATCGAGGCAATAACTTGTGAGAACTATAAGGACGAAGCCAAGGGAAGCAACAACAACCAAATGTCTTTAGAGATGAGTAATCTTGAGGTGTTTTATAGAGGACATGGAAAGGGACCTGGAAGTGTAATGCAGAATGAGGTATACGATTTATTAGGTACTGTGGTAATTGCTTCAAGCCAAAATCTGATGGGAAGTTTAGAGTGGTTTAAAAGAGAGATGGTTGTTTCTATGATATGACCATGTTTCCTTTCAGCTATACCATTTTGTTCGGGAGTATAGGGACAGGTGGTTTGATGGACAATTCCAAACAATGAGAAAAATTTTGCCATAAGATTGTTAACAAATTCCCCACCATTATCAGACCGAACAATTTTAATAGAAGAAGAGAATTGGTTAGAGACATATGCTTTGAAGGCTTGGATGTGTGAAGCAACATCAGATTTAGACTTTAAGGGAAACAACCAACAGTATCTACTAAAATCATCCACAAGGAGAAGATAATATTGATAACCACTAAAAGATATAACAGGAGAAGGGTCCCCAAACATCCATGTGAACAAGTTGAAAGGGAGCACTAGTACATGTAGAAGAAGAAGAAAAAGGAAGCTTATGGCTCTTGGCCACTTTACAGGAATGACAACTAAGAGAAGAATCAATCTTAGGTATTCCTAGGTGATAAGTATTATTTAAGACGTGAAGAAGCTGGACATTTGGATGGCCCAAACATTGATGCCAGAGCACTGCTGCAGAGGAGGTTGAGCAGGAGAGAGCAGTAGATTGGTGGATGGCAAGACTAGAGAAAGGAACCAGAGGATAGAGACCCTGATGACAAGGTCCTTGAAGCAGGGTCTGAGAGGTGACTTTGTCCTGAACCACATAGCCAGAAGAATCAAAAGTGATTTTGCAATTGTTGTCTAAAGCAAACTGATAAACTGACAGTAGATTATGAGAAATTAGAGGAGCATGTAAGAGATTGGAGAGATGAAATGAGAATTGTGGTGTAGCAAGAAGACCTTTACCTGTTTGAACAACAGGAATATGTTGGCCATTTCCTACTGTCAGGAGATCAGTAGTTGGAGTAGCATGAGGGGCAGTGAGATGATGAGGATTGTGAGTGACATGAGATGTGGCTCCGGAGTCAAAGAACCATGGACCACTGCTGCTATTTCCTGAAGAAAGAGGTGAGCCCTGTTGTGGGGTGTCATTGCCATAACACAAACTCTGATTGGTATGACCCATGGCTGAGGGAAGGCCATTCATGCTATCAGTCAGAAACATTGCTTGAGGAGAAAAGTTCTGGGAGTGCCCTGTGGTGTTGAAGTTTGACAAAAATTGAGGAGCATTGGTGCCAACATAGTTCTGAAAAGGAGCCTTGTAACCCAGGTTTTGGCGATGATAACAAGTCAGGGCAGTGTGATTGGTTTTTCCATAGATCTGACATTGCATCATGTTCTGAGATCCTTGAGAGTTGCCTGAGGAAATTTTTTGAGAGAAGTTGCCTCTATATCTGCTGTTATTTCGTCTGTTGTTGTTCCAGTTGCCACTTTGAGGGTAATAAGTCGGATTCATGGTTCCACTCTGAGTATGTCCACTGGTTTGAGATCCAGAATTGTAAGGCATGGGATTGTTTATCTGGTATGCATTTGGATTTCCAGACCACTGAGGTCTTAGGTTACTTTGATTGTTCCCTTGAGCATTAGAGTGTGATTCTTGAGAGTGACCATTAGGAGTACTTTGTGCAACCAGTATTGTGGATGGATCAACATTGAAATTCTAATCCTGATCTATGTGTAGGTCTTCTGCTAACAGCATAGTACATAGGTGCCCAAATGATATGTCTTCAAAATGAGACCGAATACTTTGTTTTAAGGAACTGTATTCTCTGGGCAGGCCATGCAAAGCATGAAACACTAAGTCCTCATCTTCCACTTTTACACCAGAGGCAGCCAATTTCTGGATAATTTCCTTAATTGAGTCAAGGTATGTGTCCATTGAGGACGAAGTCTTTTTCAGGTTGAACAATTTTCTTTTCAGGTCATGTACATGTGACCTTGATAAGGTGCTAAACTTTTCTCCAAGTTTATGCCACACTTGATAAGTAAACTGTGAACCAGTGACTTGGGTTAACACAGATGGTGTAAGAGTGGCTATGATGCATGACATTAACATCCTATCAACAATACTCCAACTGGAATATGCTGGATTTATAGTTTTATTTCCAGATTCATCCTCAATGTGTGTAGGAGGTGGAGGTAAAGAACCATCAACATACTGAAACAGGTTATTGGCAATCAATGCATTCTCTATTTGAGTTTTCCAGGCAAAGAAGTTCGAGGTATCTAACTTAACAGTGATAAACTGGAAATTAGCAATAAGGAAAGATAGAGATGGAGGGAGATACTCAGATGGTCTGATCTCTGTCATTTTGATTTGGGTCTTGTGATCGAACTTAGGGCTTGTGTTCACCTTCAGAATCGAGTGACTTTCGTCTGAGAGTGCTCTGATACCATGAAAACTTCACTGAATTTGAAACTCCCCTTACTTTTGAACATTACCCAGTAAGCAATTCAACACTAAGATACGCAGAAGAAAACAGAAAGGGAAAAAGAAAAGGAGAAGAGAGGGATTTGGAAAGTATCAGTGGAATTCATTCTCTAACAATTACATGATGAGAATTTTCTATGTGTTGCAAAAAAACCCCTAATACGCTCATTTGGAAAGAACAGAATTTATAGGCTGAGAAGAACCGCATATTCCATAGCCTAACAATCTCAACAACTTCCAGTTATTCAGGCGTAACAAACCCCAACTGATTTACACTGATCTTTTGAGCGTTGTGTGAGCCTTTTGAACCATTTGAGTCATGAGAACCCTTTGAGTCAAAATAGCCATTTGAACTCTGTTTGGTACTGGTTTTTATCAAACATCTTAATTAGTGTGAAATTATGCCCAAAAGAACACATATTAGAGGACCCAACCAGAAGATCACAAGTGAAAGGGAAAGCCACATCTCATGAGTCATTATAGGCCAACTACAAGATTATACCATGTTAAAAAAGATATCTCATCCTCAAGATACATCTCATATTATATAAGGTTGATGTCTTTTATTTAGCTTTCAACTCCACCAAAATTAGTGGGACCATATGATGTGGCTCCTACGTTCCATTGCGTGTACCATGTGCCACCATTTATTCCACCATCCATGTGTTTGCAGCTTTGTTTTACGACTCTCTCTCTCTCTCTCTCTCTCTCTCTCTCTCTCTCTCTTGGATTATCCCTAATTAAAAGAGATAAAGAGAACTAAAGGTAGTCTTGTCTGTATCCTCATGTTCTTTATTTTGTCTGTGCTCTTTCACTTTCAATGTGCATGAAATCAGCGACCCAAACCCATCTTTACGCTTTACCTCTCTTTCATGGATTCCAAATCTCCTAAATCTAATGTCTCCCACATGCTGAGTTTGTGGGCTCCACCCTCTATTTTCACTTCGGCCTTGTTCCTTTTAGTACACACAGTATATACTCAAAAAAATACATCAAAAAAATAATATGTATAATCCACGTCCAAAGTTATAATGATGTACATGAGTCACATCGTAATGCATGCAATACATCAGATTTTTATTTTATGGTAAAAAATTAATTATGGTTTATGAAGCAGGCCTAGGGGAATTGTGTAGAATAACTATTTACAAAAAGGTGACTTTAATAAGGATATTCATAAGAATGCAGCCATGCACATTGATTAGAATGTAGTGGGTGGGGGGTCAATGAGCTGGAAAGAAAAGTGGTGAAGAATCTCTTTGCATTTTTCCATCAGCTATCCTCACTTTCCTCATCTTGTCATCACACCATTGCAATTGTTCTTCAGTCAGGTCAGTCATTCTCAATATCCTAGAAACCACCTTTGTGTCTATCAAAGCCATCAAAATCTCTGTCTCTTCCTCCTCCTTTAACTTCCTTCTTCTCAAGCATTTCCCACTCCGCCGAAGATCTTTAAGCTTCAACTTCTTCTGCATGCATAAGTACAATGTCACTTGTTTGAGGCATAAAAAAAATTATGGAATTTATATTTATTTTCGTTGAAACAGAGGAGGGTATGGACTAACCTGTCTATTTAGTTTCTTTAATTGGAGAAGACGAGTTGGATCAACAGAAGGCCTTCGCTTTCTTCTAAAGAAAGCTGCGAGTATTTGGCAGTGACTCTCCCTATCTGCTTTGAGAAAATTCATGAATGTCCTTATTGATTCTTCCATTATTCCAAGAAACGAATCAGAAGGAATTCTTGAGCCAACAACACTTTCCTCTTTCTCTTCATTGTTTGAATCTAAAATAAAATAAATAACCACAAATATGACAATATTAATAATGGAAAAATAAAGACACTAAAAAAGAAAGAAGAAAGAAGTAGTAGTGGTACTCTTCAAATGCATTAATTTACTATGTAGTCCACACACAAAAGTTCTCATCCCTGTCCCCCAAGTTAAGAATCTTTAATTTATCTCCAGATGCAACTTAAGAATTCTAGTTCTGCCCTTCTCTCAGATCTCACATGTATAGACTTGAATGTTCATTAACAGAGAGAATTTAATTAAAAACCAAAACGACATGCATCCTTAATGTATACTCACTGTTTTAACATAATTCTTCGTTTAAGAGAGTATTTGAAAGAGCAGAAATAGACGTGCCAGAAGAGAAAATAACCTCGATATTCGGGCACTTGGAGCAACTTAGGTGCCACACTCCTTATCCTGGCATATATTTCAGGCCTCTTTCCATGCTCATAAGGCTCATTCTCTATATATCTCTGTAAAAGGACTTGGAATTGCTGGAATTGCTGGGCAATATAGGCAGGACAACCCGGATCAGCTTCGCGTCGTGAGGCTCTGAGCCGCTGAAAATACTTGTAGTTCCAATTGAGTGCTTCCCATGTTAGACAAATTTGAGCAACATAAGCAGCCTCCAATTCATGATACGGGTTTCGACCTGTACCTGCTGACCTTTTGTTTCTTGTTGCTAACTTGTGAACTATCCTTTCTGATACTGATCTTGGGCATGCCTGTATCGACCTCAGTGCCTCTGAAAATGGGTTTGTTTTATTCAAATCAGTCACGACTTTTCTTTACGTAACGACCATAAATACATCGACGATTCAAATTGGTATTTTCGACAACAATGGGGAGGGTAGAGAAGATCACAAGATGCCACAAAAAGATCATGTAGATCCCGAAAATATGCTTTCTTCATAGTGACTGACTTGACATATTGGGGCTGATTTTTGGCTGCTTCCATGAGTTGGAAGCCATGTTTTAGGTTGAATATCATTTTCCTCGCAAACTAATTTTGATTAAAAGAAGACAAAATGGAAGTTGGAGTTAGTACCTGTTTCGTGGAGCTTTTGAGCACTAATTCTGTCCAAGAAGAGCATCTCTTCATCGTACTTTTGGAAAACAGTGTAAGACTCCCATTTGGGGCAACTTCTTCGGGATGAAGATGAAAACGGATCTTCTGTACCTGAATCCCTGCAATTGATGGAGCTTCTCCATTCAGAAGAGCTCTTAGAAGTTGATCCAACTGTACATGAATCCCCGAATATCTCTTCATCACTAATAATATCCTTTCCTTGTGCTTTTATCTTCTTTGCTTCAGATTTTGGTGGTGCAAAAATCAAGAAATTTTCATCCCCAGTGAATTCCGTCCTCGCCTTCTCGATTTTCGCCTCTCTATTTTCATGTTTTTCTGTGAAAACAATAATATTATGTAGATCGTTAATACATTTCTCAAAAGTTTTGCATGGGAATAATACAGATATGAAATAAAATAAAAATTGTTTCAGTATCATAAAGGGTAATGAAGCCTGAGTGATAGGGAGGGAATATACGGTTGCCATTTTTTGAAATTTTTTGGTACTAGGGAGAAAAACACTAGTAGTCATTTTTATTTCACCAAAACCTCGCTATTTTCAATAAGAATATGCGAAGGAGTTCTCATATTCGTATCTGTTTTCTCAGTTTAACGTACAAAAAATATGTGAAGGAGTTCTCTTTCCCTCCGAGTCTAAATTCTTGTTATTTCTCATCGAACACTGCAACCAAAAAGACAGCAAATTTCACTAGAAAACATACCTCCAGGGGTTTCAAACTTAGTGACCAAGTCACTTTTTCTTGGGTCCAGAGTAAGGGGTGCCGTGCCCCGAATATAATTTGCACCAGAATTGTGGATGGAATCAGTAGCTCTTCCCAGAAACTCTTCTTCACCATCAACTTCAGCTTCTGATGCTGGTGATCGAAAATCCTCCTCTGTATCTTCATAAATGGGCTCAAAGTAGCTCTCAACTTCTTCCCCAAAGCTCAAAACCTTTGGTCGGTTAATTCCTGTTGGCAAAACCTGCAGTGATTCACCACCCCGAATTATGTTGGCCACCAGATGATCTCTCTCTTCGCACTCGTTTCGAACAAATCCATTTTCTTCTTCTTCCTCCTCCGAAAACATGGAAAAGTCATATCCATCCTCATTTCTGCATGAAAATCGAGAATGGTTAGCATAAAAACATTATATATATATATATATATATATATATAGAGAGAGAGAGAGAGGGAGGGAGAGAGAGGTGGAGATGATACCTTTGGAAAATTGGGGTGCCACAAAAGTAGAGGAGTTTGGCAAAGAGAACGGAGGTGAAGTAGAAGAAGAGGAATAGGAGGAGGAAGGAGCTGGAGACATTGTAGAACAACCTAACAAGAGTTTCTTTGGAACATTGCATTTTCCTTTGGGTTGCTATGAAATGACTAACAAAGTGTGTGCTTTATTTGATTTGAGAGTGTCTATAATTTTGCTTTTTGTCCAAATGGACCGTTCCTTTTCTTAGTATGACTCATATGCCCTTGCCTGTTCTTTCTTTGTTTCTTTTTTACAAGGCAAATAGCTGAATAAATCCTAATAATAATAAATAAATAAAAAGAAACATATATAAAAGCAAAAAATTTAGGAAGATGAATGGAACACGTGTAGCACTTATCTAACTATGTGCTGTGGTACAATTACATCGGCTGCATTAATGTTGCAGCAGTAACATCAAAAAAGCAGTATTACGCAGTTTTCTGTTTTGTGCGCGTACTGCAGATAAAACGATATAATTTTATTCGTTTTGTTCTTGAAATTATATCATTTTAACTTATCACGCAAATTGTTATCAAAATACATGGGGATCATAACAATGTAATTTTGAGGGTAAAACGGGTAAAAAACTATACTGTTTTGCCCACACTACAAGTAAAATACATAGAACTGCACTATAGTTACCTCCCTAAATCCGTCTCTCTATGGTCTAGGTTCTGAGATTCTATAAATTCATGTGCTTTTAAATGGTAAAAGCAATCACACAGAACTCAAATTCGCGACCTAACATGCAGTAATAGTCAGGCAAATCACCGTCGCTGCAACATTGAAGACGAAAGGAATTTCAAAGGGGTTATAGGCGTTTGTCTGGAGGGTTTGCTCAGCCTTGACCCTGCTTATTCAATCACTTGCTTAGATGGCTTGCTCTCAGGGCCAGTGATTAAAATCATAGAACTTAATTATTTTTCTTATAAAATGCTCCTCGGTCGACATAAATTTTCTTTACTCTCCAGGTAGTAGAATATAAGCCTTTGCTTAGTCAACCAGATCAGAAATATTGTTTGTGAAAAATGGAACCAATTTAATAATCACTCTCAACTTCGAACTAGAAAACAGAAAATACAAACACCAATAATTTATCACGAACGAAAGCACAACTTTGACTAAATCTTGTATAGTGGCCGGTGTGTATCTAATTCTTACAAGGAGACACTACCATTAATTGAGAACAATCTCTAGCAATTTCCAAATTACAATAACAACAAAATAAAATATATAAAAGAGACCAAAACTTTGCCACAAGTATCTATCCATAAACGCGTAGCGCGTAGCAAAATCTTTTTAAAAGAAAAGATTAAATATGACTAACAAAAAGGTTTGTCTATTATTTTTAAAGCTTGTGGAATTGGAAAGCTTTTGGAGGGCTCTAGTAATATACTATGATTAATAAGGCTCAATGTACTAAGGAGGTTTAAATTAAGTATTCTTTGGCTCTCAATGGAAGAGATGCTTTAATAACAAGAGTGGGGGTGTTTCTGCCATTTTAGATCTTTTCATAAGAATCTTCTCATTTGCTTCTCGTCTTTAACTTGCCCACTAAGGTTTCTGAAGACATACTTTCTTTACTGAGATTGTGCTATGCATGCAGGAACCATCTTCCAGATTTCAATTTTTTGTTTGTTTAATTTGTTTATCTTCTTGGGGGTACTGTTGGGAACTAATTATTTTTTAAAGTCTCTAAAACATATCTTATAATTTGCTCCCAAACACTTAAAATACAAAAATCAAAATTTTGGAATGTAAAAATTAGTGGGTGGTCAAGTACTCCCTTACATTCAAAGGACTTTAAGCTAAAAGTCCAAAACAAGGAACTTATAATGCAATTAGTGCATCTAATACTCCCTCCGTTCCAATTTGTTTGTTCATTCTCGAAATTTTAACTTATCAAGGGAGCATAATAATTGCTCTTTCAAGTTTTAACTTTTTAGCATTTAATGAGATCACACATTTTTCAATGTGTGTGTTTTTAAAAAGGAGAAGGGTATTAAGATAATTTTTACAAGTTAATTTTACAATTGAACAAATATTTTGAGATATGTAAAAGTTTAAAAGTAAACAAATAAACTGAGACGGAGGGAGTAGTAAACTAGAGGTATATACAAGTGTTTTTAACACAACAATTCCAAAAATACCATTGCACCAAACATGTCCATTTTATTCCAAAGGTACAAACGTTCTAAATTGGGCCTAAATTATTTTAGATTTTTTTTTTCATTATTCAAAATGTCTTTGTATTTGTTATATTTTCATCAATTTTTTGGGATTTGTTGGTTTGTCGAGACTAACTAACAATCAATTAAAAAAATGATACAAAATGAAGCTTCTAAAAACATTTCAAGTTTTTAATTATAAAAATTGTTTGGTTATTTTTTTATCTTTATTTGAAATTCAAATTATAAAAAAATATTTTTTTGCGTCAATTTTTTTATGGTTATTGGTTCGTCTCGACAAGAGATTTTCAGAAAAGTATAAAAAATACTTCAAAAAAGTAAAAAAAGTTCAGAAAAATAAAAAAATAACTCAAAATAACATAATTTTATATTTTTTAAATTATTTTCACCGAGATGAATCAATAATCTACAAAAAAAAAAAATGATGCAAAATAACAAATACAAAACATAATTGAACAAAGTTAAAAAATAATTAATCTACATAAGTTGAGCCAAATAAAGATAATTCAATAATTATCACAGCCTAGCAGATAACTTTATTATCTCTAACAGATAAAGTTCTAATATATAAACCAACACATAATATTGTTGTAATAACCTTAGCTTTTTGAATAACTTGAAATTGATTAATAATTAATCTTTAGTATTTAAATTTGTGTCTTTAATTATTTTTAGTCAGAAATTTGAAATTTCGAAATAAAGAGAGGCCGCTCGAGCGACCTGTCTTTTACAGCAATTTCACAAAAAGAATCTTTTGGGGTTCTTACACATTCATGGTGTTAACTCAAGATTTTTCAGCCTCTTAATGATTTTGATCTCGGATTCCATTGTCTTAAACCAAATTATCAAAGTTAATATGAGGATTTGATGATAGAATTGATTTGGGGAAAACATATTTGAAGCAATTCATAACGATTCAATAGGAGAATTGATTTAGATTTTGATGAGGGATTCTAATTCGCTCACAATATAAACGCAGTTGTAATTCTAATAAACTTTGCACCTAAGTTTCAAAATCCCAAGATAAAGATTGTATTGTGAGGTTGTCATCAAATCACAGAAGAGTTCATATTGTGTTCTTGTGCAAGTATAAACCCTAAGTCAAAGTGTCGTTGATTTTCATCAAAATCATCTTTGATTACTTGCCATTGTATCAATTAATGTAGGGTTACCTACCAACCTAGAGGATATCAATTAATGTTCAATTTTTGTTTCTGTGCTAGTATGCATGATGATCTAGAATTTTGTTTTGAGTTGTGTTAGAAACATTAAAAAGTTGTAAGTTTCTGTAAAAATGAGACTCGCTCGAGAGAGCTCTAGGCCGCTCGAGCGACCTTGTTAAATTTTCATACACTGTTTGATTTTCAGAGTTTTATCAGAATCTAAATTTTAGTAACTCGCTCGAGCGACTTGTCCAAAAATGTAAAATTTACACAATGCTGAAATGTTTTACTGGGACTTCATTCCAACACTGATATCTGGTCCAGAATGCATGTACACACTGCACAGGCATACACAACACTTATCTTATGTCCACAGATTCTTGTGGGATCTCGCGCGGTTCGTTTAACCATGATTTGTTATTAGATGACCATGTTGACTATGTGTTGCTCCTAAAAATCACACACGTTCAATAAAAGGAGCACAAGCTTGTGATAGTTGACATGTGCTATGACATGTGTAACGACCCAACTTTTTAAACGTATAGTAAATAATTTTTAATCAATTATTGAATTTTTTTTAGTTCCTTTTAAATTAAAATGAAATTTATCCGTATTGAATTTATTTTTTCATAATTTAGTAAATCGAACGATTGGTTTGGAACCTAGGTGCACATGTGAGTGTGGGGTATGAGTAGCACCAAAATATTTTCTTTAGAATATTTTCTCCTACTACTTTACGTTCCATGTTTTAGTAATAACTACAACAAACCTATCTTCTTGAGTTCGTTTTACAAACTCATTGATTTCCTAAACTTCTTTAATTCCATCCTGTCCATTAAGTCTATTAGATTGATATACATTCCCTGGTATGCACTAAACCCATTGAATTGATTGCCGACACTTGCTTTTCCCTTTGGATTATTGGTTTCTCCAAACTAAAAGATAATACAATTTTATCCTAATTTACCTGTATAAAGCCTATTTTCTCACTTCCACTATTCACAAACCAATTCATGTACTACATCAGTGAATTACTTTGCCGAAGAGAGAGAAACAGTTGGATTTTTTAGAATATTAGTGAGAGTAAGTGGGTTGCCTGGATTTGATAAATTCTGATTAACAAGCCTTGAACCCAACCTTTAATGTCTTATAGATTCAAAACCAAACCCACCAAAATTCCCCATAGTTCCTGAATTCTCCACCTAAATTAATAGGATCTCATCCAAAGCACCACTATTTTATAAACATCTCTAATTTCCTTCCACGTACGTGAACCTTGAAATACACATCGATTTCCCTTTTCTTGTTTTTCCCGACTTCTTTGTTTGAAAGCCTAAACTCCATTAATTTTTCCTACCAAGGTCTGTTAATCTTATCTCATGGCATGTGTTTTATTGTGGTTCTTTCCCCTTAGGCACGCCATCAGCCGAAACTCCTTGGATATTGTTCCACCTCATTGTTTTCTCCCAAAACTTGCTCAGATTTCCTAAGCCATTATTTAAAACCAATCCCATTTCTAATGGCCTATAAAAGCACCGCTATTTTTACACCAGCTTAAGCCATTTTGTTTCCAGCAACATGCAAGAGAGAGATCTTCTGATAACATGTGAAGGAATCAATCCCACATCGCTAAGATATTAAAATATGGGTAACCTTATATACATGAGAGGCCACTCCATTCATTGCCAATTGGTTTTGAATTGGATGCTTCCACATGGTATCAGAGCCCAAAAGGCCCAACGGCCGAACAAAGCCCACGATGACAGACCCAAGTAGAAAGGCTGCACGAAGTCGACCCAAAAAAGAGGCGCACGTGACAGACCTAAATACGGGCTGCACGTGAGGGGGCGTGTGAAGGAATCAATCCCACATCGCTAAGATATTAAAATATGGGTAACCTTATATACATGAGAGGCCACTCCATTCATTGCCAATTGGTTTTGAATTGGATGCTTCCACAGGTTCTTTGTTGGACTATGCATTCGAGGTAGAAACACATACCTTGCAACCCTAGTTTCGTGCAATTTATAGATATTCTGTGTAATTTTTTAGAGGAATTGTATATATTTTTTTATCGGGTCACGGCCCAAATGATTAAATCTTATCCAAATTACACAACACTTAAACATGCATACACTTTTTAATGTGTTATGATGTCTACGAATTCCCATGGGATCTCATGTGAACAGGAATGCCAAGCCGACCATATTCTGTTTAGTTATTTTATTATTTAGATAATTTTAGCAACGTTGTTGAGATTCTGAAAATTATGTTGATGGAATTTCTAGCGTAATAATGTCATGTTGGAATTATGGTTAGTTCAGTTTATAGTCGTTGTGCTGCCGATTTTATTTCTAAAATTTAGTGTATTTGAATGTGAAAAAATCTGGAGTCATACGTTAGGAACACTGGACCAGATACCGCTTGTGACACGGAAACCTAGGATGTCAAAGCATGCATTGTATTCGGATAATATGTAGAGATATTGAGGAACGTTAAAGGAAAGAGTAAAAAAGGTTAGCCCGCAGTAGCAGTTTGATCCGAATTTGACTCTTTTGTTTATGGCGTAATTATACCAAGTTAATTATGATATGATTATAAGGGCTCCAACTAGGAGGAGTTGGAGAGGGTTGGAGGTGACTTCAGGACGTCTGCGATGGCAGCTCCGGACCCGAGAGAGTGGCGACCAGTGTCTTGCGCGTCCTTGAGCCGATAAGGGCAAGTGGCTAAGTTTGAGGTGATTGGGCCTGGTGAAGCCACGTTGCGAAAGATCTAGATAGGGTGGAGTACGTATTAACCTAAGTGGATGGTAGAATGTCTCTGTCTTGCCGAGTCGGTATTTGGATTTGGTACATAACCTTAGACTAAGGGCCCTTTGTAGGTAAGAACTAGTCAATATCAACCGATTGCATACGCTAGTGTTTAACAGAGTAAGATTGGATTTCTGAGTAGGTGAATCTTAGAAACTTAAATAAAAGATTCATAACGAACCTATGTGTTTATTTTCGCTGCTTTATTCTCTGTTCTTTAATGTGATTATTATATCTGTCAAATTGCATGCTTCTTAGGTTAGTGTTTCGGGTATATTTTTCGCTAAGGATTCTATACTCATGGAGTAATTTTTCTGCCCCTGGCATTAGTGCCAGATGAAGAACTGCAGGAAGAGAAGCAACCCGAGTTAGAAGAATCGGGTTTCGAAGCTGAAAACCGTGACAACACATGTGAATTTTATTCTTAGAAGCTCTATTATATTATTTTTAATTCATAATGTAAACCCAGAAGGGGTATTTTAGTAATTTTTTTTGTCAAACTCTTGCAAACAATGTTTTATGAAATTCACATTTACGAATTTATGTTTTCATTATATTTAATTTAAAGTAATGGAATAAAAGGATTTATTTAACGTTGCCGAGAAGCGGGGCGTTACAACGTGGAACAAGGGCGTGCCTAAAGCTAAGATTGCTCCAAGTGATGATGAGGTTGCGCCACAAATCCGACCTCCTCAAGTGTTATGTACGGCCTAAAAGAAGCTGAGTATAAGTTGGTTCGAGTTTTGCCTCAATTAAAAAGACTTCTAATTTCAAATAAAGATTAACAAAGCTAAATATGAAACTAAACGGGCTAGAACAGAATTGAATGACTAGGAAAACAATTAAATTAAACCATGGAGGTTTCTTCTACTTAGATAAGTAGGTGTGATACTCAAAATAAAACAAATTTAACTCGAAGTAATTTGAAAGCAAAGGAAAAGATAAAAGCTTAATAGCTTGGAAATTGATAAGTTCTGAATAGATAGTGTGTTTGTTGGTTGGTATTGGACATTTGCTCAATACGGCCTGACATTGTATTTATAGATTTCCATCAAACCAACTAGCCGTTAGCAAGAAATTCCTCTTTTTTAGCCTATCATCTTGATCTACTTGTGCATCAAATACTCCTTGACAGCCACGTGTCCTTTCCACTAGCAGCACTTATTGTTAGTGCTATTTCCACTTGTGTTCCATAATGTTAGGAACTAACTTTCTTTGGCCACCATATCTTTTACTTAGTCAATATTGTGCTGAAAAACACATTTTCATTGGGTCCTGCATCCTTAATTCCTTTTTTGGTCACAACACTATGTTTAACCGTAATTGATGCAAGTGAATGTTAATGCTAAGTAGATAGATCTGAACTTGTGTAACGTGTTTGCTATTGATAGTGATTGGTAATATCGGGTATATATGTTTGTCGTGCTGACAAGGAGATAGTTGGAATTATAGTCGTTATGTTGCCAAAATTAATGTAGGAACATTAAACGGTGTATGCTTAGAGAACTATGTGATAACATGATATACTTGGGATTTTGTGAGGAAAAAATCCAAAATCTACGTTAGGAACACTGGTTTAAATGTCAACCATAACACGAAAGCAGATGGTGTTTAGTGAATATTATAACGTAGTGAAAATGCGTAATGACAAATAGTGACGCTAATTGAAAAGATGAATCTGGATATATAGTGTTGCCCAGCGTGGCAAGTGATGTTGTCAAGCATCGATCCGTTGTTGTGTTGTGATTTTGGACTTCAATTAGGAGGTGGGTATAGACGGTTGGAAGTCCTTTGTCTATTCATGTAAGGACCCCAACTAGGAGTTGGGTATATACGGTTGGAGGTGACTTAGGGGCCGTCTGTGGGTGTAGTTCTGAACCCTGAGGAAGTGACAGTTAATATCTTAGGCATCCTTGAGAAGATAAAGGGGAAGCAGCTAAGATTTATTGGTATTTGACCTGGTGAACCTATGTTCTCGGTCAAATTTAGTTAGGGCGAGGTAATTATTGACTTGAGTGGACGGTAGAAGGTTCCTTCTTGTCGGGTTAGTATTCTAGTCGGGTACATAACTTTAAGCTACGGACCTTGGTAGGTAAGACTTTTTCAATATTAACTGAGTGCCATATGTTAGATAGTCGAATAGAAAATGGAGTTTCTTGATGGAACTCCAAGAAAGATAATAAACAGAAGCATAATAATGTTGGTATTAATTTACAATTTTAGCTATCGTTTAGAGAGATTTTTATGTTCATCATTTTTACGTAATCATCAGAGTTTCTTTCCGCCACAACGGCAGAAGGTCTTTTGACAATGTCTTGTCTTGCAGATCATGACAATGTCTTGTCTTGCAGATCCTAGGCTTTCAGAGAGAGAGAGAGAGAGTATTATTTCTAGTGGTTATTGAGGTATTAACTTTCTATTGATTGAGAAAATTACCCACCTACAAACCTAAATTAAAATAAAAACGCGAGTTATCATCCAAAATTGTAAAGTTGACAATGTTTACTGATTAATGCTTGAATTTTTCCTTGAAAACACATACTTAATTTGACGAACTTGAGCTTAACATGACATCATCTCAAACAAGCTATCTTTTTCTTGGTTCTAATTTAGAAAACTTGAAGCTAAGGGCCAGATTTGATTATGATTTTAGGAGAAAGGAATAGAAAGAACAAAACGAGGAGAGAAATGTCAAAAGGAGAGCCTATTTCTTCAATATTCGATGGGACGTTTCCAAGTTATTTCTATTTAAAGGGGTTCTCTCTCCTATTTATAGGCTACGAAAAAGCTACTAGCACTTAATTTCTACTTAAAATCAATTACAAAAAGCTATTGGCACTTAATTTCTACTTAAAATGGGATTAGGAAGGTTAATACAATCTAATACAATCGACCCATGCTTGATCCGCAGAATCTGTTAGTATTTTTGGGTTTGGACCTTGCAGTTTATGGTCGCGATGTTGACCTACAAACGTTGGGACCACAGGGTTTGACCTTCTAGAACGTCGTGACCGCTAATTTTAAACCTTGCAGCTGCAAGTTGTGGTTTTCGGCTACATTTTCGGTTTGTCCAATTGGATTTTTGGATTTATTCAGCATGCTTGGGCTTGGCCTAGTTTTATTTTTAAGTCTAAAAATACTTTGTTGGGCTCATTTAGGTTTTGTTCTATAAAACTTGTTACCCCAAAAAGACTTTTTAAAATCTTTCCATGGGCCCGAAATTACTTCTTTTTTTTTTTAAATCAACCTTGAATTAGATATCTTTTAAACTTTTTCTTGAACTTAAATCTTATAAAAAATAACTGAAATATTTGTTGAATGGTTAGGGTGAGTAATTTAAATTTCTCAATCTTGGATCGATCATAGAACTGTTTAAGCCTTGTTTCTATTATCATCATTTGGAATACATCCGAGAACCAATTTTAAAAAGGAAGGTTAATATAAATTAAGAGCACTTATTTTTTGGTCCTATTTATAAGTGGTGACCAATTTTTCATCTCATCCACTTTTAAAAGTTATGTTTTGGTCCTATCTTTTAAAAAATACCCGAATTACCCTAATTTCTAAAATTGCACAATCAATGTATTACCATATCAGTTGACACCCCAAAAAAACTGGTGGTAAATTGATGATAAATTTACCATCATGACATTCGTAGGTGGTAAATTTTGCTTGAAATTGTTAGCAACTGGTAATAGTAAATTTGTAGATATTTTTTACATGTGATGACCAATTTGTTTACTTGATGGTTAATTTATTAGGATCGATGGTAAATTTACATATCTTTTCTACGTATGATAATCAATAATTTGTTTACCTGATGATTAGTTTGTTGACATCGATGGTATATTTGCTACCCTCTATATTTGTGATGGTAAATTTATATATCTTTTTCTACATGTAATGATAAATTTATTTATCTGATAGTTAGTTTGTTAGTGTGATGGTAAAATCACTACCCTTTATAATTGTGATGGTAAACTTACAATTATAATGGTTAAATTGCTTTAAATCTTTTGTTAATTGCGATGGTAAATTTACAGATTTAATGCAAATTCTTCCTATAGTGTTCAACTAATATCAATCTATAATGAATGTTAAAAAGAGGAACAATAGTAAAAATAAGCTTTTCTCACCACGTAATAATGATTGTCTCTAGAAAATATTCTTTATGTTTGATGATGAAATCTTCCTTCTAACTCACAACACTTGATTTTCTTTTTTATATGTCTAGAATATTTTTTGATTGGTTTAGGAGAGAATGAATACAGGAAATTTGAATTCCAGTGAACAAGTACAAAAAATTGGAAGATCTCTGTGATATAGAATTTCGATGAAGAACAGAAACAGAAACAGGGATCAAAAGAAAATCCCACAGTCACTAAGACAAATTTAGGGGGATAAGAACAGTAACAAATTTAGGGGGATAAGAACAGTAACTTTGGATTCATGTGAACAAATGCAGGGAATATTTTCCACTAAATATAATTCCGATGAATATGTATTGGAATTCCGGTGAATATCTTTTGGATTCCAGTGAGTATATTTTGGATTCCAGTAAATATATTTTAGATTTACAGAATATATTTCATCATATTTATTTCCAATTTTTATGCCTAATTTATTACCATATTTTCTAACCTAGATTTACAGAATATATTTCATCATATTTATTTCCAATTTTTATGCCTAATTTATTACCATATTTTCTAACCTACCAAATTGGGATTAGAGTTTTCACTTAAAAATAATAGAAAAGTAAACTAACACATAAAATTAATAGCAAAAATATCAAAGTATGTAAAAATAGGATAAAAACATAACTTGAAAAAAATTGATGGAATATAAAACTACGCAGCGTTGGCTCACAGGACCTTAATACTAATTTTTTTATTTTTTTATTTTTTTACAAAGCTTCAAGTACAAAACACGAGCGAGTGTCAAACATAAACAAACAAAAAATATATACATATAAACCTTATTTTTCTAATTTTGGAAGTGTAAACTCTATAAAATCCATTTCTTTACAAACCAATAATTTATAATTATTTAACCCCAGATAAATAAATGTCCAAAAGAATTAAATAAAGACAAATAATAAAGAAAAAATGAGGCCGGCGTTCTATTTATAATAGTATAAAGTATCCAAAGACGGGGTTTATCCGGAACATGGAAAATTCTCCCAATTTGGTCTTTTGATGTGAACAGGATTTGAGGTTGGCTCACAAATTCTCTCTAAAAAATCTCATCACAAAAACTCTTTAAACCTAATAATTAGAGGGTCATTTACGTGAAATTATACCACACAAAAAAGTGCAAAAGAAAATTGCTCCAAAAAAATAGTTAAAAAAATTGCTAAAAAAATGATTCATTTTGATAGGCTTAACAATCTGATCTTCTCACCACGGTTAGCAAAAAAAAAACAATCTCTTCTCACCACTTTTTAACAATTTGCCCAAATTTCCTTCCTCTCCAATAAACATGATTTATGAAGCTCTCTTTCTTGCTCTTGCTTTAATTCTACCCTCCTCTTCAATTGACAAGATTCATGAATTTCTTTCTTTGTAATACTCACACAAACGTCGCATGACCACCCGCATTACTATATAAAGAGAAGTAGAGCCATGCACAATGCAACACCATTGAATGGAGACAAAATAATTCCAAAGCATAAAAGCCATTACAATAAAGTAATATTAGTAACACAGATTTTTTAGACACATCTGAACACAAATATATTTAAATATACTCAAAAGATCAATGTACATAGACTTTTCCATTATAATATAGGGTCTTTAGGCTAAAAGTCCTTAGTGGACAATTTTTATGTAATCAATTTATGAAAATAAGTTTTAACACTTAAAGTCCATTGTATTAAATTGGACAAAAATATTTTTACTATACACCACAATAGGTTCTTTTTTTCTATTTATTCTTTTCTTGCATTTGTTATTTTTACATTAATTTTTTTACGGATATTGGTTCATCTCGACAACAAAAATCTAAAAAGTGTAAAAATAGATTCAAAATTTTAAAAAAATCACTAAAAACGAAAAATAAGTCTAAACAAACGTCATTTTGATTTATTTTTTTTGCCTTTTATGATTTTTTTTTTTTAGTTTTTGGATGTAGTTTTATATTTTTCTGAAATCTCTTGTTGAAATGAATCAATAACTATTAAAAAATTGAAGGAAAACAAAAAATTATAAAAATTCTCAAATAAGGACAAAAGAATAATCAAATAACATAAAGATTGCAAATAAAATGTTGACTTTATTATTTGATTATTTTTCGTCCTTGTGTCACTGTTTTTTGTAATTTTTTTGTCTTTCATCAATTTTTTTGGATTATTGGTTCATTTCGACGAGAGATTTCAGAAAAATTATAATTTCAAATTTGAAAAAAAAATTAAAAAAGATAAATAATTCAAAAATATGATAGTTTTATACTTATTCGTCATCTTTAGTGATTTTTTTTAAGTTTTTGGACATGATTTTATACGTTTTAGGTCTATCTTGAGACAAAATATATAGCAAAAAAAAAAATGTGTTTAAAAATAATTGAATTAGGACAAATGGAGAGACATAAATATTACAAAACAGATAGAATCATCCGTTAAAACAAAAATATAAATAAAATTATCTGTTAAGAACATAAAGAATAAACTTGCACTTTGCAAAATCTGCGATTCCTCTAAATCAACTATTCAGTTCCCCAGCAACGGCGCCAAAAACATGTCCGGCCGGCAAAAGTGTGCGTCGTTAGGGCGCCGGCCCAAGTCAAGGTTTAATTCTTTATAAAACAGGACTTCTCTCAAAATATTTAAAAACAAGTATAATGGATAGTCCAGAGTATCGATCCACGGGGAAAAGATAGTTGAATTCGAAGGCTTCGCAAATTTGGTTTTTCGACATTTCGGACGTCAACCTCAAAGTTTGTTTGGTGTGGTTAACAACTATTTTAACTAAGTGATGGATTAAAACGAGTTTTAAAGAAATAAGCTAAGTGATGGATTAAAACGAGTTTTAAAGAAATAAGCTTAGTCTTCGGAATCCATTTAATGTCAAACTTACTCTAAACGAAATCTCCTCTTATAACTCAACCTAGATTCCGGTTAAGATTTCTAGATCGGAAAATACTCAATGAAAATCAATCTTTTTGCTTAAGAGATGTGTTTCCAAATCTATTCAAGTTCAAGAAAATGTAATCCAAAATAGGGAGGATATAGGCTTAAGTATTAAATATACCAAGTATATGGCAATAACTAAGCAAAAGCTTAACTCTACCTTTTGATTTCTAGAAAGAAGAACTTGAATATATTTGAGAACAAACTTATAAAATGGTTAGGAGATATTGAATAAGAGTGAGTTTTAATTAAAGTTCATCCTAAGACCTAGCTTATGAAAGATTAGCTACTCATGCTAGTGAATGAGAAAATAAACATGGAAGGAAAAGGAATGAACACACTAGCTAATAACAAAGAGAGATTCACCAACTAATACTAAAAATCTGAGGAAAAACAAAATATGAAAATAACTTGCCGGAAAACTAAGTTAGAAGCAAGAACACAACTAAACTAAGCTTGGATTAACTTACTCTTAAAAGGAAACAATGTCTTACACTTGATGAAAATCTCAGAGAAAATGAAGAACACCAAGAACTAGAGAGAGAAGCTCTCAAGGTTTTTTACAATCTGATAAAAACTAAGTGTGTGTTTGGCTTACAATACATACCAACACTAAAGGGAGAGAGATACACTTGTGTCCCCCATCCACATGCCTATGGGGGACCAAAACATGCTCAAAGCATCCCCCTATATTCTTTTGTAAAGCAAAAGGCGGGGGAAAAGTACCTCAAAGGGTGGTGATAAGCAAAACGTCCGAATTCCGCATTTAATGCGCATCAGACATTCTCTACCGATAGGGCTGACCCTCTACCGGTAGAGAAACCTTCTGACTTCCTTGAACTTCCTTGCTCTACCGATAGAACTGACTCTCTACCGGTAGAGAAACCTTCTGTCTTTTTTGAATTTCTTCTCTCTACCGATAGAACTGACTCTCTACCGGTAGAGAAACCTTCTGTCTTTTTCTGGTTTCATTTCTCTACCGATAGAACTGACTATCTACCGGTAGAGAAATCTTCTGTCTTTTTCTAGTTTCATTTCTCTACCGATAGAAACTGATCCTCTATCGATAGAGCCTCTGTGAGTGGCCTTGATTTCTCCTTCTCTACCGATAGGACTTGATTCTCTATCGATAGAGAAGTGTTCTGAGTCAATTTTCTCGGCCTCTTCAACTTTCCATTCCAACTTCACTTCTGTCATTCCCAGGCCTTTTCTTGGATCTTGAACAAAGCCGTAATTGGTCCGAGCCTTTGGTTTGTACTTGGGCTTTACAACACTCCTTTAGCGCTCGGAAACCTGCAAAGAGGAAGTGACATCTACGCGTGCAATATTAAGTAGAACAATGATAAATCATGTGCCAGGATGCTAGAATGGACACATTGTATCACTTTAATATACACTTTGGTGTGATCAACAGAAATCCTACTTGACCATGATTGGAATTGAAGGAGAGAGGGAGAGAGAGACCGAGCGAGCTTTCTTAGGCAAAAATAATTGTAAAAATATGGGGTTTAGTTTGGATACTAAATAAATTACAATGAAGCGTTTTTAATGGATTAAAATAGCAAATAAATCCTCCTCCTAATGGATTTAAAACAAATGTTAGTAATTTGACTAAATAAAATCCGAATTGATAACTTAGGGACTAAGTAAATGAAATTGATAGTTTAGGGGTATCCTTAAAATTTTGGACATAATTTAGGGACGAAATAAATATTTTACTCAAACAACTTATAACAGATAACCTTATTTGTTTTGATTTACTATTATGCAGAGATACGAAAATGAAACTACAACCGATAACATTATCTATTGATATGTTATGCATAAATATAGAGGTCAATTTAAAAATGATAATATTATCTGTTTTTATATTATGTTAAAGGGAAATGCTATATGGACCAACACTTTTTTAGACCAATATTAGACCAACATCTAAACTCTTCATTCTTAATTAAATTTTAATGATCCAAACTGCTCAATGTGTTTAAAAAATATTTTTAAGGGTACCTACAAGAAATCAGTTCAAAATATTATCAGAAACGGTTTGATCCAAGCAGTGGTTAATAAAACAGTTCCTACAAGCATTTTAAATCACTTCTTGGATCAAGCCGTTTTCGGTAATATTTTGAACTGATTTCTCGCGGGTACCCTTAAAAACATGTTTTAAACACATTGAACGGTTCGGATCATTAAAATTTAGTCAAGAATGAAGAGTTTAAATGTTAGTCTAATATTGGTTTAAAAAAGTATTGGTTTTTTGAGCCTCCCTCTATGTTAAGGAAAAATACATAGTACAAACTAAAACAGATAATCTTATCCCATGTTATTTTATGTAGAGATATAGAGAATAATTTACAACATGTAATCTTACTTGTTTTAGTTTGTTATTGTCTTTTCACTATTATGTAGATATAAAAAGATAAGCAACAACAAGTAACATTATATGTTGATTTGTTATGTATAATTATATAGGTCAATTTACAAGTTTTAGTTTGTTATTGTCTTTTCACTATTATGTAGATATACAAAGATAAGCAACAACAAGTAACATTATATGTTGATTTGTTATGTATAATTATATAGGTCAATTTACAATAGATAATATTATCTGTTTTTATATTATGTCAAAATATATAGTATAAATTAGAACAGATAACCTTATCTGATGTTATCTTATGTAGAGGTATAAAAAAAATAAATTATAACAGATAACCTTATTGTCTTGATTTATTATTGTATTTTCACTATCATGCAGAGATACAAATTAGATGAAATAACAACAGATAACATTATCTATTGATATATTATACAGAAATACAGAGGCCAATTTACAACAGATAACATTATCTGTTTTTATATTATATCAAAATATATAGTATAAATTAGAATAGATAACCTTATGCTTGACTGACTGGGTAACTAAAAATTAAGACTAAAAACACGTCCCAAGCGCAGGACTTAAATGTCAGTGCAGCAAGATAATCCGGAAGTACCGGAGTCGAACCACAGAGACGACTGACGGTGATAGACTCAAACCTAGTGAAATCTAGTTTAGCACGGCTCTTGGTAGCCACCCCTTGTTTGCTTTTAATTAATTTAACGAACTAAATTTAACCGAATTTACTAATGATTTAAAGGAGAGCACAGCCGTGGGGAATCGGCGTCCGGAATTCATCTAATTAACGTTCACTCGGGCCACAAGTAATGGTTTAGTTGATTTTAGATTTTGAGAAATCGGATTCTAACAAATGCGCACCGCTTGTTACCAGTCCCGTGCGCATTCTGAATCCGGCAATGCCTGGGTTTTGTTTGCTAGAAAAGCGTTTCTTTTACCTAAAATTGTGTCTAACCCAATTAGTTCGACCCGAGGTAAATACCAATTAAATTAACCACGGATTTCAACGCCCCGCGGCCATGCTCAAGACGACTACTCACACATGTTGGAAGAAAACGCAGCAATTAAATAAATCCTAGATCTAGACATATTCATGCGAATAGAATTAAAAACAATGATTGAATACGTTACCAATAATTGCGCAAGCGGAATTAACACGAGAATTGCAATTAAAACTTGAATCGATGCTCGAAAGCCCAAGAAATTGATGAATGAACTTGAACTTGAATCTGAAAACCTAAGATCTGAAATGGCAGCTGCTGCTTAAGAAAAATTAAACCTAGTTAATGAAAACATAACCCTAATACACCTAATCATGCATATTTATACCTAAAAACCTTTAATCCTAATAAAACTAATTAACAAATATAATTATCCGCGGAATCTTCGTTCAAAACGGCAACGTTTGGCTTAATAACTATCTCGGTAGCGCTACAGAGGAATAGGGGTAGCGCTACCGAGGCTCTTCGGATGAACCTTTTGACCCTTTGACCACTGGAACGACGGCGTTTAATTCTTGGAGATGTAGCGCTACACAGGAACTGGGGTAGCGCTCGTCAACATTCTGGAGGATTTGTAACCAATTCCGAGCGCTACATGTGTTTGTGGGTATCGCTCCTAGACATTCTGGACGTTTTTGGGACCTTTTTGTAACAGTTTTGGAGCGCGCCTGGAGTTTATGGGTATCGCTCCCGATGCTTTTAAGTCTTTTCCTCGGGTAACTTGGCCACCACGTCTCTTTTCCACAACTCCTCTTCATAATGGACCCGCACGACACCAATTTGTGCTCCAAATGTTCCCAAATTCCTGTAGAATAAATAAAACAAATGAAACCAACCACATGCACGAATTAAAAGGAAAATGAAGATTTAGAATGCTCATCTAATGCGCTGAACCCCCTACTAAGGCGCTAAAACACATGTATTTCACGCGCCTATCATCTCCCCCAACTTGAGCGTTGCTAGTCCCTAGCAACGAACGAAATAATAAAAACTCAACGGGGGATACAAAGGTTATGCGACCTGTACAAAAATTAAGTGAGTATTGATTTTTTTATTTCACTGCTTCGTGCTAACTTCAACACATGCATGCTCTAACTAAAATTTTGAGTTAATTTACATTAAAACAATTACATGAATTAACTGGCTCCCACAAGTCACAGCGTCACTCACTCACCTGATCACTCAACATCCCATGGGAGGCGCTTGGCGAAGAAACGTGGGACGAAACAAAAGCTCACCACGTGCCAATCAAATGTACGCCGATCATTTCAATAAAAGCTTAAATACAAATTAAGAAACCGCATATTCATAGTCAAATATTAAACATGTATGCCAGAGAATTAAGAACGTGCTATGGGTCGAATAAGGACTTCATTAAGCTTATAATGACCTTGGTTACAATTAGAAGGGAGAAAATGCAACGGATGGCGGCCTATACTAGCGCATGGTCAATCTACCCTGATTGGCCGCCACCTAGACTAAACTGACACATAAAATCATAAAAAGAAAGAGAAAAGAAAATGACACGACCAACACCACCACCTAAAATAGACACTCCCATTGCCCTGCTTTTTGCTCAATCACCGCCGTCTAATTGCTCCTCCTGCTCATCCGGCACATCTCCAAAGTCATCACTCACCTCTAACTCTCCCCACTGTCTTGGCTGATACGGACCCGGATTCTGCCCCGAAATTTGCGCCTCCAAATGGCGCTGCCTGGCAAGTAGGTCTGTCTGATTCCTGGCCAGTTGCCTTTGCTCTCTCTTGAGTTTCCGTTGGCTCCTTGCAATCCCGGTAAGACATCCAAAAATCTTTTCCAGCCAAGTCTTGGTGCTAGCACTTGGTGGCGGTGGGGTAAGCAATGATGTCTCGGCTGCCCTAGTCTGTGCCCTACTGCGAGTGAGAATGGAAGAGCTCATGTCCTTAGGGTTTAGGGGATCATTGGAGTAATACTGTCTTCCCGGCACACTCTTTTCCCTTAAAATTTTAGAAATCAAACATGGGAATGGCATTCTCAAAGTAGCGGGTGCATCCCGAAAATCACACATTTGCCTGAAAACATAAAGGGCCCAATCACAAACAGTATCCTCCCTTGTCAAAATATAGATAAGTTCCCCAACCGTCCTTTGGGGTTCACCCTCCTTGCCCCGGGGATACAAGTTGTAGCAGATAACTTGATTCATAAACCGATTGGCCAAAGTGAAACGGCCGTGCCAATGCGGTATCCGTGCATGCCTACGATCCGCATATAAATATTCCGCCACCCTTTGCTCATCAAATTCCTCATCCTCCGACAAAGGAAAATTCGTGGGTCCCGTAGGCCTCACATATTCCCATGCACGGGCTATTTCATTCACCGTGATAAAAACAGGAGTACGACCAATCGTCGAATCGATACGAGCATCCGGAGCCAAGAAGGTACCCGGCTCCGATACAACCATATTCTTATAAAACTCCTCAACTAATGCAGTATTATAGCCCGGGTTGGGGTGAAACCAATAGTTCATACCTTGTCTGCGAATTGCATCAAATGGTTGGAACTCGGCCGGCCACAAGTTATCATCAATGATATGCCGCTCGTTCTTCACTCCTCTCCCCTTAATAGATGCCTCCCATTTTCTCTGATTATCCCTTTCAATCTCGTCCCGGCTCCTACGTCGGGCCCGACCCGGATGACCTTCCTCGGATGGAGGACTAGAAGATCCGGCTATGGCAATCCCTTTTCCCGTATTTTGCCTTTTAGATGCCATAATTTCGTTGGGTTGGTGTAGGAAAAGGTTGGGTAAAACGTTGGGTTTTTGGGTTTTTAGATCCGGGGAGTTAGAAGGTTAGGGTAGTTTTTGGTTAGATTTTATGGAAGAGGAGAGTAAATGGATGGTTTCTATGAAGTTTGGTGGAAAGTGGTGAAGGTTTGAGTGGTTTTTGGGTTTTAGGGTTTGGAGTTATGGTGGTTATGGTGGTATGGAAGTTGGAAGGAGAAAGGTTGAAGAAAGGAAGAAGAAGAAGTGGGGAAGAAAGAGAGAGGGAGAGTTTTTACGGAGAGAGGGAGAGGGAGAGCCGCGTCGGTTGAGTTAAGAGCCTCGGTAGCGCTACATAGGAACTGGGGTAGCGCTACCGGTACCTTTAGCGTGACCCCTTTGAACCTTCCTTCGTGAAACGGTTCCTTTTTTTTTTTTTTTTTGGTAATTTGTAATGCTACACCCTCTGGAATTTGGGGCCATTTTTCAATCAATCTTGAGCGCTCCGGATCTTTTTGGCAATAATTCAACTCCTACTGACTGACACTCCATCCAAACACCGGTTCCCTAGGTTTGACACAGGATTGACACAACGGTTTATAATTGGGATCAATGGGACTCTTTTAATTGGTTTAATCATGCAAGATAGCCTTTTCTCATCCCCTAAGCACGTCACCTATTCTCACAGCATGCATGCAAAATATTCAACTCCGATAAGCGGTACAAACGCCTACTATTTTGTGCAAATGCGGAATTGATAGTCAAGAATCATGAATATTCTAATGGTACACTGTGGACTTGAGTGGAAACCAAAACTCACAATTGTTTATCATGCGAATTACTCATAAAATATGCTAGATATATGCATGTGAATAAGTTAAACAGGTTAGCAGAAAAAAAAGAAAAATCTAGCATACTCGCCTAACTCATACAAACAAGCATAACAATTGTATCCCCAACATAACAATTAACCACATCAAACAATTTGAAATTTTGAAATTTCTACTGCTACCAACAACGCTCAAATGCTTGTACAAAGTACATTCCCTCCCCCAACTTGAAAGAAGCTCTGTCCTCAGAGCATAGAGATAAAGAAAAGAGAATAATAGGCAGGGAAAGAATGAACCTGGGGTAGCAGCCAAGCTCCATGACCGCTGCTCCCTTTTTGCCTCCCGTTGGGTATGTTCAACCTTGATTGCCTTTGTATTCAGCCATGAAATGGATCTTGTTCGCATACTGTCCGGATAAGTGCCATGAGGCTAAAGGACCTGTGCCTTCATCACCCCACACTGGATTTTTGTCTGAAACTCAATTGATAATGATGCTTCCCACATCGTCATAGAGCATGAGGCGGAAGGAGTATGGATTATCCCAATAAAAATGGTAGGCCACATGATATATTGAAATTAAATCACGAGAGCGACAACATGGTGGAGGCGGAATGAGATCGTTAAAATGATAAACATAAAGTAGAAATGCATGGTCAATAGTTGAAAAATCTCAATCCGGTATTTCCACAATGTCATATGCCCACAGAGTGGCGTAATACATGCGACCATGATAATTTCCATTATCTGCGAAGAAGGCCGGAGGTGTCTCTTGGAGACAAGATATTAGTAGTGGTAAAAGCTCTCTTCGGGTGGCAAATATTGTTGGCATAATGAAGGTCAATTTTTGTTTTGTTTTGGGTTATGGCTTTATGAACCTAAAAAAAATCAACATAACACAAAGATAGTTAGAAAAGTTAAAAACAATGCTCTCAATCTCCTTTTTAGTATTTTATAATGTTTTGCTTTTGGATTTTTCGATACAACTAAAGAAGATGAGAAAAATAAAGAAAAACAAATTGCCCTTACTAACCGGAGCTGGGCACACGATCCTTATTGTAATAGCGGCGTGCGAAGCTATAAAACCCAAGTCAATGATGGGTACCTCTAGAAGTAGAGGCCGGGTCCATACTCAATTAAGAGTATGGTACGCGTGAGCTACCCGTCCAAACATGGCCACTAAGGCCTATTCAATGGGGTCGTCCGAATAAACAGGATCGACCAACTCCTCATCCGGTTCACCTACTTCCAAAAATTCCAAATACGGCTTAAGCCGCTGCCCGTTAACTTTAAACACATGACCATCCTTATAATCACGGACATCGACCGAACCATTCGGATACACTTGAATCACTAAGTAGGGACCATCCCAACGGGACCTCAACTTACCTGGAAATAAATGAAGACGCGAGTTATATAGCAACACTTTCTGACCAACCTTAAAGGTTTTGCGCTGAATGTTCCTATCATGATACGCTTTAACCTTAGCCTTATAAATGCTAGCGTTCTCATACGCGTCATTCCTAAGCTCTTCTAGTTCACACAACTGTAACTTCCTATGCTCACCCGCCTCAGTTAAACTTGAATTGACTGTCTGAATAGCCCAATAGGCCTTTTTCTCTAACTCAACAGGCAGGTGGCAGGCCTTACCGTAAACTAGCTGATAGGGTGAGGCACCCAATACGGTCTTGTAAGCAGTGCGGTAGGCCCACAACGCATTAGTCAACCTAGTGGACCAATCCTTCCTAGTCACACCTACGGTTTTCTCTAAAATTCGCTTAATCTCGCGGTTCGCTAACTCGGCCTGCCCATTAGTCTGGGGGTGGTATGATGTGGATACCTTATGAGTAACATGAAACTCCCTCATCAACTTCTCAAAAGATCGACTCGTGAAATGCGTGCCCTGATCCGAGATAATAGCACATGGCACACCAAACCTGGACAGAATGTTAGCCTTAAGGAATTCTAGCACGACCCTCGACTCCATCGATTTCGTGGGAATCGCCTCCACCCACTTCGACACATAGTCCACCGCCAAAAGGATGTACTCATAACCATGAGACATAGGAAATGGACCCATAAAGTCGATGCCCCAACAATCAAAAACCTCAAGCACAAGAATAGGTCGGAGGGGCATCTCATTACGTGCAGACAACTTGACAAGCTTTTGGCAACGGTCACATGACCTACAAAACAAGTGGACACCCTTGAACATATCGGGCCACCAGAACCCACACTGCAGAATCTTGGCGGTGGTCTTCTTCACAGAGAAGTGACCCCCACACGCCTCACTATGACAGAACTCAATGACCCCCTGCTGATCAGACTCGGGGACACATCTACGCACAATCTGGTCCGCACAGTATTTGAACAAATACGGGTCATCAAATATGTACTGACGGACACTCCTCAAAAACCGCTGCTTCTCTTGGGTAGACCAATGAGAAGGAATCTGCCCAGTCACCAAATAATTGGCGATATCAGCGTACCATGGGCATTCATTTGCAGCAAATAACTGCTCATCTGTGAAAGAATCTCTAATGGGCATGTCGGAGGTGGGGTCCTCAAAAGCCAAACGAGACAGATGGTCAGCTACCACATTCTCTACCCCCTTCTTATCATTAATAATGAGGTGGAATTCTTGCAGAAGCAGAATCCACCGGATAAGGCGAGCTTTCGCATCCTGTTTGGTCATCAAATATTTCAAGGCCGCATGATCGGTAAACACTGTGATCGGCGAACCCACAAGGTAGGATCAAAATTTATCTAAGGCAAACACCACCGCTAATAACTCTTTTTCCGTAGTGGTGTAATTCATCTGTGCCTCATTTAAGGTCTTGCTTGCATAAGAGATCACAAAAGGATCTTTCCTTCTTCTCTGCCCTAAAACAGCACCGACTGCATAGTCGGAGGCATCGCACATGAGCTCAAAGGGAAGACTCCAATCAGGCGACTGAACAATAGGCGGAGTGATGAGACTCTGCTTCAATTTACTAAACGCCTCTTCACAAGCTTTGGACCACACAAAAGGTGTGTCCTTTGCCAACAGCTGACATAAGGGTCGGGAGATAGCACTAAAATCCTTGATGAAGCGTCGGTAAAAATCGACGTGTCCAAGAAATGAACGCACATCCTTGACAGACTTAGGGGTTGGAAGATTACGGATCAAGTCTATCTTAGCTTTGTCTACCTCAATACCCTTGGAAGACACAATATGCCCTAACACAATCCCTTGGGTCTCCATGAAGTGGCATTTCTCCCAATTTAGCACTAAGTGCTTCTCCTCGCACCGCTGTAAGACCTGACCTAAATTCTTGAGGCATCCATCGAATGAGTCCCCGAAGACCGAGAAGTCATCCATAAATACCTCTACTATGCGCTCAACCATATCACTAAAAATCCCCATCATACACCTGGAAAAGGTACCAGGCGCATTGCACAACCCAAAGGGCATGCGACGATAAGCATATGTACCATACGGACAGGTGAAGGTGGTCTTATCCTGGTCCTCTATCGCGACCTCAATCTGGTTGTACCCCGAGTACCCATCTAGAAAACAATAGAAGGCCCGACCAGCTACCCTCTCTAAGATTTGATCAATAAATGGTAAAGGGAAGTGGCCTTTCCGGGTGTTCGCATTGAGCTTCCGGTAATCGATACAAACCCTCAAACCAGTAGGAATGCGGGTCGGAACTAACTCTCCTTGCTCATTGGTCACCACTGTGACCCCAGCCTTCTTAGGCACAACCTGTACTGGGCTGACCCACTCACTATGGGCAATCGGGTATATAATACCCGTATCTAACAACTTAAGCACCTCAGCCCGTATTACCTCCTTCATGTTGGGGTTCAAACGCCGCTGAGGCTGTCTAGACGGCTTAACACTCTCCTCGAGAATAATTCGGTGTGTACACACAGTGGGGCTTATACCATGCAAATCAGCTATGGTCCAACCAAGCGCGCCTATATGCTCTCTCAGTAAATCAAGCAACTTCCTCTCTTGATCTTCCTCAAGAGTTGAGGAGATCACTACCGGATAAGTATCATTTCCTTTGAGAAAGGCATACTTGAGTGTGTCCGGGAGTGGTTTCAATTCTGGTTTAGGCGGCTGAACTAGAGACGGAAAAAACTTGGGCGGAGGGTTGCCCAAAGGCTCGAACATTAGGTCATGAGCGACCCCATATAACTCCTCACACTCATCCTCAACTGCTAACATCTCACGAAACGTGCCTACCTCTGCCGACTCTAAGAAAGATACCTCCTCAGTGGTAAGGGCCACCTCTAGAGGGTCCTGATATAGGACTGTATCAATATGCTCCTGAACCAATGAATCAATAAGGCTCACCTCCTCTACCTCATCGTCATCCTCCTCTAGTATACTGACACTGTAAACATCCACCTCCATCGTCTCTTCGCCAACAGATAACTGGACTTTGCCAGTTTTACAGTTCATGACGGCATTGGAGGTGGCAAGGAAAGGACGACCTAAAATAATGGGAGTTTTTTCTAACACCTCAGGATTTGGACAAGTATCTAAGACAATAAAATCAGCAGGGAAGTGGAACTCCCCCACCCGAATCAACACATCTTCAACTACTCCCTTGGGCACTCTCACACTCCTGTCTGCCAGCTGCAATGTGACAGGAGTAGCCCTCAAATCACCCAGGCCCAACCTAAGATAAGCCGAATATGGGAGCAAGTTGACACTCGCTCCTAGATCCAACAAAGCCCGATCAAAAGTCTGTCCTGCTATATCCACTGTGATAGTGGGACAACCTGGGTCCTTGCATTTAGTAGGAATTGACCTCTGAAGAATGGAGCTCACTTGCTCTGTTAGCACTACATTATGACCTCCTTGACGCTTCTTTGTGCATAGGTCCTTCAATACCTTAGCACATTGCGGAAAGGAGTCAATTGCCTCCATCAGTGTGATAGGGAATTGAACTCTCTTAAATAGCTCTAGCATTTTGAGGTTCATGTTCTGCTTAGGTTTCACCGCCAGCCTTTGAGGAAAAGGTGCTACTTGCGCAGCTGGCGGTGTCGGAGTTGTGGGGGCCGCAACAACAGGCTCCACCACATCAGATAACTCCTTCTCACTCTCTATCTCTTCTCTTGAGACTTCTACCCTGTCAGGAATTTCTCTCTGAGCATCATCCAACTCCGGGAGTGGAGTCAACTTTTGCTTAGGCGAAATGGTTTTATCTATCTCCTTTCCGCTCCTAAGAATGGTGACTGCTTTAGCCTCCTCCTGATTCGGGTGCTGATTACTGGGTCCGGACGAATTACCCACATAATGATTCGCTGTTGTATTACCCTGAGCTAGAAACCTACCCCTTTCCTGACTCAACTGACTTACCACTGTGGTAAGTTGTGACATTTGTGTTGTCAAGGCCCCTATCTGCTGTCTGGTCTCAGTCTGAAAAGTCATTTGGGACTGCATAAGAGAATTTACTGTGTCCTCTAGCTTATGATCGCGAGCAGTCACCGGATTGTACCCTGGAGGAGGACCACGGGTGGATGGACCTACTCCTCTACCTGACTGAGGTTGATATTGATATGGTGCTACTTGGGCCTGAGGAGGTCTAAATGATTGGTTTTGGTTATACTGCTGCGGCGGAGGTGGTGCAGGGGTTTGCACTTGACCTCCACCAGTAGGTCTAGGATCAGCCCACCTAAAGTTAGGGTGAAAAGGGGTTCCTGCATTGTAAGTATTCGAATATGGGTCCCATGCCCTAACCGCATTCACCTCTTCCTGGTTATATTGACTCGCCTCTTTGGCGGCTAGAAAACCAGGACAAGCAATCGTCGTGTGTCCCTTACATTCACACCACACACAAACTTCCTCAATCGTCACCTCATGCACAGGTTTGGTCTGCCTAACCTCTAATTCTTCTAATTTCTGAGCCATTTTCTCTACCTGAGCTTGAAGACGCTGGTCACGAATTGTGACTGCAACAACATTGGGCCCAGAAGGTTCGGATCGCTCATACTCGGATGGTTCTAACGCCCTCTGCCTATCGGCTTGTTCATCAAAGAAATCCCAAGCCTCTTCCGCACCTTTAGACAAGAAATCATCTCCTCTACAGGAGTACTCTAAATGTTGAACAGTTTCAGGGTTAAGACCCAGGTGGAAGAAACTGACTAGCTGAATTCTCTCAAAACCGTGCTGAGGTACCTTTAAGAGCAATTCCTTGAATCGCTCCCACGCTCTCAGAAAAGACTCATCCCGCCCCTGTCTAAACCCTTGAATTTGACGCCTAAAACTTTTGGTTTTACCCTCAGAAAATTATTTCTTATAAAAGGCATCACGCACTTGTGCCCAAGTGGTAAGGGAACGAGGTTTAAGGATTCGAAACCAGGTAAGAGCACTATCTTTTAAAGTGGCCTCAAACAGCTTGAGGCAGGCAGTCTCATATTGGGTACTAGTCGCGAGGTTGCGAACCAATCCCTCAAACGTATGCACATGCTCGTAGGGGTCATCACACTCTCTCCCATAAAAAGTGGGAAGACTATTTAAGACACCGGGTTTCGCCGTGTAGGCATTTCGTGCCTCAACTGTTTCTGGAGGGAACACTATGGGTCCGGGGAGAGTAGTCCTCTCAGGGTGCAAGTATTGCCTTAAGGACTGAGTTGGAATCACTGGTTGGTCACCCATCACTTCTGACTCGGTTTCTGACTGGAAAAGCGGGTTACTGACTGACTCAAAGGTTAATTCTATATTAAGACTGCTAATTGGGAAAGACTCTGCCTGATGTTCAACTGACTCTGACTCTGAACTTAAAAACGATGAACTATCGAACTCCAGTTGACTCGATCCAATTTCTCTACGGACCAAACGATTAGTCGGGTCACGATAATATAAGGGATCCTGGATAGAAGGTACTTTCCTTCGACTACCTATGACTACTAATTTAAGACTCACTAAATTTGATCACACGTCGCCGTCTCCGGCAACGGCGCCAAAAATGCTTGACTGACTGGGTAACTAAAAATTAAGACTAAAAACACGTCCCAAGCGCAGGACTTAAATGTCAGTGCAGCAAGATAATCCGGAAGTACCGGAGTCGAACCACAGAGACGACTGACGGTGATAGACTCAAACCTAGTGAAATCTAGTTTAGCACGGCTCTTGGTAGCCACCCCTTGTTTGCTTTTAATTAATTTAACGAACTAAATTTAACCGAATTTACTAATGAATTAAAGGAGAGCACAGCCGTGGGGAATCGGCGTCCGGAATTCATCTAATTAACGTTGACTCGGGCCACAAGTAATGGTTTAGTTGATTTTAGATTTTGAGAAATCGGATTCTAACAAATGCGCACCGCTTGTTACCAGTCCCGTGCGCATTCGGAATCCGGCAATGCCTGGGTTTTGTTTGCTAGAAAAGCGTTTCTTTTACCTAAAATTGTGTCTAACCCAATTAGTTCGACCCGAGGTAAACACCAACCACGGATTTCAACGCCCCGCGGCCATGCTCAAGACGACTACTCACACATGTTGGAAGAAAACGCAGCAATTAAATAAACCCTAGATCTAGACATATTCATGCGAATAGAATTAAAAACAATGATTGAATACGTTACCAATAATTGCGCAAGCGGAATTAACACGAGAATTGCAATTAAAACTTGAATCGATGCTCGAAAGCCCAAGAAATTGATGAATGAACTTGAACTTGAATCTGAAAACCTAAGATCTGAAATGGCAGCTGCTGCTTAAGAAAAATTAAACCTAGTTAATGAAAACATAACCCTAATACACCTAATCATGCATATTTATACCTAAAAACCTTTAATCCTAATAAAACTAATTAACAAATATAATTATCCGCGGAATCTTCCTTCAAAACGGCAACGTTTGGCTTAATAACTATCTCGGTAGCGCTACAGAGGAATAGGGGTAGCGCTACCGAGGCTCTTCGGATGAACCTTTTGACCCTTTGACCACTGGAACGACGGCGTTTAATTCTTGGAGATGTAGCGCTACACAGGAATTGGGGTAGCGCTCGTGAACATTCTGGAGGATTTGTAACCAATTCCGAGCGCTACATGTGTTTGTGGGTATCGCTCCTAGACATTCTGGACGTTTTTGGGACCTTTTTGTAACAGTTTTGGAGCGCTCCTGGAGTTTATGGGTATTGCTCCCGATGCTTTTAAGTCTTTTCCTCGGGTAACTTGGCCACCACGTCTCTTTTCCACAACTCCTCTTCATAATGGACCCGCACGACACCAATTTGTGCTCCAAATGTTCCCAAATTTCTGTAGAATAAATAAAACAAATGAAACCAACCACATGCACGAATTAAAAGGAAAATGAAGATTTAAAATGCTCATCTAATGCGCTGAACCCCCTACTAAGGCGCTAAAACACATGTATTTCACGCGCCTATCACCTTGTTTGATGTTATTTTCTGCAGAGATACATAGAACAAATTACAATTGATAACCTTATCTATTTTGGTTTATTATTATGGTTCCACTATTATGCAGAGATAAAAAGATGAAATTACAACAATAATATTATATGTTCATATGTTATGCATAAATACAGATGTCAATATACAACAGATAATGTTATTTGTTTTCATATTATGTCAAAATACAGAGTATAAATTACAACAGATAATCTTATCTGTTTTGACTTATTATTGTGTTTTAACTATGTTAAAATTTTATTAGATAACTTTGCCTGTTGACTCATATCTCATTCATACAGAGGTTACATATTGTACATACAATTATGTCGATATAACAGTAAGATTTAAGTATTATCAATTTAAATAAAATTAATAAGAGATTGAGAAGACAAAAGTCACTATAGTTATTAAAAAAAATCATGTTTTGACTTATTTTTTTATATTTTTTAATTTTTGGACATAATTTTTAATTTTTTAAAAATATCTTATCAAAACGAACTAATAATCAACAAAAAATGAGAGAAAATAAAAAATTACAAAAACCTTAGTGTACCAAAATGTCGTAAGGGCAAAAATTATATTTTGATTTATTTTTCATATTTTTTGATTTTATCTTATTTTTAATTGTTGAATATATTTTTTATTTTTTAAAATTTTTTATCGAGGCGAACCAATAATCAATAAAAAATAAATATGAAAAATATTGGTGTACAAAAATTACATCAGATAAGCTGATATGTTTTCATTTATTATTGTGTTTTCACTATCATGCAGAGATAAATGCAACTTCAACAAATAACATTATCTGTTGTGTATAAATACATAGGTCAACTTACAATAGATAACATTATCTGTTTTTATATTATGCCAAAATATAGAGTACAAATTAAAACAAATAACCTTATCTTATGTTGTTTTATGCAAAAATACAAAAAATAAATCACAATAGATAACCTTATCTGTTTTGATTTATTATTATGTTTTCATTATCATGAAGAGATACAAATATAAAATTACAACAGATAATATTATCTGTTGATATGTTGTGTATATATATATATATATGATAATTTACGACATGTAACATTATTTATTCATTATCATATCTTATGCAAAGATACATAGGCCGTGAGGGCGCAAATCGTGTTTTGACTTATTTTTCATTTTTTTTATTTTTTTAAAAATTTTTGAACATAGTTTTTAATTTTTTGAAATTTCTTATCGAGTCAAATCAATAATCAATAAAATATAAAAATATAATAAAATTGGTGTACCAAAAGGTTTGAGGGCACAATCATGTTTTGACTTTTTTTCATATTGTTTAATTTTCAACTAGATTTTTTTAATTTTTTTTACCAAGATGAAATAATAATCAATAAAAAAATAGATGCAAAATAAAGTCACAAAAAATTAATGTACCAAAAGATTGTGAAGGCATAAATCATGTTTTGATTTTTTGATTATTTTAAAATTTTAAACGTAATTTTTTATTTTCTTGAAATTTTTTATCGAGACGATTATCAAGATAAACCAACAATCAATGAAAAAATAGATGAAAAATAAAAAATTACAAAAAAATTAGTGTACCAAAAGATCGCAAGGTACAAATTATGTTTTGACTTATTTTTCATATGTTTTAAATTTTTGAACACAATTTTTTATTGAAATTTCTTATCGAAACGTATCAATAATCAATAAAAAATAAAAGAAAAATAAAAATTTCTAAAAAAATTTGTGTACCAAAAGGTGGTGAGGACTTTAAGATTTGTTAAAATTTAATAAATTTGTAATAAGAATTTTGATCAGAGGTTGAATCGATCATCAGAAGAAGAATTAGGTCAAAAATTAGGATACACTCTGGGAAAATAAAACTTCCATCGAAGAGAAGCAAATGGAAGGCTTTCATAAAAATTCTCGTAGAATCAAGAATGAAGTTTTCATTCTGTACATGCCAGATCATGAATTAGTAACTGCATCCAATTTTTAAAAAAATCCCAATTGTTTCGAACTTTCTATTTTTGGAATGGAATAGTTACGAAATCTCTATGAATAGGATCAAATCTTATTCTATGGTGATTTTGTCAAGTGAATGACCTCACCTATTAATACTTTTAAAAGAGCAGATCCTAGTTACTTTTATTTTTATAATAGTAAATCCTAACTCAACAAATAAATTATACAGGACTTAATGAGTGAATTAACACTAGATTTGAAGTTTTAACTAATTTTCCATATAATATAGCGACACGATGCGGTCGCACGAGACACAGATCCAAGATTAGGGTATCAAATTGTAGCTCCTTTTCCGTGATTGGCGTTTCTCTCTCCCCTTCCGCCCAATTTCTCTGTGTGAATATCTCGCATTATATTGTACTTATATTTATATATACTCGCCCACCTCTACACCTAATCTCTCCTCTCCTGTCCTAGCTCTCCAACTCCAACCCCAACCCCAACCCAGGCAGCTCAGGTCCCCTCCCTCTCTCCCTCCGTGTATATTATATATAAGTATGTATGTGTATGTACATATCTGTGTTTATGATTATGTATGTAACTATGGATGAGTAGATCTGATAACGTTTAGGTTGTGGTACTTTGTTTGCCGTTACAGGCGTTGGCTGATCTCGAGAAAATGAACTGCGCCATGGCTGCCTGTGGGGAGATGAGGGGGGTCTCGATCTCTGTTTCCGACGCCGTCGTTTGCCCTAAACCTCGAAGAATCGGCCTCTTGAATCCTGCCTTTAACGACCAAATCAAGCCTTCAAGATGGCATGTCAAGTATGTGTTTTAAATTGATAGAGATGGGAGCTCCTCTTTTTGCCACTGATTTATTGGTTATTGAAACAAAATTGATTTTTGGTTTTGATTTTTTTTTGCAAACTAAATTCCAGTTGCCAATCAGAGATCTCCGACTCTAAAGCGGGGATGGAACTTCTTGACATCATACTAACCAAGGTGCCCTCCTCCTCCCCCTCCTCCTCCTTTCTCTCTCTCTATGTACATACATGTGTGTGTGTGCCGTGCGCGCGAGTATGTATTTGAGAATTTTGTGAATTAGTATTTTAAAATTTTTGTGTTGTATAGTCACTTAGATTTAAATTTTGAACATGAAAGCTTCATCAGCTTCCAGAGTGAAAATAATGAAAGGAAGAAAGAGACACGGGACTTGCTCTTGAGAAAAGAAAGCAACAGATACAATTCACATAAATTCCTTGGTAGAATTTCTCTTTTCTTATTTTTGTGAGAAACTCACTTGTTTGACTGCTGAGATAAGTTAGAGAACAAAGTCGTCTAGTTCTGAACTTAGAACCAAAAATCATCACTGAAGCCTAGATTTAGATGAAGATATAAGAGTGTTTATTTTAAGGTACAGAGCAAGAGAACCATAAGATTGAACCCTGTTTGGTATGTTTTCAGCTTATTTGTCATGTATCCTTGTTTTGGTAAACACAGTAGTTTGCTTGGTGATTGTTGTGTGGAACCTTTGTCACGAAAATATTCCAAAGACCCAACTTTTCAGGAAACACCTAAATCAAAAAAAAAAAAAAAAAAAACTTCCCAGTGTACAAGGCTCATGCTATTACAGGGTTTTGACAAGGATTGGATGTACGCGTCCTCCTCTTTGCAGCGCGACTCAAATTCATGATCACCAGGTCATATTGGGATAACCTTAATGTTTTGTCCGGTTGGTCCTTCGGGAAACAACTGAAAAATGTTATTGATATAGTAATAATTGGTCTGATAAGAGTCATCCGCAAAGAACTTCGTAAGATATATCATGGGCCATTTCAAATTTGTCATTGTTTTTGTGTCCGAAGACCTACAATAAAGAAACAAAGAACAAAAAAAGAAAGCTTAAACATCCCAACTGACAGGTTCTATGCACATTCATATACGTGCAAGCTGCCCGTTTGAAAACAGATGATATATGCTCATGCCTGAAGCAACTTCAGCCATAAGATATTATTGGGGATTTGTTTTCCTTTGGTTTTCTCATCTAGCTACAAAAATTTAAACAGTTATTCAGATGGTTTAACTTCTTTTTGTAAAAAATATTTGCTAGCTCTCTATGTTGACTGATTAGAAAGTAAAATTCATGTGTTAGGGGAGTTGCAATGCCGAAAAATCCATTGCTCAAGTGGCTTCATCGCCACCATTTTTTATCGGATCTCCGCCAAGCAGGGCTTCAAATCCTTTGATTCAAGACTCCAAATTCGAAAACAAGGAGTTTAGTCCGCTATCTCCATTGTTGCAACAGGCACCAGTTGTGGTAACATCTCCATCCCCATCTGCACGTAAAGGTGGATCATGTGCTCGGGTGAAGTTTGGGCAAAAGCCAGCTGCAGTGAGAGTTGAGGGGTTCGATTGCCTCAGCCGAGATCGCCGAAGCATCTCTGCCGTGGCCTAAATCCAAACTATTCCATCAATAAACTCTTCAGGTAGCAAAGAGGCGAAGAACAAAAAAGGTGTTTTTTTTGGGAGAGAGGACGGACGGACGGACCTATTTATAACGTAGTGTTTATTTTTATTATTTTTGTATATATGGGGTTGCTTGGTTCAGCAGTTGAGTTTTGTGTTGAATCAAATTATGTATATAGTGTATGAGAAACGATGTTCCAATAAAGAGAAGAGAGAAAGAGGGAGAATGAAGTTCTCTCTCTTGGGTTAGGTCTTCCGTGAGAGTTTTTAGAGATTGTATCACTCCGGACCTTCATTGTAATTGTAATTGCAAGGTGTGGAGGTGATGGTCAATTTGAAATTCTGGAGTTTTGGGTGTCATAAATTGTTGCGTGCAGGCAACTGATGTCAATTTTGTATATTAAAAAAAAGCACATGGGAATGGGATTTGTGTATGCTGTTTGTGGTTGTGGTAGTGGTCATTATCAATATATAAGTATCGTTTTTAATTTTCTTAGTAGGTGTGAGGTAATGAAGGCGTTGTAAGAAGATTATGCCAAAAGCTAAGTTTGGGTGGTTGTGATGGGAGCTTCTGAGTGGGGGACCAAGTTTTGCTCCAGTTTGTGAGTCTTGACTCTTTAAATTTCTAAGGGGAAAAAAAAAGAAGGGACAACTAGGATTTTCAGAATTTCGGAGTTAATTTTTTCTTAATACAAATATGAATTGATACTATCATGTCTAATCGAACTGATTTTCAATAAAAATATATATGTATATTTAAGACCTGAAGTCTAAAAGGTCCTGCTTATTATTATGATTTCGAATTAGGTCTATACTATTTCATAAGTGAATTAAATTAGGATGACAGTGTAATTATCGTAAAGTAATTTCACCTAATTATTTTTATTTATATTTAAACAAGAATTGTTAATTTTTTATTTAATTATTATTCGTGTGGAGATATTTTTAAAAAATTATTCGTTCTTTTTGTTAGAAAAAGACAAATAATAGAAAAAAGAGGGGGTTGTGGGGACTGGTGGTTGCGTTTGAAAGGTCTTCATGCATTGCAGGCAGAATACTTTAAAGAAAATTCTTTTGCCGGCTTTCGTGGTAGATGCCGCTGTTCTGGTCAAATAATTAAAGTGAGAGGGAAAGAGAGAGAGATAGAGAGAGAGAGAGAGAGAGAGAGAGAGAGAGGATATGTATTGCTGACCAAGCAAGCGCGCTTTGTGCTTTGTGCTTGTGCTTTGCTTTCTTAACTATGACACCACCGCCAGATCAAGTTCACGTGTGCTTTTTGTTTTTTTGGCCCCTCTCTCTTATTATGTATTATTTTCCATTGATTTATGGATTAAAGTTTGGTTATGAAAATGGTAAAGCCAGATTTAAGATCTTAATGAACTAATGATGCTGCCAACCTATTAGTTATCACTCACATGGATTCCTCCGCAGACCACTCACCTACACCAGAGTTAGAAATTGGTGAACTTGGTGTACACAATTGACGTTGTCGTTTACGTATCAAAAATAAATTTATAAAATCAAGATTTAAAATTAATTCGAAGAATAACGAAAGGATCAGGATCGTCCATAAGAAAAGAAAAGTTACGTTACAATATTTTTAATTGGTTTTTAATTTGATTCAAAAATAAGAGAGCAGTTTGAATTTTAATTGATTAAACTAAAGTAAACTAGAAAATGAGTAAAGTTTTGGAAACAAGCAAGAGAAGAGATTAGGATTTTGATTCTACCTTCCCCTTGTAATGTAAGGAAAGCAAAAACTAGTATTTCATTCAATTGGATAACAATTTCTATTGGCAATCTTTAAAAATATTCTCAAGACTCGTACTCCGTATAGGCTATATTAACACAGCATGAATCGTCTTACTGGATGAGACCGATGGAACGATCCGTCTTACGTCATATAGTCTATCTCAGAGACTATCACCAAAAAATTAAAACGATTGTATGAATGTGTTTGATATCATGAATACAAACACACAGGTCAATAGAGAAAATGTACTCTTTCATAAAAACAATATGAATCATCTAAAGTTATACAACTATAATTGAATGAAAACCCTAAAAATTAACTAATTACATTACTTGGAGAAGTGGTTTTCTCGTTATCATAGATATAGGAAGCTCCAATTCTTCAATGATGATCGTCATGAAATATTAAACACACTTGAGCTCTAGCTAAATAGTGAAATAATTACCTTTACCTTGTACTCTAACTTCTCTTCACCCCCTTTAACGTAAAGAGGTGGGGGCTTCATATAATGCTCCTCTTGGAGTGACTATTCGTCTTTTTTCGATGTAGGACAAAAGAATTGAACTAACTCTTACAAAAATTTCGTTTTTAATTTTATAGCACACTTCTACCCCACTTTTGACCTCCGAAACGGCTAAATTTGAAAAAATCATAAACTAGAAAGTTGTAAAAAAATAGAATTCAATTTTTGGTGCAACAAATTTTAGATTAATCAGACATTCGAGCTGAGAGATATAGCCAAAATACTGAATATTGTCTACATACATACCTATTACGAGATTGTATATTTTTGTTTTCAATTTCGCTTGGACCATAATTTTTTTGATTGAGTCCAGAATTTCTTGTCTTCCAACTTTTTCAAATTTATTTTCATTCATCTTTTCGTCGATTGACTCTTCTGAATAGGTTTAACTTTCAATTTCGTAACAACTGGTTACAAGGACCTATAATTATAAAATTAACTAATTAAGATTCAAATAATTCGGTAATGGGTCCAACAAAAACCGATTAGTGGGTTTTATGTGAACATTTAAGCTCTTATCAACAATGCACAGCGGGACATACTGCGTTGTTTTGACATGCAAAATATAACTCAAAATTTGTTCGGATAGTACCTAACTGTTCGGTCGGTGTTTTTTTGCGCCCCAAAATGATGTCACTTAATGCGCAAGACGCTCTGTTATGCATTATGCACTGAATGACTCCCAGGTCCCAAAGTCGAATACTTTTTGAACTTATAATAGATATTCATTTTAATAATTTAAGATTATTTATCTTCTAAAATTATATGAGAATATTGATCTTATCAAAATTTATATTAATTAAATATTAATAAAAAGTTAATCTAAACAAGTTTATTTTTCAAAAAATAAGTGTAATTTAGTTTGTCAGCTTATTTTTTAAAAGATAAATGTGTTTAAATAAGAAATTTATTGCTCTTCCGTTGACATAGTTCCTAGTATGATTTATCTTCTCAATAATTAATGAGTTCGGTTTGGGCTCTGGACCGACCAGTGGCTAATACGCTCTCCAAACCAACTAGAGCTTCCTGAGCCGAAGTAAATTTGCCTAATATGTCGTGCACGTTACTAATTGACAGGCCTCTGCCTAGAGAATCCAAATAGTTTTTTTCTCTTTTTGAATATTTTTCTTAATAACATAGAAATATTGCGTGTGTTCCTTTTGGTTACAGTAAGTGTTGGTAGAATGAAGTGCATTTGATCTAGAACTTTTAATAAACACATTCTTGAAGTCCTTTTATTTTTGAAATGGTCTATAACCAATACCAGTTTTGTCGAAAACACATTTTTGTCCACCAAGTAGTTTATTCAAGTTCTCCTCTACTTAAGTAAACTTTGAAACCATTTTGGACAAGTCTTCATTCTTCTCTTTTAGTGCTTTATTTTCGTTTTTCAGGTCATTTAGTTCCTTAGTGAGTGATGCAGTGTGCTTCTTTAATTTATCATGCGAAGTTTCTACTCTTACAGACTCATCATATAAGTCATTAAAAGATGCTTGTAGTTCCTAAAAAATACTCAATAGTTCTTCCTAAGGGATAAGGTCAGAATATGCCTCATCTTTGTCGTTTATCACCATTAAGCACAGGTTAGAGTTGTCGAAGCTAGTTTTAGCATCGAAAAATTCGTCCTCTTCATATTGAGCTTTCAAGCACACATTGACAACTTCATTTTCACTTGAGTTATCATCTGAACTCTCTCTGTCACTTTATCCCCATGCTGCTACCGTTGTCTTTTTGCCTTTTTCTTTCTTTTCATACATTTTTCCTTCTTTAGCTAACTTTGGGCATTCGGACTTGATGTATCTTGGCTTTTTACACTCGTAACATATAATCGGATCTCTCTTTCCTTCCTCTTTGGAGAAGTTTCTCTTTGAAGATTGTCGCCCATACTTTTCCCTTGTGATTAGCTTGTTGAACATTCGGGTCAAGAAAGCAACTTCTTCATCACTTCCAATTTCTTCTTCTTCTTCTTCTTCTTCTTCTTCTTGATGTGATGATGTTTTGAATGCTACAATTTTCTTTTTCTTATTTTCATCATCATCTGTGACCATCAGATTTATCTCGTGTGTCATGAATGATCCCAATAATTCATTCAAGTTGAACACATTCAGATCCTTTGCTTCTTGGATTGTTGTGACTTTTGGTTCTCAATTCTTAGGTAAACACCTGAGAATCTTTCTAACTATTTCTGTATTAGAATACACCTTACCAAGAGAGCTTAGTCCATTTACAATATCAGTAAATCTTACAAACATAACAGATATTGTTTTATCAAAATGCATTTTGAACAATTCGTATTTATGGACTAACATGCTAATTTTTGTTTCCTTAACTTGGTTTATTCCCTCATGTGAGACTTCTAGTTTATACCATATTTCTTTTGTAGTTTCACAAGTTGATATGCGATTAATTTCTTTTGAGTCCAAAGCACAATATAAGAAATGTTTGGCCTTAACATTTAATTGAATAGCGTGTCTATCAACCTCATCTCATTCTTATTCTAATTTTGGAACGCTAATATTATCCACTATTTTTGAAGGTATGATAGTTCTTTTAGTCACAATGGACCAGGCCTCGATATTAGTGGCTTGAATAAATATAGTCATCTTAGCTTTCTAATAATTATAATCATTCTAGAGAATAAGGAAGGTCAGTGACTAGATTGTCCCCCACCTAGGAAAGAACTCGTGATTGCCAAGAGTAAACTCTAAGATGGTGAAGTCTAGAAGATTAGAACCCTCACTCTGATACCAATTGTTACCCAGGTGGCAACAAAAGAGGGAGGTGAATTGGGTTTGTAAAAATTATTTGGAATTAATTCAAGATTAAATCAAAACATATAAAAAGACAAGCACACAATATAATAATCAACAAGTAAGTAAAGAGAGTACGCAAACGATGTATAGTGGCTCGGTCTGAGCATGTCCACTGCTCATTCTAATCCACTCTCTAGGAGTCACGTGATCTACTAGAAACTTGAACTACTTTAGGTGTTGCACAAACCCTTACAAACTTTTCTTCTCGTTAGCTTTCCTGAGGAGCTAACCGAACTACCGAGTCTTTATCCCCAACACTCAATTTTTCAAGGTTTGCAATCAACAAACCTTATACAAAATCTACTAATGCAAATTAGTGAAGAAGACTACACAGGTTGTCTTCAACAATTTAGTACAGAAGAAGATGAATAGTAAAGTTGAACACAATGTATAATCTCACTTCTTTTCTCTCAGTATCTCACTTAAAAAATCAAATACAAATTGGAACAAAGTGAAAGAATATCTCAGCTTGCAGGGAGCAACTCTGTATTTTGCAGCCAAAGTATATATGCAAGCTCCATCGTTACTGCTCAGTCACTGTTAGTTGGAACTTCCGGGCTATCTTCACAACAACTGTTCTCTTCGTCTCATTATTTCAATTAGCTGTTGTTTTATTTTCTAGAGCGTCTGTTTTAGGTAAGTGGAAGAAATCAATTTGTATTCATTCTTGTTTCCACCACCTGTATAGTCGCTCCAGCGAACATGGTCGCTCTAGCGACATTCCCGTTTCGTCTATAAAACCTAGATTAGGGTTCTGAGCTTAGTGCGCATTTTGATAAGCAAAATCTAGGGTTTTTGAAGGGTACGACGGCCCCAGAACTAAACGGTGAGTTCTTTGTTCTCGATCTAAGGAAGACTTGAGGATTCAAGGCGCAAGTAAATCAATCATGGTGCGGTGAACGTGGATTCGGCAAACCAACATTGGAACAACTGTGAGGAGTCATAGTTGTAAGTATAGGTTTCTTTGTAATCGCACAATGGTTATTTTAGTGATTGATTTCTTCTCGTGGTTTTTACCCTTTTAGGGGTTTTCCATGTATATGCCGTGTTATGCTTTTTCATTCTCATTTAAATTAGCATATGATATATCTAGTATAAGTTAGTACAATTTTTCAATTGGTATCAGAGCGGGTTACTTTCTTGCATCTAGTATCGTTCCTGGGTCATCATGAGTACTAACATCAACATGAATCATATTATAAACCGCACGCCCCTTCTCGACAGTAACAACTTCGATTATTGGAAATCCAAAATTAAAGTTATCCTAAGATCGGCAGACGAAGAAATCTGGAATGTCTGCATCCATAAATATATCTATCCTACGATTATCACTGAGGGAGTCGTAGAATGTAAACCTTTATCTAGCTTCACCATCGTTGAAAAATCTGCTCTTCAAGCTAACAATAGAGCCTTTGACATTCTTTTCAGTGCTGTGGATAAGACTGAACATAGAAAAATAGCTAATTGTGAAATAGCTAAAGAGGCATGGAATATTCTTCTCACTTGTCACGAGGGAACCGACATCGTCAAAGAATCCAAACTGCAAAGATTAACTACTGAATTCGAAATCATTCGTATGCATGAAGATGAAACATTCACTCAATTTTACTCTAGACTCATATCTATTGTGAACAATTGTGCTACCCTCGGTGATCCTATCCCTCCTTTTCGTGTCATTAAGAAAATTCTTAGATCTCTCCCTGAACGGTTTAATACTAAAGTCACTATGTTGGAAGGAAAACGTAAACTGAAAGAAAAATCTATAGAAGAAGTGGTGGGCATTATTCAAACCATGAGGCAAACATGCTTCTCCTTACTCCTCAAAGACCTAAATCTAAAATGACCACTAAACCTATAGCATTCACTAGCTCTCAGACTTTCACAAATGAATCTGACAGTGAAGGAGAATACGACGTTGAAGCCATGGCCTTATTCACTAAAACATTTAAAAAATTCTTTAAGAAGAAAAATTCCAATGAAGGAGGAAACAGCCACTCATCTAGTAAACCTAAAGAAGACTCGTCTGGAGTCAAGACTAAGAAAGCCATAAAAGGTCCCCCTGCTGGACCCAAATGCTATGAATGTCATGGGTATGGACATCTTGCACATGAGTGTGCTAACAAATTAAAAAAGAAAACCACTTTTAAGGCTAATATTACTTGGGATGATGAGAGTGACACCGACAAACAGGAAGAAAATATTGATAATAATATGAACTTTATTTCGTTCACATCCTCACTTAATGCTGAGTCTGTCACTAAAGAGTCTTCTGATGAAGAAAGTGAGAGTGAAGAGGAAAACGAGAGTTGTAATTATGAAGAACTGCTTGAAGCGTACAACTTGATCTACAAGGAAAGTACTAAAATAAACAAAACTAATTTCAAACTTGTTGAGAAATATAAAAAATGTGAAGAAAAATATTCTCTCCTAATGAAACAACTCAAAGTTAAGAATATTTCTCTTGATCAGGTCACAAAGGAAAGGGAAAGTCTAAATCTTCAAGTCATTAAACTTCATGCCGAAAATGAAAAACTCACTCATCTACACAAAAAATCTAAAGATGAATTAGAAATCATAACTACTGATCTTGCCAAAGCTAATTCCGTCTTTGAATGATTGAATACAGGAACTAAGAGCTTAGATGACATTCTTGGCATGCAAAGATCTACTAGCAATAGGGCCGGTCTCGGTTTTGCTACTAGCTCTTCTGATGAACAGTTTATGATTAAACAAAAGAAAGTGACAAACCAAATAAATCATCAAAATAATTACATCGGTAATTACAAAAATGAAGGGAAATACAAAAATATAAGAAAACAAGTCAACACTAAAAGATTTATTCCTGTGTGTCATTACTGTCACGTGTCTGGTCACATTCGTCCAAACTGCTTTAACCTATACGGCTTCCCTCGTGAGTTTCAATACTGTAAAAATACTACCACCTATCAAAAAAATAAATGGAGTACTGTTTTAAATCAGGTAAACCGTCATAAAAACTCCTGTTTCATGTGGATTAAGAAAAATGAACTATCCTGCCATGTTGCACACACAGCTTTGAAGGCTAAAAACACTCATATGTGGTATCTTGATAGTGGATGTTCTCGACATATGTCCGGTGATAAATCAGTTTTTGATAAACTCGAAAAATATAATGGAGGGATAGTTACTTTTGGAGATAGAAATACCTCTCGCGTCGTAGGACGAGGTATTGTCAGTACTTATGGGTCATTGCTGCTAGAATATGTTTTATATGTTGATGGTCTTAAAGCAAATCTTATTAGCATAAGTCAGATGTGTGACTCTAATCATGAAGTACAATTTTCTAGAAACGACTGTTACATCTGTGATGATAAGGGAAAGGAAATTATGCATGAGAAGCGTACTTCTGATAATTGCTACGGGATCATTCCTAATAATGAATTGAACTACAAATCCAGTCTACTCTCTGACACTGAATTTTGGCATCAACGTTTAGGACACGTCAACTATAAAGATCTATCTGTCCTGACTAGACAAGAATTGGTTCGTGGTGTACCTAAGTTAGGAAATCTTGAGAACCAAATATGTGGACCTTGCTAGTTAGGGAAGCAAACTAGAACTACACACAAGAAGATAAACAACAATATGACTAAAAAATCTCTTGAACTTCTACACATGGACCTCATGGGACCTTCCAAAATAGAAAGCATAGGAGGTAAACGGTACATCTTTGTTATGGTTGATGATTTCACTAGATTTACTTGGGTAAGATTTCTTACAGAAAAATCTAAAACCTTATCTATTTTTAAATCACTTGTCAAACAATTACAAAACGAGAAAAATGCCAAAATAGGATTTGTTGTTTGGATCCGATCCGATCATGGAAGGGAATTTGAAAATATGGAGTTTGCTGTATTCTGTGATGAACTTGGCATTGGTCATGAGTTTTCAGCACCTAAAACACCTCAACAAAATGGAGTTGTTGAAAGGAAAAATAGAGTCATCCAAGAAATGGCTCGAGTTATGCTTCATGCTAAACATGTTTCACTGAAATTTTGGGCAGAAGCTATCTTTACTGCATGCTATACGATTAATCGTGTGTATCTTCGTCCTGGCACAAAACACACTCCCTATGAACTATGGAAAGGTAGAAAACCTAATATCAAATACTTCAAAATTTTTGGTAGTAAATGTTATGTCATGCGAGATCGAGAATATCTAGGCAAATTCGACACTCGCAATGATGAAGGAATATTTCTTGGATATGCTACGAATAGTAGAGCTTTTCGCGTATATAATAAACGAACTCGGACCGTTATGGAATCTATAAATGTAATTGTTGATGAAAAAATTGTCAGTGAAGAACCGTGTTCTACTAATGAATTGTTGGATCAAGTGTTTGAACAAGATACAGGGCTCTCACAAGACAAACCTATGTCCGATGATCTTGAGGAAAGCGCCAAGGATGACACAGAAAATGAAAAGAATGATCAAGAGTCAGAAAAAGATAGTGAAGAAGGTATACTGCAGCCATCATCTCATGTTAAACTCCACCATCCCACAAGTCAAGTGCTTGGAAAGGTAACAGAACCTATGAAAACTCAAAAGCAACTACGCGACATGGTATCTTATGTTTGTTATGTCTCTTTACTTGAACCTAAAAATATTAAAGAAGCCTTAAACGATGAACATTGGGTGAATGCTATGCATGAAGAACTTAATCAGTTTGAGCGAAACAATGTATGAGAACTAGTTTCTCGTCCTAAGCACACTAACATAATCGGAACTAAATGGATATACAAAAATAAATCCTAACGAACAAGGAACTATAGTTAGAAACAAGGTTAGACTAGTTGCTCAAGGATATACACAAGTAGAGGGAATTGATTTTGATGAAACTTTTGCGCCCGTTGCTAGACTGGAATCTATCCGTATTATGTTAGCGATCGCATGCTTTCTAGGTTTTAAATTACATCAAATGGATGTTAAAAGTGTGTTTCTAAACGGAATAATCAAAGAAGAAGTCTACGTATCACAACCTAAGGGGTTTGAAGATCCTCATAAACTAGATCACGTATATCACTTGAATAAGGCACTTTACGGGTTGAAACAAGCACCTCGGGCATGGTACGAACGACTTACTGCGTATCTACTACAAAATGAGTTTGTTAGGGGGAGTGTTGACAAAACCTTGTTTGTTCATCACAATAATAAACACATATTAGTTGCTCAAATTTATGTTGACGATATTATATTTGGATCCACCTCTCCTGATCTGGCAAATGAATTCTCCACACTTATGCAAAATGAGTCCGAAATGAGCATGATGGGAGAACTGTCGTACTTCCTTGGATTCCAAATTCGTCAACTTGAGACCGGCATTTTTGTTACTCAAACAAAGTATGCCATAAATCTAATCAAAAAATTCGGAATGGAATCATCTAAACACTCACGCACTCCCATGAGCACCACATGAAACTCACAAAAGACACATCTGGAGTAGACGTTGATCAAACTATATTTCGTAGTATGATTGGAAGCTTACTATATCTTACTGCTAGTCGACCAGATATTGCCTTTAGTGTCGGGGCGTGTGCCCGATATCAGGCTAATCCTAAGGAATCTCATTTAGCTGCTGTAAAATGGATTTTGAAATATATTCAAGGTACTATAGAGTATGGTATCGGGATGTCGCGAGACACGACCTCTGATTTAGCAGGGTATTGTGACGCTGACTGGGCTGGTTGTGTTGATGATCGTAAGAGCACTTCTGGTGGTTGCTTCTATGTAGGAAACAATCTAGTTGCTTGGCTAAGTAAAAAACAGAATTCTATCTCCCTTTCCACTGCCGAAGCCGAATATATCGCAGCAGGAAGTGCCTGCACTCAACTCTTCTGGATGAAGCAAATGCTTACCGACTATGGCTTGCCTCAACATAACATTACTCTCTATTGTGACAACACTAGTGCCATAAATATTTCAAAAAATCCTGTTCAACACTCCCGTACTAAACACATAGGCATCAGACATCACTTTATTCGTGACTTAGTTGAAGACGGATCTATCACTCTTGAATACCTAGAAACAACCCTCCAACGCGCTGATCTATTTACTAAACATCTTGACTATGTCCGTTTTGATTATCTTCGAAAGCTTGTCGGTGTTGGTTACGTTGAATAATTAAATTTAAAAAAATAATAATAATAATAATAATTTTTTCGTGGACACTATATAGTGATATATATTGTTATATAGTTCATGAGCACTATTTATTTTCATGTTCATCTGTCTCAAGTTAATCCCTCTTGGTTGACATGTTCCATATGATCAAATAAACTGTGTGCTCTTCACCAGTGTCTGCCACGATTTTTATTTAGTTGAGAAATACTTGGTCCGACCTTGTGCACGTATCATCGTAACTTGCTTGTTTAGATCGGATTTCTTACCCTATGTCTCATCTCTTACTGATTGGTGCTTACCCTAAAAGAAAGGGAGTGACATTCTATCCGGGCAGTTTCTGAGTAACCGGACAGTCGGCCTAATTTAAGCGGAATTGTTCGCGTCAAAAGGAAATTAGACCTCGTGAAGACCATCTGGACCATACACCTAGTAACCAGACACTGGGCCTAAGTTAAGCTTCGTGTTCGCGTCAAACAGTGATGGGGTAATATTTGATCACCTGTATAATTGAGAATTACGGACCATCTGTTTAGTAACCGGTTAATGGGCCTAAGTCAAGCTTATTGGTCGCGTCAAACAACAGTGGGGTAACAAAGAATCTCTTGCTTCTCCAGTATGAACTGGCTCCTAAGGGAAGCATGTCTACCGTAAGTTGTTATGACGTTAATGAGGTCTAGATTATCCGATCCTCTCAGGTTTTGCATGTTGTACCCACACACCTATCTGTTGGACTAGTGTTATTTCTTGACTTTATATTAATCACTGTTAGTCCTGTGTCGGTCTCACTGTTTCTCTTGTTCCGTATGTGATTTATGTCACTCATGGGATTTCCTTGTGGCTTGAATATTGGATATCTACTTAGTGAACGTGTCTTTCTATATTATATATATATATATATATCCATGGTGTTTCTTTGATTTCCCATGTCTTTTCTTAGTTTTATTTCCCTTTTCTTATTCAACATCAACCTACACCTAGAGTTTGAAATTCTCCAACTGCCGCTCCAACGAAGAAGTCGCTCCAGCGACCACACCAGTGACACACCAGCGACACACCAGCGACACTTTCTGTTATTTTTTGGGACCAGCGACCATTTTTCCTATCCCGAGACGCATCAGGCGACTTACCAGCGACCCCCTCTGTTTTATTGTTGTCCAGCGACTTACCCCCGTCCCTTACCAGCGACAGACCAGCGATCTCCACTGTCCATTTCTGTTTCCAGCGACGATTGGTCGCTCGAGCGACGGTCCAGCGATTTCGTGTCGCTCCAGCGACTTTAGTGTCGCTCCAGCAACTTCTTCGATCCTATATATATCGCCTTTCCATATTCTTTCGTCCGGATCTGTCTTTTTCTCCTTTTTCCTGCGGCGACTTCGGCGATTCTTGGAGCGACATTCCTGTTTCGTCTATAAAACCTAGATTAGGGTTCTGAGCTTAGTGCGCATTTTGATAAGCAAAATCTAGGGTTTTTGAAGGGTACGACGGCTCCAGAACTAAACGGTGAGTTCTTTGTTCTCGATCTAAGGAAGACTTGAGGATTCAAGGCGCAAGTAAATCAATCATGGTGCGGTGAACGTGGATTCGGCAAACCAACCTTGGAACAACTGTGAGGAGTCATAGTTGTAAGTATATGTTTCTTTGTAATCGCACAATGGTTATTTTAGTGATTGATTTCTTCCCGTGGTTTTTACCCTTTTAGGGGTTTTCCACGTATATGCCGTGTTATGCTTTTTCATTCTCATTTAAATTAGCATATGATATATCTAGTATAAGTTAGTACAGTTTTTCAATATATATAAACCCTAGTCAATGCAATTCGAATCTTCAAGGAGCATCAATCAATTCCAAAATCAATTTCGTCAATCTTCCCACCTTCCATAAACATAGAATCGAACATTTGCCTTCCAAAAGGAAAGATTAGATCAAATCAAATCCCTACAAGAAATAAGTTAGCAGATTTTTAAACAAAACAGTGATCGATCGACTGCACGATAGTCCCGATCGAAAGCCTGGCCGGTCAATTGCAGGGGAGATCCGGTCAACCACGTGCCCGGTTGACCACAAGTTATGGCTGGTCAACCGCACCCTGTAACATTTGAATTTTATGTTCTGTAATCAAGTTAAAGCATCATGAAACTTTCCACACAACATTCTTATCATATGATCTATCAAAAATGTAATTAATAACATTGTTCAACCGTCATTATATGACAATGCTAAGCTAGACTATGATCAAGAATCCAAAGCATAAGAATTATCTTCCAATCAAACTATCATCTTAATCTTGGCATTATCAAAATAATAATAATTAAATTATATCGAGACATTATTTCTAACACTCGTGCATGGGCCTTTTTCAAAAGTGTTCTCTGTGTATCGTCTGTATTTGTTCTTCCTGCAATCTCTGGAGGATTCTCCCAAGCTTCCCCCAATAGATTTCTAGATCATAAACCCCAATATCTCAAGGCCGTGAATGACGTCTTTTCTCTTAGTCACATTGTGCGATAAACCAATGTTGAGGGACCGAACGATATCTAGTTGATTTGGACACTGACTCTTCCATGGAGCCTTCAGAATATATCCTTTAGATACGGATACCATTTCTATGGTTGGCCCTACTTCACACACATGGGCCAGCCTTTCAGCACCGAGAAGTCGCTTTTGTGTTGACGGACAAGAACTTAGAGGGATTCATACTTTTGTACTCTATCCCTGATTTTCCATCACAATGCGGCTAATAATGACGAAAGGACTTGCTCATATGCCAGGGGTGAGATATGCTTTTACGAGTGTGATTTTGACTATGGGCTTTGCCTCCCCTTTCATCCCTTGATCAGAGAGATCCTTTATTATCTCAACCTCGCCCCGAGTCAATTGATGTCGAACGCTTGGAGGTTTCTCATCTCTATGGTAGTTCTTTGGCATAAAGCTAGTGAGGGGAAGATGAGTCTGACTGTAGGCGAGTTCTTTTATTGCTATTTCTTGAAGGAGTCTAGAGGCGAGATGAGCTGGTGGTACTTTTAATCTCACGAAGGTATAAGCTTGATCGCAGAGATCTCGTCTTCCAATAGGGGTTGGAAAGATATGTTGTTTCTGTCTAGCCCGTAATTTCTTCTGTTGAGAGGCTTTGGTTGACAAGTTGAATACCAGCCGGCCTCATCAAATTTCCGCCTTGGTTACAGGAAAAAAAGGATTTCTATGGGTTGTTTCATGATTGAGTCTCGTTCATGAATAATAAATCCAAAAGAACCTATGATTAGCTTTTCGGGAAATTTGAAACCAAACAATTTCAACAAAAATTTTCAATTTCTTATTTTACTATTTCCCGGAGCTCCTGTATGCTTGCTTCCTAGGTACCAACAATCAGGAACATGTTTTATTTTGCGTGCATGTTTTTAATTCCGTGTCCCCGAACTGAACACTAATCCATTTGTTGTTTTTGTTTTTGGTCGATTGTGCAGCCACAAATGCCCCAAGGGGAACCCCAAAGAAGAAGAGAGTCTCGAAAAAGGCTCGCAATTGATCGTGAAGATGACAAGATGAAATGGTCAGGAAAGTATTTAGTGAAGAAACTTAAATCGAACATGATTGACTTGGAGAAGGTGAAGAAGCATACTGCCTTGCCCATCGTTGTCTTAGGAAATGATTAACTTGGGCAGCTTTCTGACCCAATTATTCCAGAATCCATCCAACCAACTCCTACTACTGATCTTTATTTAATCTGAGCTGAGCAATCGAGAGGAAAGGGATGTCGCAAGGACTGAACAGACTGTCCAAGAGACAACCGAGCAAGTTGACCAGTAGAATAGGGTAGAACAAACGACGCCAAACAACCAGACCCCACTGGCCTTTCTAAAGCAGATGTTCAACGGATCGCATCTGAGGTGACGGGGATAGCCTATCCCTTCAACTTTTGAAATCCTTTACCTGGAAACATCCTCCTTAATCCAAAAGTCTCGCGCAACTGCTTGCACGCATTTATTGGAGATGACGTGAAGTTGTTGAATAAAATTCCTTCCAAAGACTTGGGCAGAAATCTAATGATGTCTATAAGCGGGTTAATTGTTGTGAATTTAGGAGGGTTTTCCATTTGGTTAGTGTCTCCACACAAATTAACAATAGTCCCTTTGTTGTAGGTGTTGGTTTCTGATAGAATTGTTGAGAGAGAAAATAAACTCTGTATATTATTGTATCTTAAATCAATGTACAAAGGCTCCTATATATAGGAGAGATAGAGATAGAGATTGAGATAGAGATAGAGATAGAGATTATGATACATAATCCTAATCCTAAACTAACTAGGAGGATAGAGATAGAGATAGAGATAGAGATAGAGATAGAGATAAAGATAAAGATAGAGATAGAGATTAGGATACATAATCCTAATCTCTAATTTATCTCTAACTGAATCCCTAAATAGGTTCCTAATTATATATTCTATAATTAGAAGATTAGATATTCTAGTATAATCTTAATACCCCCCCTCAAGTTGGAGCATGGAGATCGCACATGCCTAACTTGAATCAAGGAAAGAATTAAGGATATTGACCATATCAAATCAAATCCTTAATTTTAACACTCTCTCTCCGTCTTCCGATTCAAATCCTCTCTATTCCAAACCCTAGTACCTATCTCTTTCTCTCTCTCGACATTTCCGATGGCGCCCAAGGCTGATAAGAAACCCGCCGAGAAGAAGCCTACAGAGGAGAAAAAGTCCACCGTGGCCGAGAAAGCTCCGGCAGAGAAGAAACCGAAGGCCGGGAAGAAGCTGCCAAAGGACGCCTCCGCTGCCTCCGGAGACAAGAAGAAGAAGAGGTCGAAGAAGAGCGTAGAGACGTACAAGATCTATATCTTTAAGGTTCTAAAGCAGGTGCATCCGGACATCGGGATCTCAAGCAAGGCCATGGGAATCATGAACAGTTTCATCAACGATATATTTGAGAAGCTTGCTCAGGAGTCTTCTAGACTCGCCAGGTACAACAAAAAGCCTACTATCACGTCACGGGAAATTCAGACCGCTGTGAGGCTTGTTCTACCCGGTGAATTGGCGAAGCATGCTGTTTCTGAGGGGACGAAGGCGGTGACTAAGTTTACAAGCTCTTAAATTTGGTGTTTGATTGATGGAACTATCTCTGTCCTAATGTCTAGGGTTAGTGTTTTAATTGTATTAGGTGGCTCGTAGCGTGAGAATGTGTTTAAATTTCTTTATTTGGTTGTTAATTTGGACGAGCTCGATCCAATTGTCTACTTTTGCTTATATGGAATACAATCAGATGGCTCTGATACCATGATAGAATTGTTGAGAGAGAAAATAAACTCTGTATATTATTGTATCTTAAATCAATGTACAAAGGCTCCTATATATAGGAGAGATAGAGATAGAGATAGAGATAGAGATAGAGATTAGGATACATAATCCTAATCCTAAACTAACTAGGAGGATAGAGATAGAGATAGAGATAGAGATAGAGATAGAGATAGAGATAAAGATAGAGATAGAGATAGAGATAGAGATTAGGATACATAATCCTAATCTCTAATTTATCTCTAACTGAATCCCTAAATAGGTTCCTAATTATATATTTTATAATTAGAAGATTAGATATTCTAGTATAATCTTAATAGTTTCTCTCCAATCTCATCCAGTATGTAGATCTATCTATTAGTTCAAGAATTTCTAACATTAAAACAAATAAAATAAAATAACTACACTTGGCTTCAAGAAAGAATCTGAATATTTCTCTTTCACAATTCGCCGTTTAACGATGAATACTACAAAATAGCCCTGTGGGAGAACACTAAAAAGAATTTAATAACTATTAACAAAGAAAGGCCTTCAGGAAAAAGACATACTGAACTATGTACTGTGCGCAATCTGCACAAGGTCTACACTAAACCTAAATATTTGCAATTACTTCCTAGTACTGCTGCCTTCTGAGAAGCAAGATTTGTAGGTTGCTACCAATAGCTAGCAGTGTTTCTTTTCCACAACCTGAAACAGTTTTAGCAACAACGTTAGAGGTAAAGTTAAGGCTTTGGACAAATAAAGGCAAAGGGGAAAGAGAGAAAACATTCACTCAAACCTTTCATTTCCCTACATAAATCCATGTTCACAACACAAAGAAACAAAAATTATTCAGTCATTTGTCTACTAAGTAGCACAATTGTTGAGCAATTTGTGAGCAAATAATTTCCCATACCTATTGTTATCTTCAAAGGCTCCTTTGGTGATTTTTGTGGGAGTCTATGAATTCTAGTTGTAAATTTAACCTGCAAAATAATTTTTATAAGCACAAATTCATTAGTAGATTTTCTCTCAAGAGCAAATTCATGCACGATTTTTCAGCATTTCACAATAGTGGGGGAAAGAACAGTTCTAGAAAAAATGGAGAACATATAACTGAAAGGCATCATCAAGTTGCATGAAGAAATGATACAAGATGAGTACGGTCACCTATTATAACTTTGACTTAACCAGCCATCTAAAGCCTCTATATGAAGTACTTCATACAAGTAAAGAAAACAACACGCAGCTTCTTATTTGCTTTTACTAAATGGAGAAACTAAAAGATGTGTTCAAAAGTTGCCCTCTTTTAACGAAAGAAAAACTTCCACCAGAAATTTGAATGGAAGGCATCCAAGAAAGTAAGCAGTACTCACTCATCCATTTTGTGTGTTGGTTTCATGCTTGTAGAGGAAGCTCGAATCCACAGCATCAGGGTCTGTTCCAACACAAAAACAACTATCAGAAATGTCCCTATATCTCACCCTAGCTATTTGTAAGGCATGTTGGGTTGGTTGGATAGATATGAGAATGGATTCCAAATCTTGTGGGAGACACATTTTCAGCATTTCAATCTACAAGAGACGGAAAGGAATACATATCTGTTGAACAACCTACCAAACGCACAACCTTTCAGGGTTGTAGTGGTAATCCCCTCACTACTATATTCCGGTGAGTTACTCATCCTACGGAAGTATATAAAACTACAACTTACAATTAGTTCCACCAAGGTAAGGTTGCCCTATTGTGAATTGATGGTCATGGGTTCGGGTCGTCAAAACAGCCTCCCCTCTAGGGGGCTACGGCTGCGCACATCTAATCCTTTTCCAGATCCTGCTGTAGCAGGAGCTTCGTGTACTGGTAGCCCTATAAATAGTCCTACCAGTAAAACAGGACCGTAGTGTTTAAACTCATAGTCTCATACATGGAGGTGGGAACTAGCTTCAGAATGCTTCTCTCTATCCTCAAAGAAGTTGTTCCATGAAGAAGCTTCTTTTTCAAGTGTCTAAGACAATCACCAGACATTTTTAAGCTTTTTGATGGAATTTCTGTCTGGAGATAAAGAACCATACCTTGTTGAGTTTGGAGAACGCTTCTCGCCATTGACACCAGGATACACGTTTTTTAGATCTTTAAGCAATTGGAGCCTCTCAATCTCCTCATCTTTTTTTGTGATTGTGTCTTTGAGAGATGCCACCTGTTTGATAAAACATTGTAGACGGCAATGCACCGTATTAGTGTTGAAATGTAGAATAATCCTTATGAAGTGAAGCCTTAAATTTATTTCCACCTTTTCAGAGTCTGATGAAGATTGTGCATACGGCCAAAAGTACTTGGTGGAAACGGAAGAATCAGTATTTCAAAGATTGTCGATGGATTTCTAGTAAAGGAGTTCAATATCTATAATAAGAGCTTTAAAAGAGGCGCACAACTTCAACTTGCTGGAATTGAGATTTCTCAAGCCTAAAGCTTTCTTTCTCCTATGCTCTTCTAACTTATGTTTTTCCCTAGCCGTAAAACTACAATTTTCTGGACTGTACAGCCTTTAGGTAGAGATTTCCATCAGTCTGATAATTAAAGAGTTCTTAAGGTCTATTCTTCTGGATGAAATTTTCTTCGAAATTCAAAAGATTTCGTAAGGAAACTAGAAACAAGTAGAAAAGAACAGTTTAGACTAGAACTAGAAGGAGATACTAACAGATGATAACAAAACAGGAAAAAAGTGGATGAATATCTGAGGATAACACATAGCAAAAATGTTGCAACTCTTCCGAGAGCTATCATATTTTCATTCTAATTGCCAAACATTTGATCTGAAATCTGCAAGCCATCACTGGTTGCAACTAATGATTGCTTCACCAGCTTAGTGTTCAACACAAAGTACAAGTAGATCTAGTTTGAAAATGGCATCACAATTCAGAGTTAAAAGAAAAAGGAATATAGCAACAAGAAGAGCACCTGTTCCATCAATTCCCTAAGATCTCTGCCCTCTTTGTTGCTTTTTGCTGCACCTAACTCAACTCCGGAGACTCGCTCAGCAAACTTCAAGGTACTTAGAGTTTCCGAATGTGAATTTAACTCAGGATTAAGCTGCACAAACATAAGGGTCTTTGCATGACCACCTATAGCATCAAAACAAATAAATTAAACACAAACCATTGCTCAAATGAAGAACGTATGCTATCTACTAAAGAGAGCATTCCTCTCATTTCCTCCACACATTTCTATTTGCAAAATGTCCATATCACCCAGTCCCAGTCTTGGTTAAAATACATTATGAGGACAAAATAGTTTTTGTAACTCCTACTTTGTCTAATGATCAATCTGTGTAAACAAAGAACGAATTATGCTTTGGAACACAAGTTCCCGAATACGTACACTTATTTTCTGAAGCGGTGAATTCAGGGATCCAAAATGATCCCAAATTATTTCTTTTTTCTTTCCCTAAAATACTCTCTACGAGAAACGAAATAAAATGTAGCGAGCTAAAAATCAACGGAGAGTGGATCTTTAGCAAGACAAATTATTAAAAGAAAATGGTCATAACCCTTGTAGAAATGTAAAGAAATCTATTGAAACAAAATATGAAGCCATTTGATGCACATTTGAAGCAAAAGGGACAAATAAGTACCTAGAGAGCTTTGAAGGACTTGAGTGAGCTTGCTATTTCTATAGGGGATATGAGCACTCTTCTGTGACAAAGCAAAGATGACATCCCCAAGAGCAGACAATGATTTGTTTATATGTTGAGATTCCTTAAGCCTATCTCCAGTTACTTCAGAACGATCTACTCTTTCACTTCCCGCAAGATCTACCAAATGAAGACTACCCCTTAAGGAAGCACCATTCTTTGCATCCGTCCCTCGAACATGAACAGTGAGAACACTGTGTGCAAAAATCCACAAATTTGTGACAGAATGGATAACAAGTAGCTAGTGCACATTAGTCCTAAATACTTAAAAAACAGAAAACCTGTGCGATCGACTGCTTCTTTCATTCAAGGCTGTAGCACCTTTAGCTCTATTCTTCATTCCAATGTCCATTAATTCCACTACGTCAAAGGTGGAATTGACTGGGTGCATGCTAGCATCAGGGACAGTTAACCCATTGGGTTGGGAGGTTGACAAAATCCCAAGTGTGCAAATAAATCAAGGGAAACACATATCTATTGTGCCAAGAAAGTAAGGTACTGTATCATCCCGTGTCAAATGACTACTCCCTCGTCCAATTTGCTAGTCTGTCTTGGGGAATTTTTCATTCAAAGATATGTAATTATTGCACTTTGTAAATTTAGCATTTCCATATTACCCTTAAGAAGTTTAATCCATAAATTCGTTTCAAATTTGAAAATCAAAAGAAGGGAAAAATAGTAAATTTTTACCAAACTTTACTCATTTAATTTTCAACGGGGAGACTTTTTAAGAGAGAATCAAAAGTGAAAAAGAGGAACAAAGGGAGTACAAGTCAGACTAGGATGCCAAGTCAATAAAAAAAAATGCATAAAACTGATTAAAACACCAATATATAGCTTCAGCATATAATTGGTGAAATCAATAATGAGCACAGAGAGTGAAGGATATTTTTTTTGAGAACCATCACTTGATAATAAGTCACGCACTTGTTCGTTATAGATTTCAACCATTTGAACTCCAATTTCGTATGTAAAGATCCGACTTCTAGTTTGAGAAATTTTGAAAAGGTCATTTAGAGCTCGATAGTTGACGCCCCATTCCTCTTCAGATGCTCCATCAGGCCCACTCTAAAATAAACACACAAAACACATAAGCTATATTTAACAATAAGTTTTAGTGAAATGAAAATAAAATAGCAATTCAAACCATTGTGTAGGTTTTCCCCGAACCAGTTTGACCATAAGCAAATATACACGCATTGTATCCATCAAGAACAGAGCGTATCAGTGGTTGGATATCAGAATATACTTCCGCTGCCATACATTCAAATTGAAAATTTAGCCATGCCATAGTCCTCAATGTTGCTCTTGCTCATGTGAGACACATGTTTAAGAAGAATAATACATGCCAACTTTTTATCTAGTGCCACCACATCAATTATACACGGGGGCGTTGATTGGAGCCTCCTGTGTAGTGTATAATGTACGCATATAAGTATCAATGATGTATGATAATGGCACCCCCCCATGATTTGAGCACTCTGCTTTTAGCATTTTACGTGCTCCATGTTAGAGGTTACAAGTCAAAATACGGCATGTAAAAAAGTGGAGTGTTAAAATCACTCCCCAAAACAGCATTTAGGAACTCTACTCAAATCAACAGTAAAAACTTTGAAAACCCATCGTTGGTTTGGAGTTTTTAGAACCACGAACCCAAGAGACTCAAGTTTTAACAGCCCTTTGTGTAAATCCTGGCTTCGGAGCCCTGATTCTACTTTTTTGTATCGAAAGCATGTGCTGATTCTTGAATATGAAAAAGAACCTTGAGCTGCTTCTGGACCATAGACCTTATTAAACTTGAAAGATCGCTGACCATCTTTTCCTTGTTTGGAAGGGTTGGCAATATTCAATTCCCCATATTCATTTATAGAGTCTATGGTTGACTGCCTCTCCTTCTGTCCAGGATGAAAAGGCCTTATCCGGCAATAAACCCTAATATTCCCTATCAAAGAAAATGCATGTATTAGAATATGCACCTTATCCATAAAAACTGTTTGCAATGTAAGTTAAAGCAGTGGCACCTTTTAACTCTTGAACCTCATTATGCAGCTTTCTATTTTCAGCAAGTACTGTATAATAGTTTTGTGAGGCATCTGCTAAGGCTTTAAGTTTTATCCCTGGACATAGTAGAAGTTAATTAAGAGAATCATAACATTCGCCATGGTTTCCAAACAATTACTTACCTAAGTGATGGAATTCATCTGAGTAGCTCTTCTGCACCCTCAAAGTATTTTGCTTGATTGACTGGGAAGCAAACTTCAATTCCTGAACAATTTTTCGAATTTCAAATCAACTCTATGAAATTAAATATCAGAACATAGAAGAAAAAATTATTGATGAAAACCAAACCTGCAGTGCACCAAGCTGGAAATCTGTAAATGTTTGGTATGTGTGTTCTTTCTTGTTCAAAAGCTGAGTTTTTGACTCAGAATATGCCTCAAGATCTTTAACTCTAGTCCTAGATTCAGTTAGGAGGTGCATAACTTCCTTCAACCTCTCCTCAAGCTCTAGTTGAGTTTTCTTGACTCCTGTTTCCATTTGTAAGCAGGACTCTTCATTTTCTTTCCTAGCTGTTTCCAGTTCTTGCTTCAATGTCAAAATTTCATTATTAATCTGTTCCTTGTCCTTCGCCAATCTAATCACGTCTTGTTCCTCAACTTTCTTCTTTTCCTCCATTTTGGTCTTCTCATTCTGTAATGCAATAAAGATACCCCCGAAAATTTCAACGGAAGAAAATAATCTAACCAATCAGCAACAAGAAAGAATTGCCTGCTCTCATTTTTCAATAAATGAAATCCGCTATGGTATTAAAACTAAGATAGACATGTAACCGAAAGTGAAAAACTATTGATGATATACAGGCAGAAGGCTTTTCAGTTTGCAGCTTGAAATCCCATTCGCATTGATTGTTTATGATCGTCTCTACAAAACAGAACTCAAATATCTCTTGTGGTCACCATGAGTCTGTTCATTCCTTCTACTTAATGAGATCCTAATTGTACACTTCTATTCACTTTTTCTTCATGTAAGTAATACTAAAATGAAGCACCGCATTCACAGCATGAATAATGGCAAGCAGCTACGTACATAACATCACAAATCATGAATATTAGAGCTCATAACTGAGTTGAGAGATTTCAAGTAAAGCATCTTCTTCCGTGCTATTGTCGGTAAGAAACAACATTACAGGGAAATGGAGGGTGAACAATTCATAACAAACCGGGAGGTGGACCACAGATGAGCAGTAAAAGCTACGACCAACAACCATACATCCTCATAACAGGGCAAGGAAAAAGAGTGAATAAAAGACACACTAAAAAAAAAGGGTGGCTCCAAATCAGATTATACCTTTATCTGCTGGAGTTGGTTCATGACAACCTGTGAAGAAGAAATAACATTGATGAATACACTCGAGTACCAGGTGCACATGAACATTACCTCCGTCCTATTTTGTCTTTCTATTTTTGGAAATTGTGCCTTAACCTGCCTTTCATCAAATCTACAAATGTTAGAATAGGTTTGTCCCACATCGGGTATTTTGGTTATGTAAACGAGCATGAGATAATATAAATAAGTGTTGTGTGTCGTAAGGTTAATTAACATCTTACACACTTCTCTCTCTCTCTCTCTCTATATCTCAAACTACATGGTATCAAAGCCATGGTTCGTACCCTAACCCTACGTCTAAACCAAACCCTAACCAACCGCACCTCACCCAAATAATAAACCCTAACCAAACCCTAACCAGCCTAATTAGTAACCTAACTGCCGCCACCCAGATCGCCAAACCAAACCCTAACTGCCGCCACCCAGATCGCCAAACCAAACCCTAACTGCCGCCCTCTCTCTGCCAGGCTACCGCCGCCCTCTCTTTCCGCCTATCACCGCTGCCCCCTCTCCGCCTACAGCCGCAACCCAGATCGCTTCCGCCCCCGTTCCACCAGAGTTCCTCCAGCCGCCGCCACCCAGATCGCGTCTGTATCCAGATCGCTTCTGCCCAGTTTAGGTATCGGCCCTGATCGATTTCGCCCTGTATTGCCGTCGCCTGGTGTGGTATCACCCTCACCGCTTGTTGCCGCCACTTTCTGATCGTATTCCACCGGTTCGCCGCCGGTTCGCCGCCGGTTTTGCCGCCAGTCCGCCGCCTGTTTGCGGTTTTGCTTCTGGTCTTTGGTTCTGGTCTGTTTTGCTTCTGGTCTTTGGTTCTGGTGTGGCTGCTGGGATATCGTAAGTCTCTGGTCTTTGGTCTGGATTCTGGTTCTAGTCGTAAGTCTCTGTTTCTTGCTTGGAATATGCAACCAGTGGTATGTTGATGCTTGAAATCCACACCCCGTGGACTGTTGATGCTTGTTGATACTCGAAATACGTGTATTAGGTCGTTTGCTGTGGTTGGTATGTTCTATTAGTACCTTTTTTGGTTGTTTGATGTGAGATGCATACTTCCAGTGGTTCCATTTAGTCGTGGTTGTTGCTTAGTTGGATATCGTAATTGTTGGGTTGATTTGTTGAGGCAATTGGTTATCTTTTGGTGGTTATTTTGTGGCGATTGGTGATTATGTCTGAGGTACAGTCTTCGGTGATTATGTCTGAACCGCAGCCTGCATTCGGTCCTACTACTGGTTCTATGTCTATTGGTAGTTCTGGTAGCTCTTCTCGCCGTCGTGAGAAGGATTCCATTACTTCCATTCTTTTGAATGGCAAAAAATTATGCTCTTTGGTCTCGTGCTGTTAAAGTTTATTATATGGGTGAGCGAAAATTTCGCTATTTGACAGACAGTCCTCCAAACAAAGATGATAAGGATTATAGTGACTGGGAAGCTGAGGATTGTCATATTCGAGTTGAGTTGTGAAATAGTATGGAACCACAGATAAGTGGCCCCTTGTTTTATCTTGATAGTGCCAAGGAAGTGTGGGATCGAGTTGCCAGGATGTATTCAGGGGTTAATAATCTTCGTCGTACCTATGATCTCCATCATCAGTTCTTTTCTCTGTCATTGGGTGCTGGATCATTGGAGGACTATTATGCCAGATTTCGTAGTATTTGTGAGGAACTCAAGGTTTATGAACCTATCTCTAGTGATCCTCAGGTTATGGCGCGTCAGCGTGAGCGGTTGGAGATTGCTCGATTTCTATATGGGTTACCATCATTTTATGATCCAGTTCGGTCTCAGATATTGGGCGAGCGAGAGTTGCCATCTCTCGATGAGGTGTTTAGTCGTCTTCGCCAGGCTTCTATCTCCGATACTAACTCTGTTTCTCAGTCATCCTCTGATCGTTCTGCCCTAGCTGTTTCTGGTGGTTTTGGCCGTGGTCGCGGCCGTGATTCTGGTTTTAGTAGTCGTGGTCGTGGTTCGGGTGGTTCTGGCGGCCGAGGTTTTGATTCGGGTAGTGGTTATGGCGGTCGTAGTGATTCTGGTCGTAATTCTGGCCGTGGCCGCACGTCAGGGGGAGGTAGTTCTGGTGGCCGCGGTGGTTCTGGTCGTGGCCGTGGTACCCGATTTTGTACTCATTGCAAGGGTACGAGTCATACGGTGGATTATTGTTATGAGCTTCATGGTTTTCCACAGGCTCATCAGGTTGCTCATTCTGAGGATACTGGACAGTTTACTCATTTGTCTACCGACAGTAGTGTGACTATCTCAGCAGAGGAGTACCAGCGTCTTATGTCGACTCAATCTTCCGCTGCGACAACCTCTCCTTCCACAGCTACGTTCGCTCAGACAGGTCCCTCTGTTGCTTGTGTTGCATCCTCTTTTTCTTCTCCTTGGGTTATCGATTCTGGTGCTACTAATCATATGACTGGTACTTCTACATTCTTTTCTACTTGTCAGTCTCTGGATAAAACCTTTCGTGTTACCTTAGCATATGGTTCCACTACTAAGGTTACTGGTTTGGGTTCGGTTCCTGTCACTCCATCATTTACTTTAGACTCTGTGTTGCATGTTCCTCGTTTACCCTTTAATCTTGTGTCTATTAGTCAACTTACAAAAACCTTAAATTGCTCCGTCACATTTCTTCCTCATGGTTGTGTATTTCAGGATCTCAAGACGGGGAGGGAGATTGGTGGCGGTGTTGAGCGTGGTGGTCTGTATTACCTCACCGATCATACTTCTACTAAACCAGTTGCTCTTCGGTCATCAGAATCTGCATATCAACAACATTGTCGGCTTGGTCACCCATCCCTTCAGAATTTCAAGCGTCTAGTGCCTTCATGTGGTTCTCTTAAAGAGTTATCTTGTGAGGTTTGTGAGTTTAGTAAACATCATAGAGTGTCATTTTATCCTAGGGTTGAACGTCGTGTGTCGCGTCCGTTTCAGTTAGTGCATTCAGATATTTGGGGGCCTATTTCTGTGCCCAATGTTTTTGGTTTTCAGTACTATGTTATTTTTGTCGATGATTTTTCACGTATTACATACCTTTATCTTATGAAAGAGAGATCTGAGTTGCAATCTGTTTTTAAGTCATTTTACATGGAAATAAAGACTCAGTTTAATACTTGCATTCGTATATTTCGTTCTGATAATGCGCGCGAATTTTTTCATAGTACTCTATCTCAATTTTTTGATGCTCATGGGATTCTTCATCAGTCATCTTGCGCTCGGACTCCACAGCAAAATGGAGTCGCCGAACGCAAGATTCGGCATTTATCAGAAGTTATGCGTGCCTTGTTATTTCAAATGCAAGTTCCTAAGTCTTATTGGAGTGACGCAGTTCTTACAGCATGCTATTTGATTAACCGTATGCCCTCCACTGTCCTTGGCGGTCAAATCCCCCATACGGTCCTGTTTCCCGATCGTCCTCTCCACTCATTGCCCCCTCGTGTTTTCGGGTGCACATGTTATGTCCATGCTCTTGATCCCGGACGGAGCAAACTGGACCCACGGTCCATTAAATGCATTTTTCTTGGGTACTCTCGGTCTCAGAAAGGGTATAAATGTTATTCTCCGTCTTTGCGTCGTCATTTTGTCTGTGCTGATGTCACATTTAATGAGTCACTGCCTTTTTATTCTGCGCATGACACTCCCACTGTCTTTCCTGCATCTGAGTCTGTGTTCCCTATAGCTGTCCCGTCTGCTCCTGTCTCTCTACCAAAACCTTTGCAGGTATATGTGCGTTGCCCTACAACTCCATCCGTGCCATCCCTGCCAGCATCATCTCAGCCGGCGTTACCCCCACCGGCGCCATCTCAGCCAGCAGACCCACCTTCACCCACCACTTCGTCTCCTCCTCCGTTGCAGGATCCTGATCTTCCTGATGACCGCCCTATTGCTCAGCGTAAAGGTATTCGGTCTTGTACTCTGCATCCTATTGCTCAGTTTGTTTCCTATAATCATTTGTCACCATCTCTTCGTGCTTTTACCACTGCCGTCTCTTCCGTTTTTGTTCCTAACTCTGTTCAGGAGGCCTTGTCTGTGTCTGAGTGGCGGCAAGCCATGGAGGATGAGATGTCTGCTCTTCATCATAATGGCACTTGGGAGTTGGTTCCTCTTCCTGCTGGTAAGACTACTGTTGGTTGTCGTTGGGTATTCACTGTCAAGTATCTTCCTGATGGCACTGTTGAGCGTTACAAAGCTCGTCTTGTTGCCAAAGGCTACACCCAGACTTATGGTGTTGATTATTCCGAGACGTTCTCTCCGGTTGCCAAACTCGGTTCCGTTCGCATTCTTATTTCTCTTGCTGCGAACCTTGGTTGGCCATTATTTCAACTGGATGTCAAGAATGCTTTTCTCCATGGGGATCTCCAGGAGGAAGTTTATATGGAGCAACCACCAGGGTTTGTTGCTCAGGGGGAGCGTAATCAGGTGTGTCGGCTTCGCAAAGCCCTCTATGGGCTTAAGCAGTCGCCTCGAGCATGGTTTGGCAAGTTCAGTGATGCAATTATTCGATTTGGCATGTGTCGTAGTCAATCCGACCACTCATTGTTCTCTCGCACTTCTGATCGAGGAAAAGTATTGTTAATAGTCTATGTGGATGATATTATAATTACTGGTGATGATCAACGCGGTATTGATGAGTTAAAGACTTTCTTACATCAGCAGTTTCATACTAAGGATTTGGGCACACTTCGTTACTTCTTGGGTATTGAGGTGGCACGATCCAAGGAAGGTATTAGCTTATCACAGAGGAAGTATGCGTTGGATATTCTTGAGGATACTGGGTTATTGGGGACCAAGCCTGTTGAGACTCCTATGGATTCCAATGTTAAATTATATGTGGATCAGGGGGAGCTGCTTTCTAACCCTGATCAATATCGCCGGTTAGTTGGTAAGCTCAATTATCTTACGATTACTCGTCCGGATATTTCATTTGCTGTTAGTTTGGTGAGTCAGTTTATGTCTGCTCCTCGCCATCCACATTGGGAGGCGGTTCTCAGGATTGTGAGGTATCTTAAGTTACAACCAGGACGAGGCTTGCTTTATCGATCTAGTGGACATTTACGCATTGAGGCATTTACTGATTCTGATTGGGCCGGAGGGCCATCGGATAGGAAATCCACTACCGGGTATTGTGTCTTTCTTGGTGGTAATCTTGTCAATTGGAAGAGTAAGAAGCAGACAGTGGTTGCCCGATCCAGTGCAGAAGCAGAGTATAGAGCAATGGCACATACAACGTGTGAAGTTGTGTGGTTACGATCACTTCTAGAGGAGATGGGGTTCACTGTGCAGTTGCCTATGCCCTTGTATTGTGATAATCAAGCAGCTATCCATATTGCTTCTAATCCAGTATTCCATGAAAGAACTAAGCATATCGAAGTTGATTGTCATTTAGTACGTGAGAAGTTGACAGGTGATGTGATAGCTACCCCGTATGTGTCTACTGGTGCTCAGTTGGCTGACATATTTACTAAGTCATTGTTTAAACCACGGTTAGAGTTGTTATGTAACAAGCTGGGACTTTATGATATTTACTCTCCAGCTTGAGGGGGAGTGTTAGAATAGGTTTGTCCCACATCGGGTATTTTGGTTATGTAAACGAGCATGAGATAATATAAATAAGTGTTGTGTGTCGTAAGGTTAATTAACACCTTACACACTTCTCTCTCTCTCTCTCTCTCTCTCTCTATCTCAAACTACACAATTTATGTCACAATTTTTTCCAAATCAACAAACAACAAAAAAGTTTCAACGAATGAAATGATCTCAAATAGTTCTTCAGATTGGAGGACAAAATTTCATGAAAATATGTTTGTTGATCATTTCAAAGGCACAATTTGTCGAACATGGAAATACAATACCGGACAGGGGGAGTAATATGTATGTCTCGTAAACCATGATGAAGACTGATGAAAACGTACGTAAATCATACCTGCGACTCTTCACTAGTCCCAGTAGCAAGGGCTTCAAGTACTTTGATTCTTGACTGGTACTTCTCCTCACGAGCCTTGAAAAGATTGCTTTGCTGCGATCATGACCAATTAATACTTGAGAACAGAGAATTTACCAAAAAAACCCTTGAAAGACAACCATATAATGCATCTTACATACAGTTCTCAAATGTTCTGCCTGAGTAGATATACGCCGCTCAATCTCCTGTACAACTTTTCTCAATAGACATGCTACTCTCTGAGGGAAAAAAAAAGCAACTTAAAAAAGTGAGTCTGTATCCTGAAAAGCAAAACATGCCTAAATTAATAGGCAAACATGCCACTCTCTGAGTATGTGTCTCATGTTATTTCCATACATGAGGAATTTCACTGTTCTTCCTTTCAACGCTTTCATATAGAATTCCATTCACAACACTCAGGAGACTCTGAGTCGGGGCATTCTGCAGAGAACAGATACTGAAACAGTTTATAAGCGGCAAAAACTTGAAATATCACGGATAGAAATCTACTACGGTTAGATGATAAGAATCAATAACCACTGATGAGGAAACAGGACTTACAAAACTTACATCCAAACTGTTTGATTTCATCATTTCAGAAATCTTAGCAGCAGGAAGATCCGCGTAGCATCCTTGTTTGAGCTGAAACACTTCATGGAACTTATGTCCTACATGATGTATTAATGCAGCTGATGGCTCTACAAAAGGGGAAGCTAGAAATCAAAAATCAAAAACATTGGCTGCCAGATTTGAACATTAGGAAGCTATTTATCCGCATAGAAAGACTGACAAGTAGAGAGAGACAGCAGGAGAGGCAAGAAATCAAAAATAAAAGACATTGGCTGGCAAACTAGGAAGCTACTTATGCGCTTAAACAGGTTCATAAGTAGACAGAGGGGACGGAAGAAATAAAAATTAAAAATTTGGACGGAAAACCAGAAAATTAGGAAGCCATACGAATATATACAGATTGGGGGGTGTACCTGCCATGACAGGACTACGCAAAGCACGTTGAAACTTTGAGTCGGATGTAGCCTTCCTCCTGTCTTCTCGAGAGAACGTGGAAGAGCATGCTTGAGGAGATACTTCATCTCTAGAACCATCACTCCCTCCAAGAGCTTGTCCTAAGAGTTTTGAACTCATACTAGCATCACCTCTAGACTTATTGGGTGAGCTAGAGTTAGAAAGACTACATCCGCTACCATTTGGCATGAAGTGAGCTCTAAGTGTGAAAAGGCATTCCAAAACAATTTTCATAGATCCCTGTATCAAATTGAAGTGAAGGTATGATTCAATGAGAGGAGAAGAAGAAGATAACATCAATAAAAAGAATAAGAAATGCACAAACACTACGGAGAGCATAAAACAATAAGGGCACATTTGTTTGAGCAGACTGGTTGTCAAGGGGTATCATCGCATTGGACATGAAATAGCATTGGACTAACAATGATGAGATACTAACACTACACCTTCCAAGGTATTATGAATCCCATGTTTTGTACCTTTAATGCCCGCAAAAGTTTCAACCCAAATAGGATATGTGGTCCCCTTAGATTTATAGTCCAATCCAATGCTCAAATTCGGCAAGCTTGGAGATGTCAGACATATGAGATAAGCAGATACAAGTGCAAAGTTTAAATACCTTCTCTAGATCAGATATTTGAAACCTAGGCAATTTCATTTCATCCATAGCTGCCAAAAACCTTTTTACATTATCTGAGCGTGATTCTGAAGGATGGTTAGAGCCTCCACACTAAAAACAATAGAAAAGTAAGATAATATTAGATCAAAACCACATAGAAAAGAAAGCCAATCAGAATGAGTGGACAACCTCAATCAAGGAACCCGGTCTGAGCTTGTTCAATATCCGGCATAAAATGGTCCCATCGCTCAAATAAGCTCTCAGTTCTTTGTCTGAAGCATTCAGTGGCAAACTTAAATTGGGGAGAATATTGTTTAGCCAGTCTACTAAAGCCGCCCGCTGCTTAGCTGTAGAAGAGAAAGAGGGGGACAAAAGGGGAGGACAAGAAATCTTAGCTTTACTGAAAATGGTTGGAAAGAGCAGCAGACAGTTATTGTGTTTATTCAATGTTGCTCTCACCTTCAGACTCGTCAAAACTAGTTATTGTAGGCTCAAAAACATCACTACGAATTGCTACACTTGAGACGTTGGGTCTCTCGTATCCCTTTCCTTGGTGCTGCTCCATTGTGACATTCATTACAAAATTCTTCGTTTGGACATCTGACATCACAAGCTTAAGAAGATAAATATATTATACGCAGGAACACATGATGGTTTCATGACAATAAAGAAACACCCTTAATATGTATATATTGCATGAAGAAAGAAAAGAAGATCTAGCATCTGCAGACAGAGTCAAGGAATACCTGGATGCTCCAGTCTCACAACGATTCGAGTTTCATTACAGTTTTTTCAGAAGCAAATTTTCCAGAAAATCTTGTACAAAAATCCTTTTTTTTGGTTGAAACTTGTCATATAATGAAGGAGTTCAAGTCCAAGCCGAGGCCGGTCCTGTGCAGAAGAATAGAGAGCCAATGCTTCAGGCCTCCCAACATAAAATACGCTAAAAATAAGGCCCCCCGCCTAAATGTACGGAACTCCTGCATTTGCGTTGAACTAATTCATTCCTGGTGCGTGTGTGTATCCCAATACTCCGGGGAGGAGTATTTCTTTACTGGACCCCATACAATGTTTCACCATACATATTAAATTTTCAATCAATTTATGTTTGCTATTCATTGAATTTAAATCTCATATTTTTTACATATAAAAAAAATCAAACATAATTTTATTTAAATTAAATATCATCAACAAACTCCACTTATAATTCATTGTCACCATTTCCCTTCTTTCTCCGACATACCCATTTTCTTTTCAAGTTCAACTATATATAGATTATATAGGTGTCATAAATTTGTTCATGTTATAAAACTAGTACAGATACTAAATAAATTTGCAGAATATAAATAAGTATTGAACACAAAAGATATAAAAGACAGTCACTTCAGGAACTATCAAGAACAAAATAGATCTTCAGGACCTATATAATTTTATTCAGTATTTTACCTTCTAAGCTTTCTTCTCTTTTCTATCTCTCCTTCAAAAACCTCCGTAGTCTCTCTCTGTTTCACTCCTAACTTGATCTTTTATAGCCAAAAGATCAAAGAGACAAAAATGACTATTACAACCATATGTCTTAAATTCATGAAGACTAAATTTTCATCCACATGTTTTACAACACTCCCCCTTGGATGAAAATGCACATAAGAATATGCCTCCTTAAAACCTTGCTAAGAAAAACCCAATGGGAAAAATCTTTGGCGAAGGAAAAAGAGTACAACATTCTAGTGTCTTGTTAAATGCCTTTAGATTACCTCATTAAAACCTTGCTAAGGAAAACCCAATGGGACAAAACCTTAGACGAAGGAAAAAGAGTATAATCTATTTATCAACTTTAAGTCATTGACTCCCCCTCAACACCGGATGATAAATCTTTGAGTCGACGCATCCCAATACGTTGACCAGTTTCTTGAATGTTGCAGTTGGTAATGCCTTTGTGAATAAATCTGCCAGATTCTCACTAGAACGTATCTGCTGAACATCAATATCACCGCTTTGCTGAAGTTCATGTGTATAAAAAAATTTTGGCGATATATGCTTGGTTCTGTCTCCTTTAATGTATCCTCCTTTGATCTGTGTGATACATGCAGCATTATCTTCATACAATACTGTAGGGCTATCTTTGATTGAAGATAATCCACATGTTTCCCGAATGTGTTGAATCATGGTTCGTAACCAAACACATTCACGACTTGTTTCATGGATCGCGATGATTTCAGAGTGGTTAGAGGATGTAGCAGTCAAAGTCTGCTTTACAGAACGCCACGATATTGCAGTATCACCAAAAGTGAACACATATCCTGTTTGTGATCTGCCTTTATGTGGATCAGATAAATAGCCAGCATCTGCATATCCGATTAATTTTGCCTCTGATTCAGTTGAATAGAACAAGCCCAAATCAATCGTTCCTTGAAGATAGCGTAATATGTGTTTAATTCCATTCCAATGTCGTCGAGTTGGAACAGAACTATATCGTGCCAATAAATTAACCGAGAATGCAATATCTGGTCTTGTACAATTTGCAAGGTACATAAGCGCACCAATTGCACTCATATATGGTACTTCAGGACCAAGAATATCCTCCCCCTCTTCTTGAGGACGAAAATGATCTTTATTCACATCAAGTGATCGAACAACCATAGGAGTGCTCAAAGGATGTGCTTTATCCATGTAAAAGTGTTTCAAGATCTTTTTCGTATAATTTGACTGATGTACTAAAATTCCTTTTGTCAAATGTTCGATCTGCAGGCCGAGACAATACTTCGTTTTGCCAAGATCTTTCATCTCAAACTCCCTTTTTAAATAGTCTGCAGTTTTGGTCAACTCTTCTGGAGTTCCTACAAGATTAAGGTCATCGACATAAACTGCAATAATAGCAAATCCAAAGTTTGATTTCTTGATAAATATACATGGACAAATAGGATCATTTTGATATCCTTCCTTTAGCAAATAATCACTAAGACGTTTATACCACATACGTCCAGATTGTTTTAATCCATATAAAGATTTCTGTAGTTTCAAAGAATAAACACTTCGGGGTTTTGAACTACATACTTTAGGCACTTCATATCCTTCAGGGATTTTCATGTATATATCAGCATCCAGTGATCCATACAAATATGCTGTCACCACATCCATTAGATGCATATTTAGAGATTCTGTCACAACCATACTAATCAAGAATCTGAATGTGATAGCATCCATTACGGAGAATATGTCTCCTCGTAGTCGATTCCAGGTCTCTGCGAGAAACCTTGTGTAACAAGTCGTGCTTTATATCGTACAACTTCATTTTTCTCATTGCGTTTTTGCACAAATACCCACTTATATCCCACAGGATGTACTCCTTCAGGAGTTTGGACTACGGGTCCAAATACTTCTCGTTTTGCAAGAGACTTCAACTCTGCTTGAATTGCTTCTTTCCACTTTGGCCAATCATTTCTACGTCGACATTCTTCGACGGATTGTGGTTCACTTTCTTCATTACCTTTAGTAATGTCAAGAGCAATTTTAAACGAAAATACGTTGTTGACAACAACTTTATTTCTATCCAACATTTCTCCTGTATTCGAATAATGTATTGATATCTCATGATTTTCAGGTACCTGTTCCTCTTCAGGGGATAACTCATTAGGAGATTCATGTTTGTTAGAAAATGTTGATAGATCAATTCCTTTATTTTCCTGTTTTGTGGGATTAGCCTCTTCAGGAGCACTTTCATTTGTCTGCTTAGTCTCTTCAGGAGTGTCAACTACTGTAGGGGTATCAACTTCTTTACCTTGAATTTTTCTTTTCCGAGGAAGTTTATCCTTTGCACCGACAGGTCTCCCACGCTTCTGGCGTGTCATAGATTCACCAGCTGTTGTACCAATAGTTTGTCCTGCAGGGACTTCTATCCTTGCTGGAATGTTAACAGCTGGTATATGAGACTTCGTTACTTTCTTTGTATCGATAAATGCATCCGGTAACTGATTTGCAATACTTTGCAAATGAATGATCCTTTGAACTTCGAGTTCACATTGATTAGTACGAGGATCAAGATGAAATAACGTCGAGGTATTCCAAGTGATTTCACGTCGAGCTTCTGGCTGCGACTTATCTCCTCCTAATGGTGGGAATACTGTTTCATCAAAATGACAATCCTCAAAACGTGCCTTGAAAACATCTGCTGTTAAGGGTTCAAGATACCTAATGATAGATGGAGAATCAAAACCAACATAAATTCCAAGTCTACGTTGAGGACCCATTTTAGTACGTTGGGGAGGTGCAATAGGTACATGTACGGCACAACCAAAAACTCTTAGGTGAAAGATGTTTGGTTGTTGACCAAGTACAAGTTGTGATGGTGAATATTTATTATATGATGTTGGTCTAATACGAATTAGAGATGCAGCATGCAAAATAGCATGTCCCAGGCAGAAACTGGTAGTTTTGTTTTCATGAGCAAAGGTCGAGCAATTAATTGAAGTCTTTTAATAAAAGACTCGGCTAAACCATTCTGGGTATGAGTGTGTGCAACAGGGTGCTCAACATCAAGGCCGATAGACATACAGTAATCATTAAATGTCTGGGATGTAAATTCTCCAGCATTATCAAGGCGAATTGTCTTGATCGGATAATCTGGAAATTGTGCTCGTAGTCTGATTATCTGAGCAAGAAATTTTGCAAATGCAACATTTCGTGTGGATAATAAACAAACGTGTGACCACCTAGTTGAAGCATCAATCAAAATCATAAAATAACGAAATGGTCCACATGATGGGTGTATCGGGCCACAAATATCCCCTTGAATTCTTTGTAGAAAAGATGGGGATTCAACAATTACCTTAGAGGGAAATGGTCTAATTATCAGTTTTCCTTGAGAACATGCATTACAAGAGTAATCACTTGGTAATAGAATCTTCAGGTTCTTTAATGGATGTCCATGTGAATTTTCAATAATTCGACGCATCATTATTGAACCTGGATGCCCAAGACGATCATGCCATATCATGAAAGTTTTTGGATCAGAGCACTTCAGGTGCCTAACAGCATTTGATTCAATTGTTCTTATCGTTGCATAATATAGCCCAGAAGAGAATGCTGAAAGTTTTTCTACTACTAGCTTCTGGCCAGACACAGTAGAAGTGATATACAAATACTCTCTTTTGTCTTCATTTATGGTTTCAATATGAAAACCATTACGACGTATATTTTTAAAACTTAGCATATTTCTTCTGGATCTGGTAGAATACAAAGCATTGTCAATACTTAATTTTGTTCCATTAGTTAATACAATATTAGCTCTTCCAGAGCCTTCTATCAGGTTTGCAGAACCTGATATTGTATTGACATTTACTTTTGTCTTTATTAACTGTTCAAAATACTTATTATTCCGAAGAATAGTGTGAGTAGTAGCACTATCTACGAGACAAATATCTCCACCATTTATCATTGATAATGCGTCAGTAGAATCCATGTCTTCTTCTATATGCAAAATACAAATTCAAACATATTTAAAACATATCTAGAAATATTATTGTTACACACTAGAACATTTATTACAAACAAAAGTGGGAAAACATGCTGAAATTAATAAGCATACAGTTATTCCTGTGACCATTCAGAGTAGTCATTACCATCACCAGAAAAATCATCTTTTGCTATATTGGGTTCCGCAAAGTATTCAGAAATATCAAAAGATGAAAGATCTAAAGGTTCATCAGTTTGAGTATGACCTACGGGTTCATACTGATTCGTAAAATTAGTTTCAATTTCTTTTCCTTTCCCCTTGATGGATGCCTGATAAAGATCTACCAAATGTCTTGGTGTACGATAAGTGCGTGACCAATGACCCTTCACTCCGCATCTGTAGCAAGAGTCTTCAGAACTCTTGGTAGGTTTATTCTGTAAACCCTTCCCCTTTTCTTTTACATCTGGATTATTCCACTTCCGGTGGAATGATGATTTATTACTTGATTTCTGAATATATCCTCCACGGACTTGGTGGTTATGACTACCACGCCAACGTCCACGACCACGACCACGACCACGTCCTCGTCCTCGATTAGGAAAAGACACCCTATTCGCTTCTGGGAATGGTATAGATCCAACTGGACGAGACTCGTGATTTTTCATTAACAGCTCATTACTTTGTTCAGCAACAAGGAGACAAGATATCAAATCTGAGTACTTCGTAAATCGACGCTCTCTATATTGCTGCTGCAGGAGCAAATTTGAGGCGTGAAATGTAGAGAATGTTTTTTCCAGCATGTCATCATCAGTGATGGTTTCTCCACATAGTTTCAAAAGTGAAACTATTCTAAAAAGTGCAGAATTGTACTCATTAACTGATTTGTAATCTTGCATCCTGAGATGTAACCAATGATAACGAGCTTTTGGAAGAATTACAGTCTTTTGATGCCCATTTCTTTCTTTTAATTTATTCCACAAAGTAAGTGGGTCTTTGACTGTAAGATATTCAGATTTTAGATCCTCATGGAGGTGATGACGGATGAAGATCATGGCCTTTGCACAATCCTTCAGGGATGTATCAGTAGTATTTGTTATGATCGATCCAATTTCCATGGCATCAAGATGGATTTCTACATCAAGAACCCATGACAAATAATTCTTTCCTGATATGTCAAGTGCTGCGAATTCCAATTTTGTATAGTTTGACATTATCTATAAACAAAGAAATTCTCGTTTAGGTAAAATCTAAACAAATTATAACATTTCATTAAATATAGAAAATATCTTGCATAACACAGAAGTATAAATTGCTCTGTAATTATTCTAAGCAAATATCGTACACTATAATAATTATAAATATATAGGCTGATTTGTAATTATGACGAAGTCTTTTGTTAGAATAATGATATAAAAGACTACAGATTAAATTGCTGTTATGCATATACCAAATAAATAATAATTCACATAACTAGTTAATTGGAGATTGCCAATTTTTATTCCTACACTAGTAAGCTTAAAATATGATTTGTAACTTAAAACATGATCATAACAGAAAGTATTAAAATTACTAAGTAGATGCCATAATATGTTAAAATATATTACTTTATACTCAACCACTGGGGTTAGCCCGGTGGCCAAACTCGTAGACTCCCTTAAGGAGGTCTCGGGTTCGAAATGGCGTGGCGGATTCAGTACTGAAGACCCATCCATTTTCGTTACCTTTTTCTAAGAAATTTATTAACATATAACTTGCAAAAATTACTATGCATTAAAACAGTAAATAAATAAATTATAACCATTTTGCTGGTTAAATACTTCAAGTATTTAATGATACTCCAGATAATCATTTTTCCTTTTAAAGATGAAATACTTCAGGTATTTACATATAAATAAATAAGTAGAACACTTCAGGTATTCAATTTTATTTTAAGATGGAATACTTCAGGTACTCACATATATATATATATATATATTTTTTATACATAGAATACTTCAGGTATTCATTTTTTTTTTTTTAGATAGAATACTTCAGGTATTCATCATATATATAATAGGATGAATAAGATAATATATATAATAAAGTATTCACATGTTTACCTTTCTTCAGTAGGCTAGAGCTTCGTGCTGATAACGTGTTATAAAACTAGTACAGATACTAAATAAATTTGCAGAATATAAATAAGTATTGAACACAAAAGATATAAAAGACAGTCACTTCAGGAACTATCAAGAACAAAATAGATCTTCAGGACCTATATAATTTTATTCAGTATTTTACCTTCTAAGCTTTCTTCTCTTTTCTATCTCTCCTTCAAAAACCTCCGTAGTCTCTCTCTGTTTCACTCCTAACTTGATCTTTTATAGCCAAAAGATCAAAGAGACAAAAATGACTATTACAACCATATGTCTTAAATTCATGAAGACTAAATTTTCATCCACATGTTTTACAACAGTGCATGTATTTTTATTTCTAAAGAATAGCCAAAATAAATAGTAAAACAAGAACTCGATAAAACTATTCTTTTATCATATATTGTAAAAAGATTTTCTTTTATCATATATTGGTATCAAGTTCTTTGTTTCTTATTAGGTTCGTCAAGACATTCCATTACCCACATCAACAACAAAATAGAATCATCAATTTGAAAGCCAACGATTGAGCTTCCTCTATCAAATGGATTGGGGGGAGGCATTAATGAAATTAGGGTTTCCGGATTGAGAGAATGGCTAGTATGCATTTAATATATGCGACAACTATAAATACATTTTGCTGTGAAACGTGGATGATCAATGGGTGGTTGTATAAACATTATAGTTCGGTTCAATGAATTTGGCCCAAGTTGCATCCAAATTGAAAATTGGACCGAAACTTTAATTTTTAGCAAAAAGAGGAAACCCGACCGCCTAATGTGAAGAGAAAACAAAACCAAGCCACTATATATTTGTCGATTTCTTTGGGCCGTTTGATTTTTTCAGTTTAAATTTCATCTCTAATGGAAGAACAACATTTAAATAAATAGCTTACAGCCCTTCTAAAATAGCAACTTGTTGGTAGCAAATCAACGAAAAAAGAATCACATTAAACTATTAAATCACTACAAGCTGGTTTCTGTAGGGTGATAAAATTGGAATGAAATATCCACCAAAAGCAAACAGTATTCAAAACACCCAAATCGCCACTTGTACAAGTTAAATTGGAATAATTTTATTTATTTATTTTTAATTACATAGATGAACTTCTTCCATACCAGGCTTCTCCAAATAATAGAACAATCTATCTATTCTATATATAAAAAGGAGAGTACAATTTAGTGTCTCCTATTTTTGAAGTTTTGTCATATTTTTTAACTTGCCAATATTACCCTCCACAAAAGTTATTTCACACATTAACAAAATGATAGATAATTCATTGTCGGGTTAAAATTGATATTGTCTCAATCATTCCAAAAAAAAAAAAAAAGAAAAATACTCACTCTTCCTTCAAGGTTTAGCTTACTTCTCTACACTCATTATAATAATATTTTCAAAAAATTATAACCACCTCAATAAATACGTACAATATTTTATTTAACTAATTTCCATCTCCAAAAGTCTACTTAGGTCTATGACAACCGGAATGATATTAACATGATACATATTTCTTTATGTATTTGATAATGTTCGACTGCACACGTATTACGTACGTATGTCCCAGCTGCTACAATGTTTAAAGTTGAGCGTGCCACTCGCTCATAAACCACATATAAAGAACTTAAAAGTGAGACGTATTAATTAGAAATATACAATGTGTAAAACATACTTTGCATTTTCGAAATTAATTTAAATCGTACCAATCTGAGACATGTAAACCAGATGAAGCCATTGAGAAAGAAAGCTCAAGAATGTGATTTGAGGCAACAACGAAAGAGTGGACCCTCCTCTGGAACGGGAACAGAAATTTGTAGTTGTAAGAGAAGAAGAAGGAGGAAAATATAAGATCTGTATGTACTTCCAGAAAACAGAATTACATGAACTCTCTTGGGTCTAAATCATTTTGTGCTTTGTTAATGCGTCATCTTATAATTCCACCTGCACTTATTCTGGTACTCACCAAAATGTGGAAAATATAAACTATAACTCACATGATTTTCATGTAGCCTTTGAATAATTTTTTTTTTTTCATTCTATTCTTTAGTTATGGAAGTATTTTGTTGATAATTGGAATATTACGATTAATGGTGCCCGAAATTGGCGAGATGTCCTCTGTTTTTGTTTGGGCTGGCTCTTGCAAACAAATTCGAAGTCTGGGGGTGGTTTTTCAGCTAAGGACCCTCTATCTTATGTTTGATTGGTCGGTCGACCAACTGCTTAGTTGAGTTTTCCCTAAGCGACCCAAAATTTTAAACTGATCGCTAGTCGGCCTAATGCTGATCAGAGTCAAACCAGACTCGTCAATCATCCCCCATTCCCTAGTTTGGGCTTAAGCTCAGGCGTAGAGAATCATTTTTCGAATCAAGAAGCAGTGCTTACTGATAGGAGCATAAATGTTCATATTAGTGCTCCTTAATTTTTTTGTGTTAAAGTTCGTTTTAATATATTTATTTAGTGTAATGCTTTATTTTTATGTTGTACGTACGTATTTGGAGGCTTTGTTATAAAAAGGCATTTGTAAAATTGATTTATAATTGGTGTCAGAGCGAGGCACGAGATCAAATTAATTTAAAGAGTGGACCCAAGTTAATTAAGATTTTGGAATAAAATTATATATATATATATATATATAATATATATATATATATATATATTATATATATATATTATATATATATATTATATATATATATTATATATATATATATATATATATATATATATATATATATATATATATGATATCACATAATTTAGGAGACCCAATTGTAAGGATCCGTTTTAATTAATCTATAATAACTGACTTTTCGTATTTTGACCCTTGTCTCATAAGAATTACTAAATTTATTCGCTTGCATGGATTAAGATTTGAGACATGGTTCGTAATTTCGCATAGTAGTATATAAATGTATCCTATACGTGTATTTATTCCCATCCAAATGAATTGAGATCCATCCCTATGACTTTCACCATCAATTTTTCCCCCCACGTGCACCACCTATCATTGTCCCCTCCTTTAAACACCATGACAATCAGTGAAAGAAGAATAAGGAGGAGGAGGAAGAACCAAGGAAAAAATTCCATTTGACGATTCGAAGTTTGGAGCACATTTCAATCATTCTAATCAATCCAATCTATTCTCATTCACTACATAGAAGTAAGTTCTCCTATACTTGATTCTCAATTTTAATGTTTAGAGTAAGTTAGAAAGTTTGGTTTTTATCAATGGAGTAAGCACTTCAAGCTAGAAGACGACTCCTATCTGGATGAACTCTTCATCCATCCAGATGAACTTTGTCGCATCCTTAGAAAGTTCAAACTTCATCCAGATGAACTTCACCTCTGTATCAAGTATTGCCTTAGAAACAACAATCCATCCGGATGAACTTCACTTCTGTAAAATGGCATGTTCTGTTTTAGACAGATTTCTAACCTGAACTTCAAAACACCCATGTGAATGCTACAAGACTTGGAATGATCTCAAATTTTGTAGGATGATAGATCAATATGTTACCTCGCATTTCCAATTTGGACCAATTCGTTTGGACTTCTAAAACTCCGTACATCGATGTTTTAGTAAACTGTGGCAAATTTCGACCAAATCTGTTAACCCCATATTTTGACCAACATAAAGACACCTCAAAGTCTCAAGCCCTTCATAAGAAATATTACCAACATATTGAGCTACGTCGTTGTAAAATTATAGAACCTTTGGAGTTGAATCGATGCCTTAATCTTGCGATACTATAGGCTGATATTTGAGGAAGACTAAATCCAACCGAATGACTTAAAAATCATCCATCCAGATGACCCTACCCCGTGACAACTTCTTTTACCTTGTGTACACCAAACCCAACCGGATGAACTTAGATACCCCATCTGGATGACTTTCACTTTTGAAAGCCAAATTATTTTAGAACTATGAAGTTCAAACGAATAAACTTAGCATGTTCAATCGGATGATTAGCTCCAAACCAACTATCAAACTTCTGAACATTTCAATACCTATGACCTTGGGACCACTACACCTTAACCCATGCTAATGCACTAAAACATACTTAGATAGCTATTTCAATTTCATACTTCAAACTAGTTACATTACATTATGCCATGTCATCTTACCATGTTAGAATATTATCCATGAATGTATCTCGCTATCTTATTTTGCTATGATAATATATGCCTATGCTGTGACAACCAATGGTATGATCACCATGAAAGTATGATTTAGTTTATTGATGTACACGAACTTGTGATTTTAGAACGTTATTTGGTAAATAATATTTGGCCGTCCTGTGGGTGCCCGGCTCTGAAAACTAGTGAAAGTTGTGAATGATGGATATTGTTCTATTCTCCGTGAAAATATCTCTGGTTATCATGTTGAACGTGATATGACTTGAGTCAAACTTTGACTAAACCAGAGGTGTGATATACCCAAGTCATGTATTACCCATGTTGTGCATTTAGTCATGTCATGCATTTAGCCAAGTTATGCTCATACCTTGTTATATATGAATTTAGCATGCCTTTTATTTAGTCTAGTGGGGTCAAGTGTTTTAGGCATGTTTTGTTGTTAGCATGATAAGAGAGTACATAAAGCTTAGGTTGAACATATAGATTGGGAACATGACAAACATGATCATGATAATTGGGGAGCATGGTGGTTGGGAACCGCGGTTAGCAAAGAGATTATGGTGTTATCTAATGAGAATACCATATTGAGATTTAATGATGGAATGTGATATGACGTGGTTGACCGGCCGGCACAAGTGTGCGTCGTTAGGGCGCCGGCCTAGGTCAATGGTTTAATTTTCATAAAACAGGACTTCCTCAAATAATTAAAAACAAGTATAATGGATAGTCCGGAGTATCGATCCACAGGAAAAAGATAGTTGAATTCAAAGATTTCGCAAATTAAGTTTTTTGACGTTTCGGACGTCAACCTCAAAGTTTGTTTGGTGATGGTTAACAATTATACTACTAAGTGGGGAAAAGAACTAGATTAAGGCGTGGGGTTAAGTCTTTAAGTTTGGTCCATTCAAAACTTCCGTTGGTCTATCTCTTCTCCTTATAACTCAATCTAGCCCTCAGTCTCGGGTTTTAGATCGGAAAATACTTCGATGAAAATCAGGATTTTAATTCATAAATGGTTTGACGGATCCTTTCAAGTGCAAGAAAATGGGATCAAAAGATGAAGGTCATCGATCCAAGTATTAGATATACCAACTCTAAGGATGACTATAACTAAGCAAGAACTTAACACTTCATTTCTTTGTTTCAAGAAGAAGAACTTAGAAAGATCCATCAATGGGCATTAGATATATATTGAGAAGATGTAGACCAACATGGTTTAGAACAAACCTCACATTTAGACTTAACCCACACTTGTTTAGCTACTCATATTTACCATAAACATGAGAGAAGTAAGAGAAAACATGATTAACAAACTTATCTAAAGAGAATAGGAATGATCTAACCAATACTATACTAGAAATCTCTTAGAAAATCAGGTTTTAAGATGGGAAATGCAATACTAATGGAAACAAAAATGTAGATCTTACCAATATTTGATTGATTTCATAAGAGTGAATGGATTCACAAGAGCAAACCACTAAAGATTAATAAACTTACTCGAAACTTGAAGCTCAATACATGAAGAACAAAATATCTTAAGGAAGGCAAGAGCTCTCTATCTACAATAATCTGATGTATATTATGTGTTGTGTGTGTATAGAGGCTCTCCTTTGCAAAAGAAATAAACCCTACAAAATATCATAATTCTCTAGGTACTATTACAAGCCTACCCTACAAAATGGCTAAAAAGAAGCTTCTTGTCCTTTTTCAGGCTAAAGGCCTTTTTTGTCCCCTGATTTTGTACAAAAATCAAGGTAAAGTGGCCCCCAAGAGTCAGCCATCCCAGACCAGATGTTGGTCTGTCGCACTTGATACACCGGTGTCAAGGAAATGAGGCACCGGTGTCACTGATCTCTGTAACTTGGTATTGTACTGAAAGGAGGGACACCGGTGTAAAGGAAATGAGGCACCGGTGTCATTGGTACTCTGTATTCTGGTTCTTCTTTGAAATAGGAAGAGACATCGGTGTAAAGAAATAGAGGCACCGGTGTCATTGGCACTCTGTATCTCCATCCTTCACTGCCATAAGAGGAGACACTGGTGTATTGAAATCAGAGGCACCGGTGTCACTTGTATTCTGCATCTTGGCTCTTCAGTGAAATAGGAAGAGACACCGGTGTGTTGCAAATTGAAGCACCGGTGTCACTTGGTCTCTGGAACTTGGTTTTTCAGTGGAATAAGAAGAGACACCGGTGTGTTGCAAATTGAAGCACCGGTGTCACTGATCTCTGAAACTTGGTTCTTTCAACCAAGTTCGGGCTTTGACCACTTGGACCTCGTGTGATCTCTCCGGGCCGTCTTTGACTTTTGAGAGTTGACTTTTGCACTTCAGGGTCCTCTTTTCTCTGTTTGACCTGCGATGGACATGAAATACCTTTTCGTGCATTATCGAGTGTAAACATGAAATAATACGTGCACACAAGTTAAAATAGACGTGTTGAGCCGTAGAATACACAATAACATGTGCTCATCACACTCCCCAACTTGAAGGTTGCTAGTCCCTAGTAACCAATCAGGCAATCTTTTCTCCTTAACGATGCGAGTGAACGATTGTATGCTTCGTGTAGTTTCCCAAGCGGTTCGTATCATCGGATACCACAACCAACTCGTGCACAATGTTATGAACCCAAGTTGAACAATTCTGATCATTAGATGTGTGCAAAGTGTATGGTTTCAGATCTCTCTCACTCTCAAAAAGGGATTCTCTCCAGTATATGGCAATAGTCATCTCCGCTTAGTGCGCACAATAATGCAAAAGCGAACAAAGAAGCTAAGCATTCAACAGAATTCAACGCACAATCAACAAGAAGTATGTACACCCATGATTCACAAGGAATAAGAGAAGAAAGCAATTACGATACACGCTACACTACGATGCATAACATTAGGAATCCAATACACACTTGAGATCAGAAAGGACTTTATAGCATATAACGATTCGGGTTTCAAAGAGATGTGTAACAAAACAGTGCCGGCATACAATGAATGGCGAAAGGTCATGACTACCCCCAATTTGCCGGCACTACACCACTACTCAGTGTTAGATATAAAAACAACGCAAAACAACTAAAAACAACAAATAAAACAACCACCGACTCTACATATGACAAATGAATCTAGAACTATCTCGCCACAAGCCAAGTCGGGTGTGTGTTAGCATGCAATCACTGCTCCAGTGGTGGAGGCACATACACAACCAGTGCCCGATCTAACCCTGTCTCATCTTCAATAGACCCACCCTCTGCTGAATCACTCAAGTAAATCACATCTGTACCGGCAGGAGATTCAGAAGCATGGGTGGAGGGTGGATTAGTGGCATGTCTCACAGAAGGCCCAGTGGGTGTATCATCCTCAACTTCTTCAGCTTCTGATGACACCGGTGTCATCACCTTTTTCTTCCCCTTTCCCCTCTCTCTGCTTTTCAATTCTAGTGCGTCATGGGAAGCCTTGGTACGACGCTCCGGGAGATTTCCAGCAAATCTTTCCTTTTCTCCTCCCTTGTCACCCTCATCATCATCTTCACTGTCGTCATTGTCACTATCCGTCTCATTTTCATCGACTTCATCGTTCTCCTCATCCTCCTCACCATCCCCACTATCTTCACTCTCCTCCTCAGAACTTTCCTCAAACCTCCTTCCCGCCAACTCGCCCATACATTTGGCTGTAAATCGGGCAATACTCAAACATTTTTGGATTTTTCTTTCCGCTTTGTCTTGCCGTTTATGCACCTTTTTCAGCTCGCTCAAAATCAAGGTTCGGCGTTGGGCAATGATTTCATTCCATTGTTCTTGTCTCTCCTGGGGGTTCTTGGATTTAGGTGCTTTCACACCGGAGTGGAATTTGGACTTGGGGTGTTTGTTGGACAATGCATGGCTCTTGGCTTTGGAGGCTTCGGTGATCGGGCCGGGTACACCCTCAGTCATCTTTTCACCCGCCCTTCTAGGCACCTTGTGTTGCAAGCAGAAGTGAGTAACCATGGCCGGGAAGTTGAAGTTTGCATTCCCACTTGTCCTTTCTCTGAAGTACACCATTTCTTGGAAGATTGTTCGGCCAGAGTCTATCACCTTTCCCAACATGAAGGCATGCATGAAGGCTATCGTCCGCGGGGGTACCCTTTTGTCACTTGCCAAAGGGTACACATTATGCTTCATTATCTTGTTGAGGAGACGGTAATCCTCATGCAATGCCCCGGGTGAGAACTTGCCCTTGTATCCCTTTGGATTGGTCAACACCCTCTTTGCAAACAATTTCCCATCGAAAGATGCCAGATCAAAAGCATAATTGGGAACAATAACGGTCTCTGGATCGGGTATAGGGCATTGCAAGTATTCTGATATTCTTTCGGCGGTGATCCACACATTGACTCCTCTCACTTCCGCCACCATTCTTGGTTCGGCGGTGTTCAAATTTTCCAACCTCACCGACCTATAGAAACCCTCTACCATTCCTCGAATGTAGCCCGGAACCACTTCAAAGAACCGTGTCAAACCCCTTTGGTCCAATTTCTGTACGATCACGTTTGCATCCGTCAAACTCTCCCTCAACACCTGCCTCTCACATGTAACTTTCTTTCTTTCACATTTCATTTCCCAATCTTTTTGTCCCTTATCCCCCTCCTCTATCACTCTCTGTTTCTTGCTCCTTGACCCACCTTCATCCCCCCCTGTTTTTTCCATTTTGAACTACCCGGAGTCTTAAAAGCAGAGGATTTCTTTGGTGTTGGTTTGGTCTTTGATTTGGAACGGGAAGTAGAGGGCATAGGGGATTTCCCCTTATCCCGTGGTATGGCCATGGCTGCATTTTCAAGTTCCCTCCAAATGGGATCATCATTATCCGAATCAGATCGTGGTGGGGTGTCATCCGGGTTGGGCTCTCTAATGGAAATGCCTTGGCTCTTACGTCTAACCATTATGAATACGGAGAGAGAGAATCAAAATCTTACCCGTGGAGTGCTTCACACCAAAGAGAGGGAGAAAAACAGAGCACTGAGAGATTTCCCAACTCAGATCCAACCCTAACCCTCTGTCAAAATCGAACCAGGAGGAGAGAGAGAGAGAGAGCAGGCGCGGTGGAGATGGCAGCGGAAGAGGCGCGGTGGAGGAGTGGAAGAGGCGTGGTGGTGAGAGGAAGGGAGAGAGAGAGATGGTGCGGTAGTTATAGAGAGAAAGGGAGGTGAACCGGTGTAAGGAGAGAGAGGGAGAGGAAACGGTGGAGATGGAACCGGTGTAACCTTTCCCCAATCGTTATAACGATTGGGGTTTTATAACCCTGGTATTTTTTTTTTAAATTTCCTCACGAGGCACCGGTGTAATGGTTTGGAGGCACCGGTGTCAAGACCTCTCTGTATCTCAGTGATTCCTATTTTGGAAGAGGAGGCACCGGTGTAAGCTTTTCTGAGGCACCGGTGTCAAGACCTCTTTGCATTTCAGTTTTTCTGTGGGACAAAGGGAGGCACCGGTGTCAAGAATTGGAGGCACCGGTGTCTTTACCATTCTGTATCTCATCCATAGAGTGCTGTAGGGTGAAGCACTGGTGTAACAACTTCAGAGGCACCGGTGTCATGACCATTCTGTATCTCCTGAATTCTGATCTGTAGTGGATTACACCGGTGTCATGGAAATGAGGCACCAGTGTCTTTGGGCTCTGTAAAATTCCTTCTTCCTGAGATATTTTCTTCCGATTGCAATACCACACACACCAACAATAATACCCCATCCGACCTTATCTCATCCGGTTTCCTAAGCTTGTTTCAATGGATATGAATTGCGCAAGGATCAAATCAAGGTCAATGAGACTCATATGTGGCACGGATCATGGAAAATGGCCTTTTATCATTTCTCAATTGTTTCATGGATTCCACAATGATGCACACAAGTGTAAAACATGAGTAAACACGCAGTTGTTGAAGCAAGAAATTCATGAATTCAACTCTGTGGCATGGAATGGGTTAACATTGGATCTCCACTCACAACTTCTGATTCCAAATTGTTCAACATAGTTCATGATCGATGCACATGTAGTGAAGTGGCAATTCATTGTTCGAAGTGGTGCTTATGTGAACACTCGCCGACCGGCCCACTCTCGCCGGATAAGAAGACGGCTGAGAGTGGAGAGTCTCCGGCGCTCTGTAAAACAGTCGACCTAAGTAAGGAAGGCGCGCTACTGTCCCTTCGACGATGCTGTCCTTCGTCGGCTGTTTCTCTATCTCAGCCGCACCATTCTCAGCCCCCATTGTGCAAATCAGGTATATTTTTTAGTGTATTTCGGGATTTTTTTACCGATTTACAAATTAGGGCTTGATCTGTTGGTTTACAGAAATGTGTATTTAGGGATTTTTTCTCTCTCTCCGAACTCGAAGGACAATACATGCTGACTTGTATTGAGTTGATGAACAAATTAGGGCTTGATCTGTTGGTTTACAGAAATGTGTATTTTGAAAGGTAATGTGTATTTTGGTTTACAGAAATGTGTACATGCTTCCCTTTGATTTCTCTTTGATCAAGAACTCTTTATTTGTCAACACTGTTGGAATGAATAAGACTAAGTTCTTAGATCGAACTGATTTTGAAAGGTAATATAATTGCCCTTGTCTTAAGACTAGTCTTCTGGAAGAATTGGTAAAGTCAAGAAACTGTTCGGATTTTTTCCTTGTTAATTAGTTAATTGATTGATCTGTGTTGCTATTTTTAGAACATATAGAAGTGTTGATTGCAAAAATGTTGATTGCATCTGTGTTGGCAATATAGAAGTTTCTTTTGATGACATCTGTTTTATTTTTTTCGCAAATTGTGGGCATCAGCTTTATTGAGTTACGATTAATAAATACATTATATGTTGCTGCAGAGTATAATTGTCTAATGGAGTGCTTTGTTGATATGGAAGACTTGTCACCGTCACCGGTTCAACCCATACAATCATCAGGTAATTCTTCTGAATTACTTTACACTCCTCAAGTAAAGAGTGATTTGATACCAAGAATCGGACAAGAATTTGAAAATTTAGAGGATGTCCAGATATTTTACAATAATTATGCGAGGGAATCTGGATTTGGTACGAGAGTTCATTCTAGCAAGAGGAATAGGGAAAAAAATGAAATCATACGGAAAGAGTTTGTTTGTTGCAAAGAGGGGATTAGTGCCCAAAAGAATGCCGGACACGTTGTACGGCGTAGAGGACTAATTAGAGAGGGGTGTAGTGCTAAAGTGGCTGTTGTGAAGGACCGATCAAATGATAGGTTCATTGTCTCCCAATTTATTGAGGGTCATAACCACCCTCTCACAACGCCAAGGCGGGTGCATTTGTTGCGGTCACATCGTAAAGTGTCAATTGCTAAAAAAGCGTTAACCCAACAACTTGCAGATGCAAATGTGCCAACCCACCAACAAATGAGTATTTTAGAGTTGCAATCCGGAGGTCTTGATAATGTGGGATTTTTAGAACAAGATCTTTATAATGTTGAACGGGATAAGAGAAAAACGTTAGCTGGGCATGATGCAAACATGTTGTACGAGCACTTTGTGATTGAGCAAAAAAAAAATTCAGGTTTTATGTTTGCATTCGAGACTGATGACGAGGGGAGGATGACTCGTTGTTTTTGGGCCAATGCGACTGCTAGAAAGTCGTACCAATATTTTGGTGATGTGGTGGTGTTTGACACAACGTACAACACAAACCGATATTCTTTGATTTTCGCACCTGTATTAGGGGTTAATCACCACGGCCAGACTACGATTTTTGGGTGTGGATTCTTAAGTGATGAAACAAGTGAGTCTTTTGAGTGGTTCTTCAAGGAATGGTTGAAAGCAATGCCAGCGGCACCCCTGGCATGATCATAACTGATCAGGATCCGGCAATGACACTCCAAAAGAAACTGGTTTCCATGAACTTTGGAAGCGAAGATGGCGAAGGTAGTGGGATCCAATTGCCTATTTCGCTTGACCGTAGTTTGAAAGAACCACAGCAAGTTAGGGCAAAGGGTTGTGGTAAGCGGCTGAAGGGAGGAAAAGAAAAAGCAAAGAACAAGAGTAGGCGTTGCAATGGTTGTGGGTTAACGGGGCAATGGCATAACAAAAGAAATTGCCCAAAACTTATGAACATGTACGTGTATGCACCTAAATATATTCATTTCTTATTTAAGTTTAATTGTTCAACTATGTAAACTTACACTTTTTTCCGTAGGTCTTCGCAAGATGTTAGGTTGAATAACGATGACGACGAAGGTGACGACGAAGATGAGAGTAAGTGTTTGATCTATATCTATTTGTTCATGCTAAAGTATGGGTTTTATTGATTATGGCTTCTTTTGCTTGCAGTCCAAGGGTTGGAAGAAGTGCGATGAAGGAGTTGCGGCTGACTTCGGAAGATATTTTTATTTCGTGTCCAACCATCATTGGGATCGATATGTGTTCATAAGTGTTTTTGACTTCGGAAGATATTTTTATTTTGGCTTCATAAGTGTTTGATCTATATCTATTTGGACATGTTTGAGTCCACCAGATTCTGTATTGGTGTGTTTTGTATTGGACATGTTTGAGGCCACCAGATTCTCCAGATTCTGTATTGGTGTGTTTTATTTATAACGTTCTTTATTCTCCAAATTCTCCAGATTCTGCATTTTATATCACTCTGTATTCAACGTTCCTTTATTAGTGCATTCTGTATTGTGTTTTGTATTGGACATTTTCATTCTGTATTTGATTTTCCAGATTCTAGCACATTTGCATGGAATGTCTATCAATCAATTCTCTCAACAAATTGCAGATCCAAATGGGAGAACCAGTCATGACTAAAACAAAATGTGGTCTTCTTTTGTTAGCAAAAGTCCATCTAATTGACAGATACATTACAATTTACGGCCGTCAATTTACGCCACATGAAATACGGCCGTTAATTGACAGATACATTACAATTTACACCACATGAAGTTCTCTCAATGACAGGAAAATACCAAATAACGAAAGTACACCACATGAAATAATAAAAAACTTCAGTTCAACAACACGGCCGTCAATTTGGTCATGTATAGACTTCACCACGGATTGATGGTTTAGTGATTCAGCTTCATAACTATCTCCACTTGCTTCATGACTTGAGATAATTTTGGAACCACGTTTGTTGTTTGAATCAATTGGTAAGCACCACTCCCAAAAGCCGCACCCACCACTTGGAGCATTCTTGCACGTGTAGTACAACATTCCAGGATTCCGAGCGGACTCAGATATCTTCACAGTAGCTCTACTTCCACACATGCAATTCTTATTCTTAAACCTCAAGTAGTTTTGTCCGGACTTCATATTTGAACTTTCCATATTTTGCTGCGATCACAAATGAAATAATCAAAGAAACGATGTGATTTAATAAACACTCAAAGCAGTTTTACAGATCAACCTATATATGCCAACAAACAAATGCAGTGGTAAACAAACAATTCATTCCAGAAGACTAGTCTTAAGACAAGGGCATCTCTAAAAATCATAGAGTTTCTTGACTTTACCAATTATTCCAGAAGACTAGTCTTAAGACAAGGGCAATTATATTACCTTCCAAAATCAGTTCTATCTAAGAACTTAGTCTTATTCATTCCAACAGATGAAGCAAATAAAGAGTTCTTGATCAAAGAGAAATCAAAGGGAAGCGAGCAATCGAAGGGCTCAGATGCGAAAAAAATAAACTGGGCAACCAACATTTTTGCAATCAACACTTCTATAAAGCTATGTTCTAAAAATAGCAACACAGATCAATCAATTAACTAATTAACAAGGAAAAGTGATTTGGCTCATTTAACTCTATCAACTGGGCATATGTATGGCAAACAAACAGATCAAGTGTAAACCAAATGCAGTGGCAGCCGACCATTGTAAACCAGTGTAAAAAAAGCCCTAAAAAGCCAGTGTAAACCAGTGTAAACCATTGTAAACCAGTGTGAACCAGTGTAAACCAGTGTAAACAAATTAGTGGCAGCCACCAAAAAGCCCTAATTTGTTAACCAGTGTAAAAAAACCCCAAAAATGGAGTAAACAACATACCTGAACAGATCGGAGCGGTGCGGGTGAGAATGAATGGCAGAGAGGAGGGGGTCTGGTAGAAGAATATGACAGAGAGGAGGGTTTGGTAGAAGAATATGACAGAGAGGAGGGTTTTAAAATCAAGCCCGGATTTTTCTCTTACCCAGACCCGGGAAAACCCGACCCATACTCCCTTCTAGCCCGCGTTTTTAAGTGAACAGATCTGAGCCATTGATTCTGATCCAAGGGCTTATAAAAGAAGTCCACATATAAATATACTAAGGGAGTCCTTAGTAGAAGGGCTCTGTATATATATATATATATATATATATATTTTTTTTTTTTTCAAAATTTTTCATGCTAAACGAGACTAAAACAACTAAAACAACAATGGGCTAACACATTAACGAATCATCCCCCCCCCCCCCCCCAACTTAAATGTTGCATTGTCCTCAATGCAAGGAGATAACGCATCATAAAGCATAAAAAGAGGGACGATCATACCTGCGAGGTGGAATGTCAACCACCACATACCTCGACCAAGTTTGAGAATTTCTCGTCACGTGCACTGTTTGTCATTGGGAGGGCTTCCAAGGTGTACTCGTTCGGCTCCAACTTGTGGACCATAGCTAGTCACATAGGATCATCGCCGGAGCTTTGTTGGACTAACAACCGTAGCACATAGCTACACCCATGACTTTGGGCTCTTGAATGCTGCAATCACCCCGTACTTAGACCCAAACTACCAAGGCTGATGTGGTAGCGTGCACACCTTGCGAAGACTGAACCACCAACTACCTACTAAGAGCAAACATGACTTCATGGAACACAAATTTCATTAGCGGGTTAGTCCAAAGACGATAATAATGAAAATAAGCCATAAATCCACCACTTCTTCACGCGAAGGACACGAGTACTACTTTTCTTCCTTGTCGAAGGTTGTGTTTCCCTATTGTTGGAAGGACAGTATGCGTGGGGTTCAACAATATCTTGAGAAGTAGCGCCATCATCTAATAGGCTACCACTCCCTTTGGAGGGGGGCCCCCCAAATTCCTTACCCCTTCATTCCGCTTTGAAGCAATCTCCACGGAACTTGACATTAAAGCCGAAAGGGTTCAGACAAATTTCTCATTGTCCACGCGCCTGCCGTCAGACCCAACCTCAAGGTACTACATACGTAGCTTGACAAGGTGGCTATACCAGACCGTCAGATGCCGTTCGAGCACGGAAAACACTGGAGGTATCACAAAGTCCATGGATTTATAGTCTCCTAGACTTCAAGACAAGCTCACGGACCCAAAGAATTGGGGTCCACATTGTCTGCATCGGACCCCCCATAGATAGGGTCACTCAACTCCTCAACGGATTCCTCGAGATCAAAGTGTTCAATGAAAGGCTTCAACCGGTGGCCATTCACCTTAAATGTGGTTCCGTTCTTAGGGTTCTCAAGTTCAACCGCTCCATGAGTGGAAACGGTTTTCACAATGTACGGACCTCCCCACCGGGATCACAATTTACCCGGAAAAATATGGAACCTCGAGTTGTACAATAGCACTTTTTGGCCGGGGGTGAATGTTTTACGGACAATGTTCTTGTCGTGAAAGGCCTTGACCTTACACTTGTAGATGTGGGCATTGTTATAAGCATCCCGGCGGATTTCTTCAAGCTCATCCAATTGGAGCTTGCGGTGGGCACCGGCTTCGGGCATCCGATAGTTCAACTGTTTAATAGCCCAAAAAGCCTTGTGTTCCATTTCCACCGGTAAGTGGCAAGCCTTGCCATATACCAAGCGGTAGGGAGACATGCCCAACACTTTTTTGTAGGCGGTACGGTAAGCCCACAAAGCATCAATGAGTCTAAGAGACCAATCTTTGCGATTTGGGTTCACCGTTTTCTCGAGTATGTGCTTGATTTCCCGATTGGCCAACTCAGCTTGGCCATTAGTTTGGGGGTAGTAGGCAGTGGACACCTTATGGTTGACACCATACTTGATCATGAGGGTGGCCATGGGTCGATTGCAAAAATGTGTGCCTTGGTCATTAATGAGGACCTTAGGCATCCCAAACCTCGCGAAGATGTGTTCCTTGAGAAATCTTACTACAACCGAGTGGTCATTAGTGCGAGTAGGGATTGCCTCCACCCACTTAGACACATAGTCTACGGCGAGAAGGATGAATAGATGCCCTCAAGAATTAGGGAATGGTCCCATGAAATCAATCCCCCAACAATCAAAAATTTCGACTATAAGGATGGGGGTGAGGGGCATCATATTCCGCTGGGAAAGAGCTCCCAATTGTTGGCACCTATCACAAGATTTGCAATATTCAAAGGTGTCCTTGAAAAGAGTTGGCCAATAGAAACCACTTTGTAAAACCTTGGCGGCAGTTTTCTTGGATGAGAAGTGACCACCACATGCTTCGGTGTGGCAAAATGAGAGGATGGCATGTTGCTCATCGTTAGGCACACACCGCCAGATAATTTGATCCGGACAAAATTTAAATAGGTAAGGATCATCGAAGACAAATCTTCTCCCCTCCACCAAGAATCTCCTCCGATCTTGCGGAGTCCAATGTTGAGGAAGTTGCCCCGTGGCCAAGTAATTGACAATGTCAGCATACCACGGGCAACTGGAAATGGCCAAGAGTTGTTCATCGGAAAAGGAGTCGGGAATGGGTATGTTAGTGGTATGATCCTCAAATTCAAGGCGGGACAAATGGTCCGCAACCACATTCTCCACTCCTTTCTTGTCTTTGATAGTGAGATCAAACTCTTGGAGTAGTAGTACCCACCTAATTAGCCGAGCCTTGGCATCGGGCTTGGTCATGAGGTACTTGAGGGCGGCATGGTCGGTGTAAATCACAATGGGTGATCCTATGAGGTAAGACCGGAATTTGTCAAGAGCAAATACCACCGCCAACAACTCCTTTTCGGTGGTGGTGTAGTTCAGTTGGGCGTCATTCAAGGTCTTGCTTGCATAAGCAATGACATGAGGCACCTTCCCATCCATTTGGCCTAAGACCGCCCCAATGGCATAGTCGCTAGCATCGCACATGAGCTCAAATAGTAAGCTCCAATTAGGGAATTGCATGATGGGAGGAGTCGTGAGAGCGACTTTGAGTTTTGAAAAGGCCTCCTCACAATCATGTGTCCACACAAAAGTTGTGTCTTTTGAGAGCAAGTGATACAAGGGACGAGAAATGGCGCTGAAATTTTGAATGAAGCGCCTATAGAACCTGGCATGCCCAAGGAATGAACGGATATCCTTGACACACTTTGGGGTGGGTAGTTTAGAGATAAGCTCCACCTTGGACTTGTCTACCTCAATCCCCCTAGAAGAAACGATGTGACCGAGAACGATGCCTTGAGTGACCATGAAATGGCACTTTTCCCAATTGAGCACAAGGTTTGTCTCTTCACATCTCACAAGCACAGATTCAAGATTATTAAGACATGACTCGAAGGAGTCACCAAAGACAAAAAAATCATCTATAAACACTTCCACCATCTTTTCAATCATGTCACTGAAGATACCCGTCATACACCTAGAGAAGGTGCCGGGAGCATTGCAAAGCCCGAAGGGCATGCGACGGTAGGCAAAAGTGCCAAATGGGCAAGTGAAAGTGGTCTTCTCTTGGTCCTCAAGGGCTACCTCTATTTGGTTATATCCAGAATAACCATCTAGGAAGCAATAAAATGGGTGACCCGCTACCCTCTCCAACATTTGGTCGATGAAGGGGAGAGGGAAGTGGTCTTTCCTTGTAGATGAATTCAGCTTCCGGTAGTCAATGCACACTCTCCACCCGGTGACAACACGTGCGGGGATTAAGTCCCCTTCCTCATTGGCCACCACAGTTACTCCGGACTTCTTGGGAACCACTTGGATGGGGCTTACCCACTTGCTATCGGGAATAGGGTAGATGATTCCCACATCCAACAATTTCAACATCTCATCTCGCACAACATCCCTCATGATGGGATTCAAACGGCGTTGGGGTTGGCAAGATGGTTTGATGTCATCCTCAAGGTATATGTGGTGTTTGCAAAGTAAGGGACTAATACCTTGGATGTCGGCTATGGTCCACCCTATAGCTTTCTTGTGATCCCTCAAAATCGTCAAGAGGGCTTGTTCTTGATGATCCTCAAGATTGGATGAGATTAATACCGGAAATGTTTCGGAATCACCAAGAAATGCATACTTGAGAGTAGAGGGAAGAGTTTTGAGCTCAAGCTTGGGTGGTTGGATGGTAGAAGGTAGAGTCTTGGATTTTGCGGGTGGTAATGCTTCAAAAGTGGGTACCCACCTTTCGGTACCCATCACCTCTTCATCATTGAGGAGGGAGTAAATGTACTCCACCTCGGGCGAATCTAAGAACGCGGTCTCTTCTGCGGTGAGCATAACCTCTAGGGGGTCAGAAAATAGATGACAATCAACGTGTTCTTGGACAAGTGTGTCAATGATGCTCACGTCACGGATGTCATCATCATCCCCCATTTGGCTCCCAATGTTAAATATGTTAAGCTCAAGGGTCATGTTCCCAAACGTCATCTTTAGTAGCCCATTCCGACAATGGATCACCGCATTGGATGTGGCCAAGAAGGGCCTTCCAAGGATGATAGGCGTTTGGGCTTGAAGATTCGACGCGGGACAAGTGTCAAGGACTATAAAGTCCAACGGGTACACAAAATCGTCCACTTGGACAAGCACATCCTCCACTAAACCCCTCGGTACCCGGACACTACGGTCGGCCAATTGAAAGGTCACCGAGGTTGGTTTCATGTCACCCAACCCAAGTTTCTCATACACCGAGTATGGCAACAAATTCACACTAGCCCCCAAATCAAGCAGGGCTTTCTCCACCATCTTTCCCCCAACTCTCACAGAAATGGTAGGACAACCGGGGTCTTTATACTTGGGTGCAATGGGGGTTTGGATGATCAAACTCACTTGTTGTGTCAAGAATACCTTCTTTTGAACGTTGTGCTTGCGCTTGATTGTGCACAAGTCTTTCAAAAATTTTGCGTAAGAAGGTATTTGCTTGATCGCGTCAAGTAATGGGATATTGATTTTGACTTGCTTAAAAAGCTCAAATATCTCCGTGGAGTTCGTCAACTTGGGTAGTGGTCTCAATCTTTGTGGGTATGGGGCCGGTATCGGGCAAGTGGAGACAACGGGGTCTCCAATAGGAAAGGGTGTGGAATTGGAAGGAGGTGGAGGCAAATCACTTGCCGGTTCATTGGTGGTAAGTGGGGATGACTCATCACCTTGGGGTTGTGGAGTAGGAACCGGAGGAGGAGTGGTTTTCAGGAGAATGGTCTTGTCGACCTCTTTTCACTCCTCAATGTGGTAATGGCCTTGGCTTGCTCCACATTGGACCCGGAAGGAGAATTTCCTTGCACAAAATGTTGACCTTGGGGGTTTGCTTGTGGTTGGGCTGGAAATTTCCCCTTCTCGTGTTGCATGGTCCCCAATGTTGTGGTCAACTTGATAAGTTGGGAGCGGATGTCCCCAATGGCTTGTGTGTTTTGCTCATTGACATTGTTTTGCCCTTGCATGAACATTTGCAAGGTATCCTCCAAACTTCGCCGATTGGGTGGGTTGGTAAGAGTTGGGACCCGTGGAGAAACCCGGAGGATTGTAAGCATTTGGTAGATACCGAGGTAGTGCAGGCCCTTGTGCATTTTGATGGGCCGGGTATTGCCCTTGAAATCCTGGGGGACCTTGGGATGGGCCACCCGACTCATTGTTCCTCCAACTGAAATTGGGATGATTTCTCAACCCAGGGTGATAAGTATTGTTGTAGGGCAAGTTGGTGGGCTTTTGCCCCTGGTGAAGGGCATGGATCTCGGCTTGGTCCGGACCATGGAGTACCTCTTTGAAAGCAGGTATGGTTGGACAAATGTTTGTCGTATGGTCCAACGTATCACAAATGGCACAAGCCTCCACGGGCTTAGAAATGGAAGAGACCTCGTTCACTCGGTTGATTTCAAGTTTCTCTAGTTTCCTAGAGATGTGATCAAGGCGTTTTCCAATGTCTTCCCCCTCTCTTGGCATGTACTTGCTCAAACTTCCTTGTTGAGGAGGTGGCTTATATGAATGGTCATTGGGATCCGAATAATCCCACGATTAGTTTTTCTCCGCTAACTCATCTAAGTAAGCAAGAGCCTCGGAGGCTCCTTGGTTCAAAAACTCGCCACTAGTCATGAGGTTAATGAATTGGCGATTGCGGACTGATATGGCCTCATAGAAAAATGCCACAATTTGCCAATCCTTATACTCGTGATGAGGAACGGCGAGAAGACGCTCTTTGTATCTTTCCCAACAAGAACAGAAGGATTCGTTGGGTATTTCTTCAAAGTTTTGGATTCTCTTTTTCAATGTGGTAGTGCGGTGTAATGGGAACCATTTCTTGTGGAATTCTACTTGCATTTCCACCCAACTTGTCACCGAATGTGATCTCAAAGAGAGAAACCAACGCTTAGCCTTCTCCTTGAGGGAAAAGGGAAAGAGTTTCAAACGAGCCATCTCAAGGTGAGTGGCCACGTTAGTGAAAGTGTTCACCACCTCCTCGAACTCCTTGATGTGAACATAGCAATTTTCCGATTCCATCCCATAGAAAGTAGGTAACATGCCAAGCATGTTAGGTTTAACATGGAATTGATGCCCTTCGGGAATAACAGTAGGAAAAAGGACGCACGAGGTGGTGGTGGTGTGAGTAGGGTGCAAGTATTCTCGCATGGTGCGAGCCATGGGTGCGTCATTGGCTTCATGTTGTTCGGCCATTGGGTTGAAAGGAGGGTTGTCTTGGCGAATAAGCCGATGTGTAGCGTCACGAGTGTAGACACTCATACACCAAAGACACTATCCTAACAATCAAGTGTGAGTTCACAAAGAAAATAAAATTTGCGAATTACACGTCCCTTTAGCTTGCGTTACACCTTAGGTTTACCAATATGGGTAGGTTAAAGGTTTCCGCCAAAGAGACTTGCAACTTGCAAAAATCTGCGATTTCTCTAAACCAACTATTCAATTCCCCGGCAACGGCGCCAAAAACATGACCGGCCGGCAAAAGTGTGCGTCGTTAGGGCGCCGACCTAGGTCAATGGTTTAATTTTCATAAAACAGGACTTCCTCGAATAATTAAAAACAAGTATAATGGATAGTCCGGAGTATCGATCCACAGGGAAAAGATAGTTGAATTCAAAGATTCCGCAAATTAAGTTTTTCGACGTTTCGGACGTCAACCTCAAAGTTTGTTTGGTGATGGTTAACAATTATACTACTAAGTGGGGAAAAGAACTAGATTAAGGAGTGGGGTTAAGTCTTTAAGTTTGGTCCATTCAAAACTTCCGTTGGTCTATCTCTTCTCCTTATAACTCAATCTAGCCCTCGGTCTCGGGTTTTAAATCGGAAAATACTTCGATGAAAATCAGGATTTTAATTCATAAATGGTTTGATGGATCCTTTCAAGTGCAAGAAAATGGGATCAAAAGATGAAGGTCATTGATCCAAGTATTAGATATACCAACTCTAAGGATGGCTATAACTAAGCAAGAACTTAACACTTCATTTCTTTGTTTCAAGAAGAAGAACTTAGAAAGATCCATCAATGGGTATTAGATATATATTGAGAAGATGTAGACCAACATGGTTTAGAACAAACCTCACATTTAGACTTAACCCACACTTGTTTAGCTACTCATATTTACCATAAACATGAGAAAAGTAAGGGAAAACATGATTAACAAACTTATCTAAAGAGAATAGGAATGATCTAACCAATACTATACTAGAAATCTCTTAGAAAATTAGGTTTTAAGATGGGAAATGCAATACTAATGGAAACATAAATGTAGATCTTACCAATATTTGATTGATTCCATAAGAGTGAATGGATTCACAAGAGCAAACCACTAAAGATTAATAAACTTACTCAAAACTTGAAGCTCAATACATGAAGAACAAAATATCTTAAGGAAGGCAAGAGCTCTCTATCTACAATAATCTGATGTATATTATGTGTTGTGTGTGTATAGAGGCTCTACTTTGCAAAAGAAATAAACCCTACAAAATATCATAATTCTCTAGGTACTATTACAAGCCTACCCTACAAAATGGCTAAAAAGAAGCTTCTTGTCCTTTTTCAGGCTAAAGGCCTTTTTTGTCCCCTAATTTTGTACAAAAATCAAGGTAAAATGGCCCCCAAGAGTCAGCCATCCCAGACCAGATGTTGGTCTGTCGCACTTGATACACCGGTGTCAAGGAAATGAGGCACCGGTGTCACTGATCTCTGTATCTTGGTATTGTACTGAAAGGAGGGACACCGGTGTAAAGGAAATGAGGCACCGGTGTCATTGGTACTCTGTATTCTGGTTCTTCTTTGAAATAGGAACAGACACCGGTGTAAAGAAATATAGGCACCGGTGTCATTGGCACTCTGTATCTCCATCCTTCACTGCCATAAGAGGGGACACTGGTGTATTGAAATCAGAGGCACCGGTGTCACTTGTATTCTGCATCTTGGCTCTTCAGTGAAATAGGAAGAGACACCGGTGTGTTGCAAATTGAAGCACCGGTGTCACTTGGTCTCTGGAACTTGGTTTTTCAGTGGAATAAGAAGAGACACCGGTGTGTTGCAAATTGAAGCACCGGTGTCACTGATCTCTGGAACTTGGTTCTTTCAACCAAGTTCGGGCTTTGACCACTCGGACCTCGTGTGACCTCTCCGGGCCGTCTTTGACTTTTGAGAGTTGACTTTCGCACTTCAGGGTCCTCTTTTCTCTGTTTGACCTGCGATGGACATGAAATACCTTTTCGTGCATTATCGAGTGTAAACATGGAATAATACGTGCACGCAAGTTAAAATAGACGTGTTGAGCCGTAGAATACACAATAACATGTGCTCATCAGTGGTCATACTTGAATGGGTAGAATTGAGAACTCTGATGTTGTGATATCACTGATTATACAGGACTTGATGTTTGATACTTTTATTTCAGTACTTACCTGTTACTGTATTTCAGATTAGCTATTCATTCATTATCATCATACATTACACTGTTTCAAACATTAAAAAGAAAATTTAAAGGGTAGGATTTTCTTAATGAATGTCAAAACTCATGCATCTTCCTTTCCGCCCTTGGCATTTCATGACAGGTGTGGATGAAGACAGAGTGGAACCCGACTAGCTGATCCATGAGGATACCTTCCTAGAAGACGATGCTATCGAGCCTTGGTTCACCTAGCTAGCTTTAGAATTGCTCTGAGTATCTTTGAAAAGTCATTTTGATGTACTTTTTGACGACCAAATTTATTTGCAAAACTCCTTTATTTTGTTTAGAAATGATCTTTTGTATTAAAACTCTATGTTTTGAAATGAAAGATTTAAAGTCTCATTTACTTAATCCTTTTATTAACATATTTGAAAATTGGGGTGTTACACCAAGAGTCCTTTCCTATGGGATTTATGATTACAAGATGGGGATTGAAAATAAAGAAAGAAAGAAAGAAAGAAAAAAACTAGTGTACAGGAGATGTGCTTGCCTTGAAAAGTCAAAGGAAATCTTAAAACGAAAAATTGGTAAAAATGACAAATCTAGACTGATTTGGCCCACTAAGGGTATGTTAATTTAATTTATGAGTTAGGGTCCATTGTTTGAGAAATTTTAATGCTTGAGGTCTTTTTATAGACGGATTTGCCCCTGAAAGGAAAGAGATAATTGTATCTGATAACATTATTATTTTAAAAACTAACAAATAACGTTGTTTGTTAAGGTATCTGTTAAAAGCGATATTAACTGATAAACACTAATAGGTAATTTTATCTAATAAAATTATCGTTTTAAAATTAAAAGATAAAGTTATTTTCTTAATGTGCGAGTCAAACAAAATTATATGTTGGTTTGATATATCTATTAATTAAATTAGAAAACATAAAATATATAATTTTATCTAATAATATTATTACTTCGGAAACTAACAGATAACATTGTTTGTTAAGTTATCTGTTTAAATAGATAGAATGTTGACTAATAAATACTAAAAGATATAGTAATCTGATAAAAATGTGTTAACGTATCTGTTAAAAGCGACAGATAATGTTAATTGGTAAACAGTAACAGATGATTTTATCTAATGAAATCATCACTTTTATATTTAATTAATAAATAACATTATTTTGTGCCTACTAGAACTAGAAGTAGGACTGCAAACGAGCCGAACTGTTCGTGAGCTCGGCTCAATATGGGCTCGGTTCGGCTTGTTTAGTTAACAAGCCGAGCTTGAGTCTCGAAAACTCTGCTCGGCTTGTAAAAACTCTGCTCGTTTAAAGAGGCTCGTTAAGTAAATGAGTTTAGTTCAGCTCGGCTCGGCTCAGCTCGACTCGTTTACAAACAAGTCAAGCTCGAGATCAAATTTTTGGCTTGTTTAATTAACAAGCCGAGCTTGAGCACTCTAAAGCTCGGCTCGGCTCGATCATTTGCAACCCTAACTAGAAGGGTATTTTTGAAACTTATGTGTCAAAATGACTTCCGCCCGTAATGTAGTTTGAGATGAACTTATTGCGCTAAAAGTCTGTTGTTGTGGACTTTTGATTGAATCTCCCATCCTAAAAATAGTGGGACCACACAGCGGCGGATCTAGGAATTTCATACAGGGGGTTACTTATTTCTTTAAAAAATTCTCATAAATCACTATAATACAATGAGAGTAATTTAGCTTAAATTTAGATTGTATGTCAAAAATAAGGAAATTAGGTATGTGTTGTGCAGTGAGCACAACACACACATTGTGTGATAAAAAGGGTACCGTTTTAGATTTTAAATAAAATAAATCTTGTGTCCTGTGCATGCACACCATTAAAAAAATTTATTTTAAAATTTTAAGTTTGCAGTTAATCTCGAAATAGTTTTTGTAAGTAAACGGTAAATTTTTTTGAAAATAAAATTTAGAGAACACAATCGAAAGAGATTCAAATAAGCGGTATCAGTCAATCTTTATTTTCGTAACCAGCTCATGAGATTTTTTGCTCTCATGTCCGACTAAACTCCTTATCTAAGGAAAAGATGAAGCACTGATTCAAGTAATTTTGTGCATGTTTATATTTAGGTTTTTCTTATTCGGATCAATTGTTTATTAAGAATATATTTTCATTGCACATGAATGAGATCGGTTTACTTTTTCTAATTTATTGAGTATTTGTGTGTGCATTCTCAAATACATAATTAATTAATGATTTTCTTTGTTCGTGTTTAAGTAATTGAGTAGATTACACCTGTAAGACAGATCATGCTACTGGATGGCCTGTGAAAGAGACAGATTGTACTAGCAAGATGGTTTGTGCTACGGGATAGCTAGTCCATGCCTATTGACAACTAATTATTTTCTTGAGTATGTATTATTCGAATAGAAATCCTAACATATACATACGTCGCCTAGTTACGCGGTTGGGGTAGATACGAAATCCTAGACTTTTTCTCACTAGATTTTACTCTATTTAATTATTTTGCTTTACTTAGTTTAGTTATTCTACAATCCAAATAATCAAACCAAATCATTTTCAATCGAATTAATTTAATAAATAATTAGATTAATCGTAACTCAACCATCCTGTCTCCGTGGATCGATATTCGAACTTAACCACTATTTTCTGGAGTAGTAGTTAAGTTTTTATAAATATATTTTTTACTAGGTATGACACGACCAGTTACTTTTCATTTAATGCTTGTCCCATCAACCACTGTGCCTACCATTGGATCTCCTCGTGTCACCATCTCCTCCAATCTCGAAAGCGTCGTTTCATGTCTACAGTTATGCATGTGTTTTTTTTCGTTATGAAGACATGACATCATCCTTGCAGTCCATGCTTCTGCACATTAGATGGTCCAGATTGGGTTTGTGCCTTCGCTCTTCTTTTTGGGTATTTTTCTCGCGAACACAAGCTTAAAATTTTTCAAACGTCCTCCCATATTCACAAGTCTTCATGTAATGACCCGTAAAAATTTAAATCGAATAATCATACTTCGAACAATTTATTACTTTTTGGCATATTTTTTTGGCTATGTGTGCACGTCTAAATACAAATTTTGTTATTCAACGCGCTATGTAAATATATACATACATTAGAGTGTTATATATAATATAATTATTGTAACGCCCCGTAATTTTACGGTACGTTAAAATTAAATAATAATCATTTACGCAACGAAATAAAATTTTAATTTAAAAGTAAAGGCCCAATTCTCAATAACTTTATTAATTGTCGGCAAAACAACCGACCCAAAATTTAGTTCACTAAATAGTTTCGAAACTAAACATTCAAGTTATAATTCTCATTAAATAAAACTAACTGAAAGGACACCATACGTTACACCATCAAACTGTTACTGGTACAGTCATAGCTCTGATATATTATTTTCATCAAATTCAGTCTCTTGGACTTCTGAGTCACATTCCCCATCTGTCGATTCTTCAAAACCTGGTGTGAAATGCCAGGGGCCACGAAATAGCTCCAAATGAGTCATTAACACTCAATAGAAAATATCTTATCTTACCCCTACTTACAAATAGACACACATGATAATATTTCCATACAGCATGCGAAGTATAATAAACAAACAGAGAATCTGTAATATCATGCATAAATATGCGTATGCAATATCATGCATAAAACTTTCCGCATTGAGTATCATTTTATTATTATTATCTCCACACTGGGGTCTCGCAATCTTCCATATCAAAAGTACAACCTCAAGGTCTCGCAATCCCCCTCATTGGTATCGCAGCATCGGAGTCTCGCAATTCTCCTTAGCCAAATTACAATCTTAGGGTCTCGCAATCCCCTTCATCGATATCATAATACCAGAGTCTCGCAATCCCCCATAATCCACCACAACTCCAAATCGTTCTGATTATCACTCATTATCGCAACAATGAGATCATCTAACCCTGCCGTTCAATTAGTCTTCCAATTTCCATGCATGCATGCACAATGCTCATCCGTCATGCTCAACATGCAATATAAAATTCCACCATGTGATTTCAATTAAACATGCAATAAGCATAAATTAAAATTACTAAAATCATGCGAGATTATCAACATCGATCAAATCTAGGTCACATACAACGCTCGTGGGTCCTAGCATACAAATCGATCTCAACAAGTAGTAGTCCTTTACTTGATCAACTAAATTAAATTAAATCACGAATCAGCACATATAATAACTATACAGCATTCATATGGTTCAAACCCAATCCTAATCTGACACATAATATTTATTAAATTCTTAACTTGATTAATCTACGCAATCGAATATACATAATTACTTCAATAATTAATTATTAAACATTTGATTCTTATTTCCTACACAATCTTCTAATACAAATTAAATCTACTCATAAATCACATATATATGTAGGGTTCGGTCCGAAATTTCATACCTCAATCCGACGAATAAAGCACTACTGAAAGTCAACGAACCAAACACCGCACCAAGATCCAATTACCGCAACACTATATAAAAAAATAAAAGTCATTCATTAAAAATATAAATAATAAAAAAAATAGTGAATTATATTAATAAACAAAAAATATATATTATTGTTAATAAATAATAGGATAAGTAATTATTTTAAAAAAATATTCGTTAAAACAGTATGCTATTATTAAATAATGAAGTAAGCAAATATAATATATATATATATATATATATATATATATATATATATATATAACTAGTGTAAAGATTTTTAACTAAATAACTAATAATAATAAAAAAATTAATACAACAGTGGGGTTAACCCACTGCCGAGAGTGAGAATAGGAGAGAGAGAGAGAGAGAGAGAGAGAGAGAGAGAGAGAGAGAGAGAGAGAGAGAAACCGAGAGGGAAGAGAGAGAAGCGGGAGATAGAGAGAAAACCCACGCTGAAAGAAAAACCGAACAGCAGGGAAAAGAAGAAAGAAGAAAAGAAAAAAAAAGAGAAAACACACGCTTAACTCCAACAAAATTACAAAACGTGAGATTTTGAGATACCTCACGAAATCAATATGCACGTAGAAATTTTGGACGACAAAAAAATGAATAAAGGGTCGAATAGGGGCTGTATAAATAGACTACGGGATCGGTGCTCAAATAGGATACAAATCGAAATGGTATTATTTAAATTAGGCTATTACCAAAATATAAGAATATACCAAATTGAGATCTTTTAAAAAATTATGGAAACCGTATATTCTATTACGATTCTTACCAAAGTAATAAAATACCCTTCCCTATCTGAAGGTTCAATGAACCTGGATGGTTCGAATACAAAATACCAATTAAATTTTAAAAAATAAAGGTTACTAATAATTAAGTTAATTAATTAATTAATTATTCCAAAAATATCAATAAAATATTTAAATAATTATTACTAATTTGGAAAAATATCGGGTCGTTACAAACTATCCCCCTTAAACAAATTTCGTCCTCGAAATTCGAAAGGTTACTTCACTCGACGAACAAACTCGGATAGTTGACCCTCATCGCGTCTTCTCGTTGCTAAGTTGACTCTTGCAGTCCATGGTGACGCCATAGAATTTTGAGTAATGTGAACTTGTTTCCTTGTAGTTCCTTCTCCTGTCGGTCTAGTATCTAAACTGCCTGCTCCCGAAATGTTGCATCCTCGTCCAACGTAAGCTCTTTCCAGTTGAGTATGTGCTTGGGGTGCGCTGTATACTTCCTTAGCATTGACACGTGGAACACGTTGTGGACTCTAGACAGCTGCGGCGATAAAGCAATACGATAAGCCACTTCCCCCACTCGTTCTAACACCTCATATGGCCCGATGAATCTAACTGATAGTTTTCCCTTCTTCCCGAAGCGAATAAGCCCTCGTCACGGTCGGATCTTCAAGAACACATGGTCTCCAACATTAAATGCCAAAGGTCGATTTCTTTTGTCTGCTAGCTCTTTTGTCGACTCTGAGTGGTCAAAAGTCGTTGTTTGATGAGTTGAATCTTCTCTGTCGTTTTGCAAACTATGTCTAGTCCAATAAGGCTAGTTTCTCCTACATCTGTCCAACACACAGGTGATCAGCAAGGTCTTCCATATAGTGCTTCGAAAGGTGCCATCCCGATACTTGCCTGAAAACTGTTATTGTAAGCAAATTCGACTAGTGGTAGGTGTCTCTCTCAGCTTCCTGTGAAGTCCAAGGCACAAGCTCTAAGCATGTCTTCCAAAGTTTGAATCGTGCGTTCGGACTGTCCATCAGTTTGTGGATGAAATGCCGTGCTAAAACATAACGTGGTGCCCAAAGCAGACTGTAAGCTCTGCCAAAACTGAGATATGAAACGGGGGTCCCGGTCGAACACAATTGATACAGGTACCCCATGTAATCGAACGATCTCGTTGATGTAGAGACGACTATAAGATTCCAAGGTATCGGACACCCTCACTGGTAGAAAATGCGCACTCTTTATTAGTCGATCGACGATAACCCAGATAGCATCATTCTTCTTAACGGTTTGGGGCAAACCCATCACGAAGTCCATGGTCACATGCTCCCACTTCCAACCCAGAATGGGTAGAGGTTGTAGTGTTCCTCCCGGTTTTTGGTGCTCGGTTTTGACTTGTTGACAAACAAGGCATGTAGATACAAATCTTGCTACGTCCGCTTTCATTCCACTCCACCAATACTGTCGTTTCATATCTTGGTACATCTTGTTACTCCCCGGGTGTATGGCAAAGTTCGACCTGTGGAACTCTTTCAACACTGATTCCCGAAGCATCCCAAAATCGGGTACAAATATCCTCCCTTGAAACCTCAAACCCCATCTTCATGTATAGTCCAACCTGCAAGGTTGACTCCTGATGTCAACCGATGCTTGAAGAAATCTGTCTCTTGATCAAGTGTTTGCACCTTCAATATCTCCTGGTGTAGCGTTGGGCTAACCCTCACAGCACAAAGTAAGACATCTGACTTCGATGTAGATAGCTGTAACCTAAACTCATTGAGAGTTTCCATCATTTTCCATTCCTTAACTGCCATTGCTGCTACCATTCCTCTAGACTTGTGACTAAGAGCGTCAGCCACGACGTTAGCCTTTCCTGGATGGTATGACAAAGTGAAACTGTAGTCTCCTAAATACTCCATCCACCTTCTCTGTCGCATGTTCAAGTCCTTCTGGGTGAAGAGGTACTTCAAGCTCTTATGATCCGTGAAAATCTCGAAGCTCTCTCCATACAAGTAATGCCTCCAAGTCTTTAGTGCAAACACCACTGCTGCTAACTCCAAATCGTGGGTAGGGTAGTTCTTCTCGTGTGGTTTCAATTGCCTCGAAGCATAGGCAACCACTTGACCCTTCTGCATTAAAACTCCCCCTAGGCCTTCTCCCGAAGCGTCACAATAAATCTCGTATCCTTCGTCCCTAGTTGGAATCACCAATATTGGCGCAGTAGTCAATCTCCTCTTTAGTTCCTGGAAGGATCGCTCGCAAGCCTCATTCCAAACAAATTTGACCCCCTTCTGAGTCAGTTGGGTCATTGGTCTCCCTAACTTGGAAAAATCTTCAATGAACCTCCGATAGTATCCTGCAAGTCCCAGAAAACTCTGAACTTCGAACACAGTTCTAGGTGGTTTCCAATTCAGGACTGCTGCCACTTTACTAGGATCCACCGCAACTCCTTGTTCTGAAATGACGTGTCCAAGGAACTTCACCTCCTTCAACCAAAATTCACACTTACTCGCCTTAGCATATAGTTGATTGTCTCGTAACACCTGCAACACTATTCTTAAGTGCTTTTCGTGTTCTTCTTCCGACGGCGAGTAGATCAGTATGTCATCAATAAACACAACCACGAACTGATCTAAGAATGGTGCAAAAATCTTGTTCATGAGACTCATGAAGACAGCTGGCGCGTTGGTTAGTCCAAATGGCATCACTACAAACTCATAGTGTCCATATCGAGTTCTAAAAGCAGTCTTTGAAATTTCCTCATTTCTGACTCGTAACTGGTGATAGCCTGACCGCAGGTCAATCTTCGAAAAGCATCTAGATCCTTGTAGCTGGTCGAACAAATCATCGATCCTAGGTAACGGGTAGCGATTCTTAATTGTAACTATATTCAACTGTCGATAGTCAATACATAACCTCAACGTTCCATCCTTCTTCTTAACAAATAATGCTGGGGCTCCCCAGGGAGAAGTACTGGGTCAGACAAAACCCTTATCCAACAGTTCTTGTAATTGAATCTTTAACTCCCTTAGTTCGGCAGGTGCCATCTGGTGTGGCGCCATCGAAATTGGGCCCGTCCCAGGTTGCAACTCGATAGTAAAATCTACCTCCCGGTGCGATGCCAAACCAGGTAGCTCGTCTGGGAACACATCAGCATACTCACACACGACTCTAGGAAGATCCAACACATTGCGGTACTCATCATCAAGCATCAAGTTCGCTATCCATCCAATTAGGTCTCGGTGCCATCTCGATCCTCCCGTAGAAGAAGATGGTTCTTGTCTATCCCCCTTAAACAAGAACCTAGTTCCATCAGCAGCTATTGCAGTCACCCGCTTTTGGTGGCAATCTATCAAAGCGTGGTGTGCGGACAACCAGTCCATCCCAAGAATGATATCAAAGTCCGACATGTCGATCACTCGTAAATCACAGGACAGGCGCAAACCAGACACCTCTAACTCGCAGTCCTTACATATAAGGCCTACTGATGCCTGAACCCCCAAAGGTGTGATACACTAAATGTCTTTCCGAGTCGTTCCGGAACAAGCCCCAAAGAAGTCACACACGACATAGATATAAAAGAATGTGAAGCACCCGAATCAAATAACACTTGTACCAATGAATTAAATAACACAAGGTTACCTTGGATGACTGCCGGGTCCTGCTCCTCTTCCCCTTGAAGTGCAAACATCCTACCTCCAACCGCTGGCTGATTGTTTGCTTTCACAAAACCTTGATTCGGTCCTTGGGACACTTGTTGTCTCTGGCCTCCTCCCTGGCCCTATTGAACATTACCTGCTGGCCTCTGGTAATTACTCCCACTAGCTTGGGGGCAGTAAGGCTTGATGTGGCCCATCTGGCCACAACCAAAACAAGTCCTGGTGTCTGGGCCTTTCCGTTGCTGGTTCTGAGCTGGGTTGTTGTATGGCTTTTGAGTACTCTGACTCCTATTATTGTTGCGTACTGGCCCCCCTGTGCTAGTCTTCTTCTGATTCCAGATTCTTTTGGAATCCAACCATTCCCTCTCATTCACCAATGTCGCACTAACCACCTGATTAAGGGTCGGTAGTTGCAACCCAACTACCTTCCCTCGAAGTGCGGGTTCCAATCCCCACTCAAATTTTCTTGCCTTAGCCGATTCGGTCACAATAATCTCTGATGCATAGCGAGATAATTCCTCGAAACGCGCCACATACTGAGAGACCGTCATAGTTCCCTGCTTCAATCCCAAGAATTCTTGTACCATGGCTTCCTTCACCGGAACGGGAAAATACTTCTCTAAAAATAATTGCTCAAAACGATCCCACGTTAACTCATTTGTGGGTACTGACCTTTTGGTTGTATCCCACCAATGATCTGCTTCGCCCTCCAATTGATACACGGCAAGACCCACCTTATCCTCATCCTGTAATACACCCATCACCTCAAACATCTTTTTCATCTGTCAAGCCAACCATTGGCCGCTTGCGGTTCAGGCTCTCCATGAAAAACTGGCGGTCGCTGTCTTCTGAACTCAGAGAAAATTGATGCGCGATTAGGAGGTCCACGTGGCTGAGGAGCTTGGGGTGGAGCCTGCATATTAGCTGCTATGGCCTGGAGTATTTGGGTCAATTCTACCACTGTTGGGTTAGCGGTGGAACCTCCATTTCCATTGTTAGTGGGGTTTGAAGAAGCTTCGGCCTCATGACCATTCTGTCGAATCGCCCCGGAACGAGTTTTCCTCACCATCTGAATTTAAAGTTCAAAAATTTATTTATTTATTTACTCCAAATAGTAATGCAAAGAGGTGCAAGCAAGAAATCATATACGGAGATCACACACAACATAATATTGAGGGATTTAATCAAAATAAACATTTTAATAATAAGAGTCAAAATCACATCCTTGTGAACTTAACTTGCTATTCAACAATACTAAAACCAAACAAAAGTCATTCTACTAACAGGTTATCACTAACTATCTTGCTACTACTCTATTGGTCTCAAAACTCTAACATTCTATTCTGTCTCGTTGTCCGAGCTAAGATCAAAAAAATCTGTCGGCTCGTGGTCTTCTTGGTCCTCAGGTCAAGGTCTTTGTACTCCAGGGCGTCGTCGGTATGACCAAAATAGGGTCGTTTCTGACGGCAAGGTGCCCAGACAAGGTAGGGACGAAGTCGGGCTTTATACAGTAATTTCGCATACTTCTCAGGCATCTCGGGCCACCAACATGCAAGCTTTCCTGGTTGAAAAGTATGTCGTAGGCTATTAAGAACTAGTCGTCGCTTCCTCTCTTCGGTTGAGTCTGAGTGCCATTTATCAATTCTACTCATAGTCACAATTATGGCCTTTTTCGCAAGGAATCTTAAACGTTTCCTGAACTGATTGATAGGTATCCATCTCGCGCAACCACACTTCTTATTGCGGCAAGTACGATAGACGTGGCGAAAACGGCTAGGTGTAGGGCTACCGTCATCCTACCAAAAAAAAAATTTATCAGCGAGTCCACTTAAAATAAAAGGCTTAAAGAATTACTATATTTTTTTATAATAATAAAATAAATTACATAATCTTTTAAAATGATCAATCTTTATGTAAAAAAGAATTTAAGACAGGGATAACGCGTGTATCAATGAACATGTGGTCGATGTGTCTAATGTACGTCACTTATGTCTACCCATTACCCAAGGTCAGAGGTTTGAACATGGGGCTCTGATACCAAGTGTAACGCCCCGTAATTTTACAGTACGTTAAAATTAAATAATAATCATTTACGCGGCGAAATAAAATTTTAATTTAAAAGTAAAGGCCCAATTCTCAATAACTTTATTAATTGTCGGCAAAACAACCGACCCAAAATTTAGTTCACTAAATAGTTTCGAAACTAAAAATTCAAGTTATAATTCTCATTAAATAAAACTAACTGAAAGGACACCATACGTTACATCATCAAACTGTTACTAGTACAGTCATAGCTCTGATATATTATTTTCATCCAATTCAGTCTTTTAGACTTCTGAGTCATGTTCCCCATCTGCCTATTCTTCAAAACCTGGCGTGAAATGCCAGGGGGCACGAAATAGCTCCAAATGAGTGATTAACACTCAGTAGAAAATATCTTACCTTACCCCTACTTACAAATAAACACACATAATGATATTTCCATACAGCATGCGAAGTATAATAAACAAACAGAGAATCTGTAATATCATGCATAAATATGCGTATGCAATATCATGCATAAAGCTTTCCGCATTGAGTATCATTTTATTATTATTATCTCCACACTGGGGTCTCGCAATCTCCCATATCAAAAGTACAACCTCAAGGTCTCGCAATCCCCCTCATTGGTATCGCAGCATCGGAGTCTCGCAATTCTCTTTAGCCAAATTACAATCTTAGGGTCTCGCAATCCCCTTCATCGATATCATAATACCAGAGTCTCGCAATCCCCCATAATCCACCACAACTCCAAATCGTTCTGATTATCACTCATTATCGCAACAATGAGATCATCTAACCCTGCCGTTCAATTAGTCTTCCAATTTCCATGCATGCATGCACAATGCTCATCCGTCATGCTCAACATGCAATATAAAATTCCACCATGTGATTTCAATTAAACATGCAATAAGCATAAATTAAAATTACTAAAATCATGCGAGATCATCAACATCGATCAAATCTAGGTCACATACAACGCTCGTGGGTCCTAGCATACAAATCGATCTCAACAAGTAGTAGTCCTTTACTTGATCAACTAAATTAAATTAAATCACGAATTAGCACATATAATAACTATACAGCATTCATATGGTTCAAACCCAATCCTAATCTGACACCTAATATTTATTAAATTCTTAACTTGATTAATCTACGCAATCGAATACACATAATTACTTGAATAATTAATTATTAAACATTTGATTCCTATTCCCTACACAATCTTCTAATACAAATTAAATCTACTCATAAATCACATATATATGTAGGATTCGGTCCGAAATTTTCTACCTCAATCCGACGAATAAAGCACTACTGAAAGTCAACGAACCAAACACCGCACCAAGATCCAATTACCTCAACACTATATAAAAAAATAAAAGTCATTCATTAAAAATATAAATAATAAAAAAACAGTGAATTATATTAATAAATAAAAAATATATATTATTATAATAAATAATAGGATAAGTAATTACTTTAAAAAATATTCGTAAAAACAGTATGCTATTAGTAAATAATGAAGTAAGCAAATATATAATATATATATATAACAAAAACTAGTGTAAAGATTTTTAACTAAATAACTAATAATAATAAAAAAATGAATACAACAGTGGGGTTAACCCACTGCCGAGAGTGACAATAGGGAGGGAGAGAGAGCGAGAGAGAGAGAGTGCAGGAGAAACCGAGAGAGAGAGAGAGAGAGACCGAGAGGGAAGAGAGAGAAGCGGGAGAGAGAGAGAGAAAACCCACGCTGAAAGAAAAACCGAACAGCAGGGAAAAGAAGAAAGAAGAAAAGAAAAGAAAAGAGAAAACACGCGCTTAACTCCAACAAAATTACAAAACGTGAGATTTTGAGATACCTCGCGAAATCAATATGCGCGCAGAAATTTTGGACGACAAAAAAATGAATAAAGGGTCGAATAGGGGCTGTATAAATAGACTACGGGATCGATGCTCAAATAGGATACAAATCGAAATGGTATTATTTAAATTAGGCAATTACCAAAATATAAGAATATACTAAATCGAGATCTTTTAAAAAATTATGGAAACCGTATATTCTATTACGATTCTTACCAAAGTAATAAAATACCCTTCCCTATCTGAAGGTTCAATGAACCTGGACGGTTCGAATACAAAATACCAATTAAATTTTAAAAAATAAAGGTTACTAATAATTAAGTTAATTAATTAATTATTCCAAAAATATCAATAAAATATTTAAATAATTATCACTAATTTGGAAAAATATCGGGTCGTTACAATTATACTTTTTTTTATACCTTATGGTATTAAAAAGCTTACATGATGTTATACTATCGTTGTTAAAAAGAAAAACTTATCTATCTATCTATCTATATATATATATATATATATATATATATATATATATATATATATGTATATATATATATATATACACACATATATGTATATTTATATATCTCTCTCTCATCTCTTGGCTCCCTCTCTTTCTCTCTCCCTTACTCGACAACCCCCACTCCCATCATTTTCTAGTCCTCTCTCATCCTACCCTCTGCCACAACCCCTCCCTTACCACCATCATCCATGCCTACACTACCCCCTCCGTCAATTTTGCCGAACCATCTCCACCCTCCATCTCACCCCTCGCTTTCCTATAAAAGAAAGCCCCTCCCTCTCCTAAACCACACCACAAAACCATTGGAGCTGGAGCAAGAGAAGAGGAAGAAGGAAGAAGGAAGAAGAAAGAAGTTCTGGACAAAACTCTGCCAAACTGTGCCGACGATCAAAACCCATCAAAATCTTTGCAAATCTCCAAACCAACTGTAAGCTCTCTCCTCTTGAACCCATTTTGAGTGCTTTGGCATAATATGAGGTTTAACGGAGCTTCATCAGAGAGGAATCGGCCAATTACAGAAACTACTGATGAAACCTAGGTCCAATTGTCAGGCCGGATGTTCGGACCCACGACCGGAGTTATGATTGGGGTGGTTACGGCTATAATTAAGCTAGGGCTATAAATTTCTAATATTATTCTTATGAAACCTGATTTTTAAATATTACAAATGATACCCTAGGTCATTTTAAATAAAAATGTTTAATTGATTAATGTACCCGGCCTAGTTTACAAATGACTAATGTACCCCTCTTCGTGTAAATTTACGTACATATCCTGTAACGACCCGGATATTTGGGATTTATTTTTTATATATATTTTTTATGTATTATTTAGATTAATAAATTATTTTTTTCTGACTGATTATCTTGAATTTTTACTTGTGTATATCTCTTTATTTTAGCTCTGTCCAGGTTCATTGAATCTTTAGGGATAGTTATCTGATTTATTTTTTTATATATTAAATATTATATTTTTATGATTATTAAGTATTTTTATTAATTATTATCCTAACGGATAATTATTATAATATTTGAATCTCATTTAAACTCTATCCCTAGTACTCAAATCTTACTCAAACTCTATCTTTGTTAATTCGAATCCTAATTGGACTCAAATTCGTCCCCCTTTGTCTATTTATATAGCCCTTGATCTGTCAAAGATTCATTTTTACCGTTTCAGAGTTTTTATGTACGTCTTGAATATTTGTGAGGTATTTTCTTGAAAATCTCGCGTTTGATTATGCGTGTGCACTCCTCCCATTCTTCTTTTCTTTTCCTTTTCTTTCTCTCTCTCTCACTCGTCTCCCTCTCTCTGCTTCTCTCTCTCTCCTCTCTTTTCTCTCTCTGTTTTTCTCTCTCTCTCTCTCTGTTTTTTCTCTCTCTCTCACTCGTCTACCTCTCTCTACTTCTCTCTCTCTCGTCTCCCTCTCTCCCTGTTCTCTCTCTCTCTCGTTTGCTGTTTCTTGTTGTTTTTATTTTATTTTATTTTTTTAAGTCTTTTAGTTCTATCAATTAAAAACTTATTTCTATTGATTGTTTGTGTTTAGAGTTACATTATTTATTCATATTATGTTTAATTATTAGTAAACAGTATACTGTTATATATATATATATATATATATATATATATATATATATATATAGGGGAGGCTCAAGGGACCAACACTTTTCTAGACCAATATTAGACCAATGCCTAAACTCTTCGTTCCCAATTAAATTTTGATAATCCGAACCGTTCAATGTGTTTAAAACATGTTTTTAAGGGTACCCGCGAGAAATCAGCTCAAATATTACCGGAAAGGACTTGATCCAAATAGTTGTTCAAAATGCTGACAGGAACTGTTTTATGAACCAATGTTTGGATCAAGTCATTTTCGGTAATATTTTGAGCTGATTTCTCGCGGCTACCCTTAAAAATATGTTTTAAACACATTGAACGGTTCGGATTATCAAAATTTAATCGAGAACGCAGAGTTTAGACGTTGGTCTAATATTGGTCTAAAAAAGTGTTGGTTCATATAGCCTTTTACATATAATATTTAAACTATTTACTTACCCTATTGTTTATTTTTTATATATTACATTTAATGTATTTACTTGTACTATTAAATTATTTGTAATATACTGTTTTTATATATTATATTTAAAATATGATTTTGATTATTGATTTTATAGTGTTACGTTAATCGGATCTCGGTGCGGTAGTTGATTTCGTAAGTTTTCGATAGTGCTTTATTCGTCAGATCGAGGTAGGAATTTCGGACCAAGCCCTACATATATGTGATTTATGAGTAGATTTAGTTTGTGTTCGAAGATTGTGTGAGGGACATGAATCGAATTGTTAATAATTAATTATTAAAGAAGTTATGTGAATTAATCAAGTTGAGAATTTATTATACGTTATGATTCGTGATTCAATTTAATTTAGTTGATAAATTAAAGAACTATTATTTGTTCAGACCGATTTGTATGCTAGGGCCCACGAACGTTGTATGTGACTTAGATTTGATCGATGTTGATGATATTGCATGATTTTAGTGATTTTAATTTATGCTCGATGCATGTTTAATTAAAATCGCATGATGATATTTTATTGTTGCATGTTGAGCATGACGGATGATCATTGTGCATGCATGCATGAAAATTGAAAGATTAATTGAACGGTAGGGTTAGATGATCTCATTGTTGCGATAATGAGTGATAATCAGAATATTTTGGAGTTGTGGCGGATTATGGGGGATTGCGAGACCCCGATGTTTTGATACCGATGAAGAGAATTGCGAGGCCCTGAGGTTGTAAATTTGGCGAAAAGGGATTGCGAGACCTTGATGCTGCGATACCGATAAAAGGGATTGCGAGACCCTGAGGTTGTAATTTGGCTAAGGAGGATTGCGAGACTCCGATGCTGTGATACCAATGAAGGGGATTGCGAGAACTTGAGGTTGTACTTTTGATATGGGGGATTGTGAGACCGCAGAGGAGATAATAATAATAAGAGGATACTCAATGCAGAAAGCTTTATGCACGACATTGCATATTCATGTTTATGCACAATATTGCATATTTCATGTTTATTTATGGTTCTTTGCAGCATGTGTAAAATTATTATCATGTATGTTATTTGTAAATTAGGGGTAAGGTTAGACTTTTTTACTGAGTGTTAATCACTCATTTAGTGCTATTTCTTGGCCCCTGGTATTTCATACCAGGTTTTGAGGAACAGGTTGAGACAGAGCTAATTTGAAAGTTCAGGAGACTGAAGAAGACGAAAGGAATGTATCAAAACCATGGCTATACTAATAACAGTCCGATGGTTTGACCTAAGATGTCCTTTTAGTTGTTTTTAATTAATGATAATTTATTACTCGAATTATTGATTTTCAAAACTATTTAATGAGCTAAATTTTGGTCGGTTGTTTTGCCAGAAATTAATAAATATTTGAGAATTGGACCTTTTGTTTTTAAATAGAAAATTTTATTCCGTTGCTTTATTAAATGTCTTTTATTATAACGTACCATGAAAAACATGGGGCGCTACATATCCTTTCATGCTAATTAAGAAATAAATATAGTCATGCTAATTAAGAAATAAACCTAGTATATATATACTGTGATAAATATTTTAGAATTATTACATTAAACTATTACTATTAAACTATCATTTAACTAAATTTTGTATCTACGGTAATGTTCCTTTCAAACATAAATCATTTCGCTTTAGTGATCCTCAAACTTAATTGAAATCCTAACCTTTACAAAATAATATAAGTTAGAGTAAATTTTTAAAATGATAGAAGACATTACTGTAAATTAATTTAGTCATGTCAATTTATTGTTATGTGGTTAGCTTTCAAACTGTTTAAATGCTACTATTTCGATTAAAGGGTCTTGACATGATAAATGTTAGCCGAACGATATTATGAAATGCACTCTGAATATTTAGATGATAAACAAATTTGATACTCAGGGTATCCCGTGGATGCTTGAACGTCGAAACAGATCAAAAACTGTATAGATTTAGTTGTTGTGGATTATATTCCCTGTGGAAATATTTGTGCGTGTCTTGTAGTCGTGATACAACCTAAGCCGAACTTTAACTTTAACTAGAGGTGTGATGGACCCAAGCGATGTGTCACCCAAGTGCTGCATTTAGCCATGTCATGCAATTAGCCAAGTTACACTTGAGGCGAAATTATATCTAGTCGTGTCATGTCCTTTTTAGTCTAAACGACCTTCTTGTACAAAATTTAAAGCATATCATGTTCCGACACGGTAACGAAAGTATATAATGCTAGACAAGACGTATTGATTGGGAACAAGATGAATGAGAATAGGCTAATTGGGTAGCATTGCGGTTGGCAAGCACGATTGGTCGGGTGGGATAACCATGGAGTTTAAAACAGTTTAGTCGAATGTGAGCTTTTACCCCACAGTAATGACAAATAACACCGAAATTCTTTATAGAAAATTTTTGATTTTGATGATTGTTTCTTGGGTTCGCATGTTTCATGGATAGATGAGTAACAAGAAGCATTACCTCTTTTACCTTTACCTATATTGACAAGTTTTGCTGGAGCATTGTGAAAGTCAAGTTCCGCTCGATTTTTCACATCCTTTGAGCATCAAGTATGCTATTCAAGGATTTTGACCCTATGTTCAAACGCTCAAAAGTAGTATTAGCAATTTTCAAATCATCTGACAATTTTTTTAACTTGTATCTCAAGAGCTGCATTATCCTCAAAAAGACTATCAATTTTAATAAGATGAATAAAAATATTCTCTTTCAGTTCTTTATTATCTATAGTGAGAGAATTTAGAGAAACGTCTAACTCACTTACCTTTGCTTGACACTTACACAAATCTTAAGTAATTGAAGCATTGCCTTTTTTACCAAATTTGATTTTTGTCACAACACATTAATTTGGAAAATTTTCAAACTTTCCTTGAAGAGTTTGTCATGTGACTCTTTGAGAGTCTCCAATTCTAACATCTCCTCTTCTTCATCCTCCCCACTTTCACTCAATTCTTCTTCAGATTTCGAAGACACTTTGTAAAGAGGCAGCCAGAGCTACCACATCTTCATCACTGTCTTTTGAACTTTCTGAATCATTATTATCCCATATCTTAACTTTCAAGGCCTTTTGTTTTCTTGGGAGCTTTTTACCATAATCTTGTGCAATATGCCTAAATCCTTGACACTCATAACATCTAAATCCTGAAGGGGTACTTTTACCATATTTTTTTCTTCAACAATTTTTGCTTTTTTTTTTTTCCTTTTGAAGATCCAGATTTTGACTTTTCATTACTCTTTTTATCTTTAGAAAATTTTTCAGAAGGTTTTTAAGAAATTTTCCTTTTTGAAAGACTTCTGAAACTTTTTAGTAAACAAGGCCACGACTTTGGTATCATATTCAACATTATCACTATCCGAATCTAATTCATCAATTTTTGAACTTTTGAAAGTAGAAGATTTTTTAGACTATTTTGACATTAATTTCTCAGATTTGAACCGTAACAATCCAGCTTTATATACAATATGTTCTTCCACAGACATGAGAGATAACTTTTTCTTTTCCAAAAGTATTGTAGCCTTTGCTCAAAAACATTTGGGTAGGGAGCACAAAATCTTTTTTCAAAAATTGGTTCTCCCAAATTAAAACTGGTGTTAACAATATGATTCAGTCTACCATAGAATTGATTAAATGTCTTTTTCTCATCCATCTTGACAAGTTCAAGCTCAGTAACAAAAAATTGAAGTTTAAACTGTTTAACAATGTCAGTTCCTTTATGAGTTTTTACCAGAATGTCTCATGCTTCTATGTCTCATGCTTCTTTTGCTATTTCACAATTCGATATTCTTCTAAATTCACCAGTATCAACATATGAAAAAATAGCATTAAGGGCATGATTGTTACAAGTATACCCTGTAACAACAGAGGTCCAAATATCCTCATCCATACGCTCATACCTAGACTTCCAATTATCAAAGTTAAGGTCATCTAACAGTGGTGGTCTAGATGGGGAAGAGGTTGAATCTATAACAACAAATCAAATGATCAAAATATATTTCACAAATATATATTTATGACCCACTTTGATACCAATTGAAAAACCGTAAGCGTCAAAACGTAGTTTAATTTACTGTTATTAAAAATTTATTCGATTAATTAACATAATTAACTCAAGAATTAATCTACATGATCATGCAAGAGAAGGAAATAACAAACGCAAGAAGATATGACATGCAAATATATATGGAAAATTCTAAGGCGGGGAAAAAACCACGAGATGGAAGAATGCACTATAATCAATCGCTGAATAAAAAGTTTGTTACAATCAAATCTAGACTCTTCTATGTTGACTCAGAACCTTTTTATCGGCTTCTTGTGAACTGCTCACTTCTAACAATTGCATCCTTCAAGATTTAACTCCTTAAATCATAAAATCTATTGCAGGATGCCTCCTTAGATTTTCCTCCAAGTTTGCCTCTGAACTCCTTCAAAATGCCTTACAAGATATGTTTGAATAACAAACCTTGAGGGATGAATAATCACGAAGTATGATCAATAGATTATCAACGCCCTCAAATAAATCACCCAATCACAATATAATGAAAGCTCTCTGACTTTTCTGTCCCTCAAAACAATTCTGGATGATGTCCCACCAACCCTAGACACATTGGTTGTACCAAACCAAACCAAACCAAACTGAGCCTTATGTCCCAAATCAATTGGGGTCGGCTACATGAATCATTTTCCTCCAAAGAGTTCTGTCAAGTGCTGCTTGCTCACTTAGCCTTAGTAGACTTAAATCCTTGCGCACTACCGCATCTAATGTCAATTTGGGTCTTCCCCACCCCGGAGCATTGCTACGCAAAGCTATCCTATCCGCTCTCTTAACTATTGCATCCGTAGGTCTACGATAGACATGCCTAAACCACCTAAGCCTATTTTCCCTCAACTTCTCGTCTATAGGTGCTATGCCTACGATCTCGCGGACTGTTTCATTTCTAATCCTATCTCGTCTAGTCTTACCCCACATCCACCTCAACATTCAAATTTCCGCTACACTCATCTTGGTCACCTGTTGTTTCTTCATAGGCCAGCATTCTGTCCCGTAAAGCATCGCTGGTCTTATAGCAGTTCTATAGAATTTTCCCTTCAACTTTGTGGGTACCCTCTTGTCGCACAGTACGCCAGTAGCACTTCTCCACTTGAGCCACCCCACTTGGATCCTATGGGTCACATCATCCGTAATCTCTCCATCTTGACTAATAATAGAGCCTAAATACTTAAAACGGTCACTCTTTGGTATCTCCTGGTCTTGAATCATCACTTTTTCTTCGTACGCACTTCTGGTATCACTAAACTTGCAAACCATATTCTCAGTTTTACTCCTACTTATCCGAAAGCCCTTAGACTCTAGTGCATCCCGCCAAATTTCTAATTTAGTATTAACACCGCTAGCAGTATCATCTACAAGGACGATATCATCTGCAAACAACATACACCATGGAATATCCTCTTGAATCTGACTAGTCAATTCATCCATAACTAAAGCGAAAAGGTAAGGGCTCAAGGCTGACCCTTGGTGCAATCCTACTGTGATGGGAAATTCACTCGTCTCCCCTGCTGGTGATCTAATGGCAGTGACAGCACCTTCATACATGTCTCGAACAACATCGATATACCCTTTGGCTACTCCCTTTCTCTCCAGAACCCTCCATATAATGTCTCTGGGCACCCTATCATAAGCCTTTTCTAGGTCTATAAAGACCATATGAAGATCCTTCTTTAATGACCTGTGTTTCTCTACCACTCTTCTTAGTAGGTAAATAGCTTCCATGGTCGATCTCCCAGGCATGAACCCAAATTGTTTCTCCGACACCATAGTCACCATCCTCAAACGATTCTCCATAACTCTTTCCCACAGCTTCATCCTCAAACGACGCATTGGTTGTATTTATAAAAAATTTAATTTTTCAATACCTTGCTCGAGTGACCTTTTAAAGGCTACTGGAATTTTTTATCGTTGTAGGTCGCTCGAGTGGCCTTCAGAAATTTGCATTTTGCGATTTGATCTTCTTTCTTCAAACTAGATAACTACCAATTTATTCCAAATTTTTGCAACACGAATTCGACTTCTAGAACAAGTCTAAGACCAATCAAACAAAATAGAAAAAAGAGTTCTAAATAGATTATAACTCAAATGAATCCTATTTCTAATGGAAGTTGCCAATCATCTTAAATTAGGAATTTACAGTTAGCATTTACATTAGTTTGCCTCCAAGTCTGACACTCTTCCCCCTGTGGTTAGGGCTCTAGTGTTCCCCTCAACAGACATGACCCAAAACAAGGACGCAATACACCACCATTATAAAGTTTTATGTGACATTGAAGTTTGTGAATATTTGGGATTTGTAACCCTCCATGTACACATACACCCAATAATATTCACTCACCAACGTGGTTCGAGAAGTATGTAGTAACGAGTGATGAACCCAGAACATGTCATCTCCACTGACTTTGGAACAACCGATATGAGGTTCTTATATTGTATTTGGCTCACAAACTGCGGGATGCTTTCGTTCCATCAGCTGCAACTGCATGTTGTACACTCCTCTGTAATCTTTATGTTCCTTTCAAGCAGAGGCAGCATAGAAACAACACTTGGAAAACCTGGAAGTTAAAGAAAAAGGAAAAGGAATGTATAGAATTAGCAATGGCGATTATAACAAATGTGAACAAATAATGCAAACTGATCTGATAAATACAATAAAATCTTGACGCTAGCTAGGATCTAATTACTGAAAACCCTTGCTTCTTGTAAATATTATGTGGTCTAGACTACAGGGAGCTCCCTTCAGTCCAATAAGCGAGCAAAGTAAGCAGAAGGAGTTGCTCCCACATCATGCATCTGCTCAAACTCAACATTTCATGCTTGTAGTGATCTTCTCATGCTTGCACTATAGCACAAGTGATTCCTTATGTCAGAGGAGATGTTGGTTGGAGAAAAATATTGAACATGACCAAGTGCATGAGATGGCAGCTCTAACCGCTCCTCCGCCCTCTTTATTGGACCGAAAGGAGCTCCTCAGCTCCAACACATAATCACTTCTCTCTCTCTCTCTCTCTCTCTCTCTCTCTCTCTCTCTATCTATCTATCTATCTCTCTCTCTCTCTCTCTCTCTGTATGTGTGTGTGTGTGTGTGTGTTAAGATTTAAGAAGAAGGTAGTGAGATGGACCAGAGCCAGAAGGCCTTGTGGCCATGGTCCCTCCCTGTTAAGTTGTTTATATATATAAATGTATATATCGACCGTACTTACAGCTCCATGTAATCTCAGAAGATGGAATTCATAGTACAGTCAACATAGGAAAATGATCCATGGGAATCTTTGTTTTCATTCAGTTTTTTGGCCCTTAACTCATGGATATATCGGTAGGACTATATAATGTCCTTGGGGGAAGTTGGATATTTAATTATCACTCTTTTTATTTTGGCACAATCTCAAATTCATACCATTGAATTTAATTAATTTCATTCTATAATGCACATTAGTTGACTTGGATTATGCAGGAGATTTGGAAAGTCAAAGTCGGTGTCAGAAATTGAGATGAAAGAAGATTTGTCATTCTCCAACCGTAAAACATACATTACAAGAGGTGAATTCGATTAGTTTATCAAAAAGCATCTACGGACTTGCTCTGATGAGTTTGAGAGCAACTATTTAGCTATGCAACTCATTTTTCAAATGATTTTTACGGGTTAATGTGTGTGTAGTAGTTATATTCACCGACTTTGAGATCCTATGTTTTAGATAGAAGTGTGTTCATTACAATTGAGATGAATTTGGTAGAATAAGTTGATCCAATAATCTGATCATGCCACCAAATTTGACCCGATTAGGTCCTTATAATCTTCTTCAGCCAGCATATAAATTGCATACGAATATTTGAAAAGGAGGAAATTAAGCGCAAATTAAGAGCCCTATAGTCATGTCTTGTTCTGGGGAATACGAAATCTTGGGAGAGATGGAGCCATTATGGTACCAGCTACTTCAATTTTTCATGTGATCACAAATGAGTCTCTGAATCATATCTCTGATAAAAGCTGAAGCTCAACCTATAAGACAGGCCTGTACCACCTGTTGATTCACTATCCATCTTTAATTAATGAGTAATGTCTCAGGAACCGTACATATATATATCCGGATACAGATGAGTCCAGAATAGTTAGATGCACGTGGAGATTTTAATAACTTGTGGACTCCATATGCATCTAACGGAAATGTGTCCAGAATATACGTGTTCCAAGATTTTTCCTTAATTTAGTTGATTTATCTCTAACAAACTACTTATTGAATTCTCCTAGTTTTCCGGAGCTTAGGATTTCTACTGATATTTTCGAGTTCTTTTACCTAAATAGTTTTAGAGCTAGCTCACAAGTTCTTTCGAGGGGTTGGTCTGGGGTCAGGACTCGGGACTTAGAGGTATGCTCCCTCTTAGGTTTCAAGTTTGAAATCTCTCAGGTGCTATCAACTCCTTTGGGGATAGACCATACAGGACATTTTGCCCTGACTTCAATTGGGGTCCCCCAAGTTGACGGTGGGATTGATTCTTTGAGAACTAGTCGGCATTAGATTGAGAGTAATTTCAAAGTTGGTCGGATACCTCGACTATAAAAAAAAAATAGTAAGAACTCTAAAAGCTAGCCCAATAAAATCTTAAACTAAGACTATAAATTGTGTTTAAAAAGAAAATCTTGAATGTGTTGAGGGATTTATCAAGTGAAAGATGACAACCTGAAAATCTATGTTTTATTTACAAGGACAGATACGGGTTTTGTCTTAATAGGGAGAAGTAGAAATCCAGTGGAGATGAGGTCATCGGCCTTTTTGTGATGGGATACATAGCCTTTGTCCTGGTCCATTAACTGCTACGATTCTGATTCTCTTTCTCTCTGAAGCTAAGTTCCTAGCTCTGTGGGAAGCAACCCTAATAATCTGATCACGAGGCCTGAAAGGGCCCAGAAAAAACATACTAAAGACACTATTTTTAGCATATGTAATGTTCTCAGTGAGGTTTAAAAAACAAACTAAAATGGCTCCTGAAAGGGCCCAGAAAAAAAAGAATTGGAGCCTTGGCTCTGGTCATGATTCTGATTCTCTTTTTTTGAAACTCTGTATGAGTAGAAACTGAAGTGTTGAGGCCTCTCACTCAGATAGCTAGATATATATATATATACACACACACAAAAGATATCAATGTGGTGTTCCTAATTATCTTCCACTTGCTGTCGATTTTAATTACCCTATTTGGGAACGGCCTCAGATATGAGATATAAATGCGGTGTTCTTAGTTTTCATCTACTTGCTGTCCATACTTCTTACTCAATCTGGCAATGGGCTAAACTAGTAGTTGAGACGGAACCGGGGGGGGGGGGGGGGGGGGGGGATTGTCGGTTCATGCTATTGTTCAGTTGTAAATAGTATACACATGCGCCCGTTTGAATTGGGACATAATTTTTTAGGTCTTAGATAAGAGGGTGGATAAGGTAGAGGAGCAGCGTAAATAGGGTGCTTGCGTAAATAGGGTGCTTAATTAAGAATGTATTTTGTTGAGTTTTTGGATAAAAAGAGATGGACTGTGTAATACTTGGTTTGATTGTTGTCTTGTGTAAGTATATTAGAAGGGGTTCTTAAGCAAATATTGAATTTTTGACCATTTCATCCCCGTGAAGAGTACATGCATTGACCTTGCTTTATGGTTTTAAATAAATTAAAAAAATGAAATCCTAACATATACTACTTGTAATTAAATTGTATTGCACTTTATTAAATATTTTGTATTGATTTTATATTTTATTGTATAAAATAAAAGTAAAAATATTGCTTGTAAGGTATGAGGTATGAGAATAACTATAACTGTATATAAAATATAAATAAATATACACATATATAAATATATGTACATACGTACAAGGCGTAGTGGGCTGAACTGTTGGGTTGACCCATGGCTAAGATGATGGGCCGAACATAAAGATCGAATCATAAGCATGATGAGCTGTGTCGGCCAAATGGAATATGCATCTAGGATGAGTGACCAAACATAGGGCTAGGTCCAAGAATCATCAGACCAGTCGGTAGCGTGGGGTTCGACATGTGTATTACCGAATGGTCTGTGATGTGAGATTGTCGACTGGAGAATGGAGCTTGGTGCGTGGCCAATGCCATGCCGTATCGGCCGGCCCATCACTCGGTAGGGCGGTTGACCGGCCGGCAAAAGTGCGTCGTTAGGGCGCCGGCCTAAGTCAAGGTTTAATTCTCATAAAACAGGACTTCCCTCAAATATTTAAAAGAAGTATAGTGGAAAGTCCGGAGTATCGATCCACGGGGAAAAGATGGTTAAGTTCAAAGACTCCGCAAATTAAGATTTTCGACATTTTGGACGTCAACCTCAAAGTTTGTTTCGTGATGATTAACAATTATACTACTAAGCGAGGGAAAAAACTAGATAAAAGAGTGGGGTTAAGTCTTCAAGTTTGGTCCATTCAAAACTTCCATTGGTCTATCTCTTCTCCTTATAACTCAACCTAACCCCCGGTCTTGGGTTTTAGATCAGAGAGTAATTCGATGAAAATCAGGATTTTAAATCACAAATGGGTTGACGGATCCTTTCAAGTTCAAGAAAATGGGATCAAAAGATGAAGGTCATCGATCCAAGTATTAGATATACCAACTCTAAGGATGGCTATAACTAAGCAAGAACTTAACTCTTTATTTCTTTTGTTTCGAGAAAAAGAACTTAAAGAGGTCCGTCAATGAGCATTAGACATATTGAGAAGATGTAGACCAACATGGTTGAGAACAAACCTTACCCTTAGACTCAACCCACACTTGCTTAGCTACTCATACTTGCCATAAACATGAGAGAAATAGGAGAAAACATGATTAACATACTTATCTAAGGAAAATAGAGATGTTCTAACCAACAATATACTTGAAATCTTTTAGAAAATCATGAACAAGATGAAGAACTAAGATTCCGGCAACTATCTAAGTGCTTAAAATGAGCAATGCAACATTAAGAGAAACATAAATGTAGATCTTACCAATGCTTGATTGATTCTTAAAGAGTAATGGATTCACAAGAACAAAACACTTAAGATTGATAAGCACTCAAAACATGAAGTTCAATATTGAAGAACAAATAGCCTAAGGAAGACAAAAACTCTCTCTCTATTCCCTGAATAATCTGATATATGATGTGTGTGAGTGTGTAGAGGCTCCCTTAGTGTAAAGCCAAAACCCTACAAAATATCCTCTAATTCTCTAGGTACTATTACAAGCACACCCTACAAAGTTGGCAAAATGGTGTTTCTTGTCCTTTCCCAGGCTAAAGCTCCTTTTTGTCCCCTGATGTTGTACACAAATCAAGGTGAAGTGGTCCCCATGTGTCAGCCATCCCAAACCAGATGTTGTTCTGTCGCACTTGATGCACCGATGTATTGGAAATGAGGCACCGATGTCATTTGGTCTCTGTATCTTGATGTTGTGATGAAAGAAGGGACACCGGTGTATTGTAAATAGAGGCACCGATGTCATTGGTCTCTGTATCTTGAAGTTGCAAGGAAAGAAGGGACACCGGTGTATTGGAATTAGAGGCACCGGTGTCATTGGTCTCTGTATCTTGAAGTTGCAAGGAAAGAAGGGACACCGGTGTATTGGAATTAGAGGCACCGGTGTCATTGGCATTCTGTATCTTGGTTCTTCAGTGAATTAGGAAGGGACACTGGTGTGTTGGAAAATGAAGCACCGGTGTCACACTTCCTCTTCCTTTAGCTCTTTCAACCAAGCTCGGGCTTTGATTACTTGGACCTCGTGTGACCTCTCCGGGCCTTCTTTGACTGTTGAGACTTGACTCTCGCACTTCAGGGTCACCTTTTCTCTGTTTGACATGCGATGGACATGAAATACCTTTTCGTGCATTATCGAGTGTAAACATAGAATAGTACTTGCACGTGGGTTAAAATGGACGTGTTGAGCCGTAGGATACACAATAACATGCACTCATCAGCGGTCAAAATATTCTAGACTCAATAGGTATTCGAATAGGAAAGTATGAGATTTGGCAAGATATTCCTGCTTGGAAACTTTACATGCAGCAAAGGAATGACCATATGTGGCAACATGCAAAGAGAGAAAGATCCCAAGTTATTTTGTTACCAAACTAAGACATTCGCTGGCTTATAAATAGAGGGTCATAGCCTAAAATCAGGCACGTTATTAATTACTATGCTTTTACTATTGCACTTTGATTTTACAAATTTTGATTTTAGCATCGGAGCGCCTTTATATTGGAAACAGCCATTTGGCACTAATTGGTTATTACGTGTGTAGGCAATAAGAGCAATTTGGCTTAAGGAGACAAATCGAATCAGGATTAACAGATCATCACAAACCCAAAATTGGCGACTCTGTTGGGAATGATAATCTATCTTTCCTAATTAGCACAATCGCTCGTGAATCTTCACCGATGAGGGAAGTCAAGACGATAAGGCTCAATGGTGAGAATCAAGTGGGTCCTTCTGCCCCCAAGGGGAAGGGACCACTTATTTGAAGAGGTTCACTTAAGGGGGGCAACCTTCTCTGAGGCTGACCACTCATGAGTACATGAAGCAGCTGGAACGAGACTTGGAGAAAATGGACCAAGCCCTCGACAACCTATGCTTGGAGGTCTTGCAACTTAGGACTAACGCGCTAAAGAATTAGGCTCCACCAACTAGCTGAATCTACAGCAGGGAGCACTCAAGGACTAGGACTCTACCCCGTGGTGAGCAGTCCGAATGCCTGTTTATGCGTCACAGGTTTGGTTCTAAAGTTGTGGCTGGTAATCATGAGGGTGGGAATGGGGCGCATCAGTGCGAACCGCATCACCAGAGCGATAGTTGGCAAAACGAAAGGATGATTGAACGGTCTTGGCATTTGAGAGGTTAGGCGATCAAGAGGTGGAAAATAGTCCAATGCTTGGCTCGTTGGATGGGCGAACTGAAAAAAGATAGATAGAGGATTTACGGGACAGGTTGGACGGGACCAAGAAAGGCAAATCCAAGGACGCCCGACCAGTTGCACGCGGTGTTGCATCGATTTGGATTCGTCCAAAGGCTGCACAAGAATGACTGATGTCGACCTTGTTCACTCAAGATATCGAGTTGGTAAGGCCTTTTCCAGGGTTCACCCACCCAAAATTTAGCAAATGGAAGCCGAAAATTAACTCGTATACTCATCTAGTCCACTATGAGAAGATGATGTCACTATACTATACCAATGACGCCCTTATGTGCAAGTTGTTCTCCTCTAGTCTAGTTAAGCTTGGCCTGCTCTGGTTCTACAAGCTTCTAGAAGGCTCTATCTCTTGCTGGAAGGATTTGTACCTGGCATTCTTTGCTCGATTCATTACAAAATGAAGGTAAAGAAAGAGGTGGATGCTTTGTTCGAACTCAGGAGATCAAAGTCTGAGTCACTTCAGCAATATGCAGCTTGGTATTGGGAGTTGTACAACGAGATTGAGGAATATGACCCTAAGATCACCGTCAACTCATTTAAACTTGGTCTTGATTCAAAGAGTAGGATTTTCAAAAATCTACTGCTTGTCCCACCTACGAGTATGGATGAACTTATGAGCCAGATAGAGTTACATGCTTGGCTGGAAGAGGCGAAAGAGGAGATGGTCAAAGCCAAACAAAACACCTCTAATCGGATGGAAGGAGGCAAAGAGCGCCGAACGAAGACAAACATTTTCCGCACTGTGAGAAAAAGTAGATTCGGCCATCCGAGTTTGCGGCCGAAAAGACAAACTTCAAAATACCACTATTTCAGTTGGTCAAGAAAATTGAGAACAAGATGATGGGGAAATCAAAGTCAAGGAACTAGAGGCTGAGATGTTTGTATCATAAAAATAGGGGACACTTAACGGCAAACTGTCGACAGTTCAAGAATTTCTTGGAGGAGTTAGTGGATGCTAGCCATTTCAAAGAATGGATCAACGAAGAGAAAACAAAATTGGGAGTGCTGAAAAATGCCGACAATCTGGCCGTTGATATTGAAGAGGCAAACTACTGACAATTCAAAATTTGGGTTTCAAAAGTTGATTAATAATTTGTGAATATGCGGTTATTGTCAAGTCCAATTAGAGGTGATGTGAGAACAGAGATTCGATATTTGTTATTTTTTGTTTTTTATTTATTATAGAGCTTCGTGGATTTAAGTTCATTGTTTAATTGTGGTTCAATTGCAATAATCTCGAGTGTTGAGCTCGATGTGAGTTATTCATAGTTCAACGGGGTTAGTGTAATTAAACTAATTATAACGAAACAGTTTTGGTGCTTCAAAATAAGGTATCCAACTTTAAACCGACACAATGGTGTCATTTGAATTCTGTTTTTAACTTATTACCTATTGTTGGAAAGCTTGTAGAGTGTAGTTTCTATTGACATTGGATCTAACATCTCTACTTACAAATTATAATGTTTTAGAATATTTAAGGTTGAACCTAACTGAAGAGGCCATAAAAGGGCTTGAGGCCGACCAGCCAAAGGGTCGACCAGAGTGGCTAGCTGAGACCAATCGGAAGGTCTATGTTTGGCTCGGCCAATGAAACCATCCAACCCGAACAGGAGGACGACCCAGAAATCACTCTTCTGGGATCACCTTCCCAATCCCACTAATGGCGCCCCATATCCGATATGTTCCTTCGATGACACGAGGAAAATCAACACAGAGCCCGCGATTGCCGGAATCACAGAGCAAGGATAACGCCTAATCCACACACCCTCGCTTTGGTATTAATAGGGGGAGGAAAGAAAGAGGTACGCACTCATCACTCTATGAGTTTCTGAAATAAATCACCAATATTCTACCATTCTAACTAGATCGTCGGCAGGTCGACGACTGGTCGACCACCCTCTAATCACTAGACTTTTGTGCAGGAACAGCTCGACAGGATCAACCCCCCCCCCCCCCCCCCCCCAAAAAAAAAAACAACATTTTTCGGTATCATAATTTGGCGCTGTTTGTGGGAACGACAGTTCTCTAATAATAAAAATTCAATTGAGCAGTCAAAAGATGATGGTGAACACAAGATCTTCAGTCAGCGGTGGGCAAGGGGGAAACACCTTGCACAACAGGGGCAGGGGAGAATCCCCCCACAAAGAGTGAACCCTCTAAAAGCCAAGGTGCAGAACTTGACCCAAATGCTCGTGCCTCTGATGGAGCAAAACCAAACCTTGGTCTAGCAGCTTTGGGCCAGAGGACCACCACCAGTCAACCCAGCAGACATCTCCAATGGAGGGCCCAAGGTGGTAGCCGCAACAAAGGGACCGCTAGAGGAAGAGGTCAACGTCACCCCGTGAATGGAGGAGAAGATTTCCCAGCCTTTGTTAGAGGGGCACACGCAGGAAAGCCCATGGTCCAAGGGTAGAAATGAGGGAGCTATGGGAAAAAATGGGGTTGTCCTCCGACATATGGAAGATAGGGTCCCAGCTAGGCCTAAGGGGGGAGGGTGGTTCCACGCCCGACGCTGCCATTCATTGAGGCTGTGATGGCCCAACCTCTACCTTCGAAGTTCAGAATGCCCCAGATAGAGTAGTTTGACGATTCTAAGGACCCTGTAAACCACTTGGAGACATACAAAACCTTCATGGTCCTATATGCGGTCCATGACGAAGTCATGTGTCGGGCCTTCCCTACCATGCTAAGGAGACCAGCACGAGCCTGGTTTGGAAAACTGAGGACTGGCTCAGTTGGCTCATTCGAACAACTGAGCCATCAGTTTCTCAACCATTTTTACTTTGGGCGGCGGCCCCGTTGATCGGCAACCTACTTGCTGAACGTAAAACAACATCGGGATGAATCGTTCCAGAATTTCCTGAAACGCTTCAACGATGAGGCCCTTCACGTTGATGAGGTCGATGACAAGATCACACTTACGACTTTCATGGGCAACCTCCAACCGACCTAGTTCTTCTACCATCTCTCTGAGAGATGCCCAATCAACATGGCTGAGCTTGTGACTTGGTCTCAACAGTACATGAACGCTGAAGATGCGATGATTGCATGCGGGAAAATGCGAATGGACCTATCCAAAGGCATCCCAAGTCGAGGGACACAAGGCAATTCATCCAAAAACAACACTGCCGGGGAACCCAGGGAACCAACGAGGAAAGGAAATGAGCCCAAGAGAGGTTTGAAATGTTCACCCCTCTGAGGGCCCCGCTAGAATAGGTCCTGCACCATATAGCCAACGAACTAGAAGTAAAACGGCCCAAAAGACTTAAAACCAATCCCACGACCAGGGACCCTAGAAAATAATGTCATTCCCACCGGGATCATAGACATGACATCTCAGAATGCTTCGATCAAAAGTGCCAAATCATGGAATTGGTTCAAAGAAAAAAGCAGAACTGGTTTGTCACCGAACGACAGCTCAAAGGAGGGCCAAGGAGGCCAGAGGAGTGTTGGGAGGAGCGTAGGGAGCTCGAACCTATTCAACCCATCGGAGAAATCAGAATGATCTTTGGGGGGGTCACCAGTGAAGGATTCAATCTCCACTCAAAAGGCTCACACAAGGAGGCTAAGGACAGGGGGACAGGGAGGTGTTTGCACTCGGTCGACCTGCAAAGGAAAGAAGGGTAGAAGGGCCAATCACTTTCTCCGAGGATGATGCCAAAAGGTTCCAAAACCATGACAATCCCCTGGTCATCACTGCAGTGGTAGAAAACTACCTCACTAGTAGAGTGTTGGTTGACAAAGGGAGCTTGGCTGACATCCTTTTTGGGGTAGCCTTTCCAAAAATGGAGATTAAGGACAGCAATTTACACCCTATCCGTTCCACGCTGGTTGGCTTTTCGGGAGAACGAGTACAAACCCTGGGGGCAATTGTTATGTGGTGACATTGAAGAGTTGAGCCAGAAAGAAAGTATCCATGAGTCAACCTTCTATTTAGCAATTTCTTTTCATATTTTCAATAAAGAGCTTGTACTTTCTCTCTCCTGCATGAATCTTTACAATTAAGCTTCTTATCAACACTTGTCAAAAGACCAGCCGGAGAAGACCCGGGTGGTCTCCTAGCTGTGCAAAGTGCAAAGATCGATTGAGTATGACCCAAGAGGTCCCCCTGCCTGGCAAGGAAGGTCACACCAATTGGGCACGACCCAAGAGGTATCCAAATTGAGCAAAGTGTAAAAATTAATCGAGCACAACCCAACAAGTCTCTGGGCTAGGAAAGTGACACTAGTTGGAGAAGACCCAAGAGGTCTCCCAACTATGCAAATTGCAAAGGCCGGTCAGGTATGACCCAAAAGGTCCCACAGCTAGGCAGGGCAACATCAATCAGGCATGATCTAAGAGGTCTCTCGACTAGGACAACAGTACTAGTCTGAGAACACCCAAAAGGTATCCCAACTGTGCAAAGTGCAAAGGCTGGCAGGCATGACTCAAGAGGTCTCCCGACCAAGCTGCCAAGAGTGACGCCAGTTAAAAAAGGCCTAAGAGGTCTTCAAGCCATGCAGAGTGCAAACAGCCCATTGACCGAGCGCATGCCTCTAGAGGATAAAGATGTCTCCTTCGAGCACGTGGGCGTTGCCCACAAGCAGACATGGGGGTAACCTAGCAATTCCCGATCCCCAAGGGGTACGAGGAAAGAATAACTAGAGAAGGAATAACCACAATCATTACAGGGTGGTGCAGAAAAGTTACGCCAATCATAAGTTTTCAAATACGAAAATAGAGTACTTTCAAAATATGATAATAAAAGTACTCACAAGTAGAATGAGCAAGCTAAACGAGAACAAAAATACAGGAAAAAGGAGGAACAAAAAAGTGAGCAAAATGATCTGGCCAGGCATAGAGAACAGGGATGCTGAGCTAATCTGCGTCCGATTCAGAGTCATCTTCTGGACGGTACACTTAGAGATCTAGCTCAGGGAAATCCCTAGCTAACTGCCTCCGTAGGCACATGAAACTAAATCAAGTAGGGCAGCTAGAGTAGCCTGATGCTCCTTTGATGTCTTGAAAGAATTAATGGCCGCACCCGAGGCAGCAACCAATTCAGAAGAAACCTAGGATAGGCGATCTTCCAAGCCTTGGGCCCTCTCAATGGCCTCATCCTAGCTAACGTTCTCCAGTTCTAGGGCTGAGCAAAGAGACCCTACCTTTATTAAAACTTTCTTGGCTCGCAGGTCAGTAGCGTCAGCCCTCTCCCTCTCAATCTCTATAGCCTCCCAATCGGCAACCAGTTCACGGATCGCATCCATGGCGGTCATCTAAGTTGCCTCCCTTTCCTAGTGGGACTGGCACACCAACTCGGCTGCATCAGATAGAGAGACCTCAAGTCGTGCCCTCACATTTTCTGACTCGGCCAGCCTTGCTAGAGCCTCATCTTGCGCTACCTTGGCTGGACCAATTTCCCCAAAGTCCCAAGCTTGCATTGATAGGTTTACCCGCTCAATGTAAACCTACGATACTGATAAGGAGAAGAACATGTCAGCAAGAAGCAATTTGAAACTTCAAAGAAATGTAAAGCGCAAAATGTACATAGGAACATACCCAACTCAAAGACAAATAGAAATTCTAGGCCAACGTGGCAACGGGCCCTGATCCAGCAGTGGAATCTCGCCACCCATGGGAGCATTGGTCCATACCCAACATGATTTCGGGTTAAGAAGCACGCTTCCCTCTAGAATGGGGTTAGCAAAAGAGAAGGGCTAGAAAATTCTAGTTAGCTGTGCGGCAATCTGCTGAGTGTTAGTGATGGAAAAGGACTCCTGCATGGGGGCTGTGCTACTCGCCTAGTCAGCCCTGGCCGGAGGATGAAGATTCAAGAAAAGGATTGACGACCCAGGGACTGTCGGCTTGGGGGCTTGTCCTTTCAGCAACTGCCATGGGATCTTGCACCTCAGCAGTAGAAGGATGGATAGTTGAAGGAATGGTTGGTGGATCCAATGGAGGGGTGAAACGACACTACAACTTCTATGGAGGCCACTGCCTCGGGAAAGACCTGGTCATCTCGGTCAATGTCATTCCCCACTTTGTGGATGACCACCTTGGGCTTCTTGGCCAAAGACTTCCCAACCCCATGCTCCTAGATAATCTTGGGGTCCAACCTAGCCTCCTAGGGACTTTTTTCCTGAACGACTCGGTTGCAACACAGGCAAGGGGTTAGAACAAAAAGAACGAGATGAATGATCAACAAAAGCAAGAGCCAAATGGCCAAATACCTCCAGGGTCAGGCCCAAGGCCGCACACGTAGAGAAGATGGGGCTTCATCAGAGTATTGTAAGGATAGGGACCCCCCTTCTTCAATCGCTCGATAAAGCCAGCAATGTTGTCCGAGACATTGCGGATGGAGGGAGAAGAAGTTTGGGATGGTTCCCCTAACGGTGAGGAAATCTAGGTTGACCAGTGGAAAACATCTTGGATGGGCCGAACTCTAGCCATCGCCTCCCAAGAAGAAAAATTTATCCTTCCACCCTTTGTTGAAGATGGAAATGTTGCCTATCAGGTTGTAATCAACACGTGACTAGAAGAACCACCAGCCCAACTCAGACTTGGCTTTTTTTTAAAAATAGCATGACAAGAATTTCAAAAAAGTCAAAGCGCGCTCTTCCTGGCTCTCCCGGTGCCATAGCACGATCATGGAGGTCAGTTGCCCCTAGGCGTTTGGCATGAGCTAGCTAGGAGCAAGGCTGAGATGGTGGAGCAACTAGCGCATAAGGGGATGCACGAGGAACTACAACCCACATAATAGGGTGCTTTCATATAGGCAAACCTCAACCTTAGACGATGAGCAGGCCTGCTCATCAACATGGAGAAGACAAAGGTGAAGGGACTCGGGAAGAGCTTGGCAAGCTCGAATGTCAACTAGATCCTAGTTAGTAAGAACCGAAGTGGCGTGCATAGCGGCGTAGGGTAGGTCCCTAGGGGCATCTGAAGGAAGAACCATAGCGACGGGCATAACACTCAGCACACGAGAATCGAATGGGAGGGTGTTTGAGTTTGAGTTGGAGTCGGATGATGATAGTTCAATTGGTAGTTGGGCAGTCCCGTCTAGACAAACGAACAATACTAGGATGAAAATTGAAAGAGAAGAGGCAAACAGTTGGCTACTGTCAGTCCAATTATCGAGAGAAGGTAGGTCGCTGGAGGTTTCAAGAGACTGGCGAAAGAAAAAGTACATGCGAGAGGCAGAGAAAGTCGAAGAAAAAGTCCCCACAAATATGAAAGGGACATTAGGCTTCAAAGTGAAAAGGAAAGAAGAATGACTAGATCATCTGATGGACAGAGGAGAAGGCAGAGAAGAGTGAGAAATAAGGGGCCCCTCGGAATATATAGTGGGACCAACCTCGAGGCAACCACCACTTATCAAGCACGACGGTTTAGGGCATTAAAGGGTTTTGTAACAGCTCCCCCATTTAATGGGGAACCCTAATTGATGAGCGCACTATATTGCATAATAACGTGGCTCAATATACTCAATTTGGCAATTATGCGTAGGCAAATGTATTTATTTAGTTAATATTGCACGCGTAGTTGTCTTTGTACCCTTTCAGGTTTTCGAGCACTAAAAGCATGTCCAAAGGCTTCATTACGACTAAAAGGCCTCGGGTCCATTTACGACATTGATAAAAGTGCAAATGGAAGGTCCGTGAATGATAAAAGAGAAGCCGGAACAAAAGAAGAAAGAAGCTACAAAAATTGAAGACAGACTCATTCTCTATCAATAGAGAGTGGAGTCCTATCAATAGAGACTCTCTCTATCCATAGAAGAATTGCCTATTGATGCCTATCAATAGAGACAGAAGTTTAAAATCGGACAGTGCACTTCTCTATCGATAGAGAACCCCTTCTATCGATAGAAGGGCAATTTTTACTGAAGAAATAGACTTCCCTATCGATAGAGACTCACTCCTATCGATAGAAAGCTTAATCAAAGAACACCAGAAGACTTCTCTATCGATAGAGACTTCTTCCTATCGATAGAAGGATTGATAAATGAATACCAGAGGACTTCTCTATCGATAGAGAGATCCTCCTATCGATAGAGACCCAATTCCGACAGATTCTTGTGGGGCCGACTTTTACTCGAATTCTGGGCCAAAAAAGGGAATAAGAAGCTTCTTAAATTGCCATTGTGGAGGGTAAAATGGTACTTTCACCTAGGTTTGTTAGGATATTTTATTTTAGGTTGTTTCTTTGGCTAAAGGGGGTCTCTCACAACAAACACATTACACTTAGACATAGCAGATTTACACTGTTCTTGAGAGCTTTTCTTGCCTCCCTTTTTGCTTTTTATGCTCATTCTTCATTGTTCTTCAAGTTTCAAGTAAGTTTTGATTCCTTGAGTGTTCTTCCCCTTATGAATCTTTGTATTCTCTTGGAAGCACTTAAGTGTTAGTAAGTTTTACTTGTTTTTCTTCCATTTAGTATTGTTCTACTTCCTTTAAAATCTGATTCTATTAGAGTTTTGTTTATTTCTTGCTTATTGTCTTTAGATAAGTTTGTTTAATGATGTTTTCTATCACTTCTACCATGTTCATGTTAAAATATGAGTAGTTAAATTAGTGTGGGTTAAGTCTAAATGTAAAGTTGATTTCAAACCCATGTTGGTCTATATTTCTCCATATTTGTTAATGCCATTGATGAATCTTTCTAAGTTTTTCATATTGAAATAAAAATGAAGTGTTAAGTTCTTGCTTAGTTATAGCCATCCTTAGAGTTGGTATATCTAATACTTGAATCGATGTCCTTCATCTTTTAATCCTTGTTCCTTGAACATGAAAGATCCGTCAAAACCATTTTAAGAATTAAAATCCTGATTTTCATTGAAGAATTTTCTGATCTAAAACCCGGGACCGGGGGCTAGATTGAGTTATAAAGAGAAGAAATAGACCAACGGAAGATTTGAATAGACCACACTTTAGGACTTAACCCCACTCCTTAATCTAGTTTTAATCCTCCTTTTAGTTGATATAATTGCTTAACCGCACCAAACAAAACTTTGAGGTTGACGTCCGAAACGTCGAAAACACCAATTTGCGTATTCTCTGATATCAGCGTTCTTTTCCCTGTGGATCGATACTCCGCACTATCCCTATACTCATTTTTTAATATTTTGAGGAAAGTCCAGTTTTATGAAATTAAACCACTGACCACGTGGCCGGCACCCTAACGACCCGCACTTTGCCGGTCCGGTCATGTTTTTGGCGCCGTTGCCGGGGATTTGAATAGTTGATTTAGAGAAATCGCAGATTTTGCAAAGTGCAAGTTTCTTTGGCGGAAACCTTTAACCTACCCATATTGGTAAACCTAAGGTGTAACGCAAGCCAAAGGAACGTGCAATTCGCAAATTTTATTTTCTTTTTGAACTCACACTTAATTGTTAGGAGTTGTCTTTGGTGTATGAGTGTTTACACTCGAGACGCTACGCATAGACTCATTCACACAAACAATCCCCCTAACACCACAATGGCTACCCAACCGGAGGTCAATAATGTCCCATTTGCACGAACCATGAGAGAATATTTATGCCCATCCAATTTCGAAATCCAGGGCTATTATTCTCAATGGCAGGAACCATTATGGTACCCACCTAACAATTCACCACAATATGCTTTCCAAAAACCTGTTGTAGATTCCAATGCATCTCAACCATCTAATGAGCAGAGTTTAGAGGACACATTGCAGATGTTCCTACAAGGGCATTCAAAAACTATTGAGCAAAATAGGCAAGCTTTTGGTGACATCCACTCCCAATTGACTAATTTGAACAATATCTTCAATGTTGAGAGGCAAAACGGGGATGATGATGAGTTTCGTGGTGTGAACCACATTGATACCTTAGACCAAGAACAAGAGAACTCTCATGTATTCCCCGATCCTCTTGAAATTGGTCTCACTGCTGAAGAGACCACATTTTTAGATTCACCTGAGCTCGAGTGCTTGTCCTCACTCGTAAATGACGAAGCTATGGGAATAGAAAGTTGGGTACCCATTGTTGACGAGTCACCTCCGGACAAACCACAAACTTATTTGTCCATTGACCAATCTGTACCTTTAGAAATTCAGATTTTTTCTAAGCAAGTGGAAACCGATCCCCCTGATAATACTGAGTATTCTCTTGTTGTGATTCTACCCATTCAAACGAATCAACAGGAGAGTAAACTTTTGGGACTCTCAGACCAACATCAGCAGGTTATGAGTTGGCACCTTCGATTAGACCATTTTTCTCCACCCTTTACTGATCCAATTTTGGAAAGGAAATATGGTCATTCAGGCTACAATCTCATTGTGGTCTCTCTAGTAGACCAAGCACAGTCACATGTCCCTTATCCATTTGGGACTTTTCCCTTGAAAATTTTGATCCTTAGGAATCGATTGAGGAGTTGTGTGACCCTGTCTATGGGGGGTCCAATGCAGGCAATGTGGACCCCAATTCTTTGGGTCCGTGAGCTTTATTTGAAGTCTAGGAGACTATAAATCCATAGAGTATGTGATACCTCCAGTGTTTGCCGTGCTCGAACGGCATCCGGCGGTCTGGTATAGCCACCTTGTCAAGCTACGTATGTAGTACCTTGAGGTTGGGTCTGACGGCAGGCGCGTGGACAATGAGAAATCTGTCTGAACCCTTTCGGCTTTAGTGTCAAGTTCCGTGGAGATTTCTTCAAAGCGGAATGAAGGGGTAAGGAATTTGGGGGGACCCCCTCCAAAGGGAGTGGTAGCCTATTAGATGATGGCGCTGCTTCTCAAGATATTGTTGAACCCCACGCATACTGTCCTTCCAACAATAGGGAAACACAGTCTTTGACAAGGAAGAAAAGTAGTACTCGTGTCCTTCGCGTGAAGAAGTTGGTGGATTTATTGCTTACTTTCATTTATTGTTATTTTTGGACTAACCTGCTAATGAAATTTTGTGTCCCATGAAGTTATGTTTGCTCTTAGTAGGTAGTTGGTGGTTCAGTGTTCGCAAGGTGTACACGCTACCACATCAGCCTTGGTAGTTTGGGTCTAAGTACGGGGTGAATGCGGCATTCAAGAGCCCAAAGTCATGGGTGTAGCTATGTGCTACGGTTGTTAGTCCAACAAAGCTCCGGCGACGATCCTATGTGACTAGCTATGGTCCACAAGTTGGAGCCGAAAGAGTACACGTTGGAAGCCCTTCCAATGACAAACAGTGCACGTGACGAGAAATCCTCAAACTTGGTCGAGGTATATGGTGGTTGACATTCCACCTCGCAGGTATGTTCGTCCCTCTTTTATGCTTAATGGTGCGTTGTCTTCTTGCATTGAGGACAATGCAATTTTCAAGTTGGGGGGAGGGGTTAGTCCAATTTTAGTGTTAATTGAGTCATTTTAGTCCCAATTTTTTCAAATTTTGTTCCATTTCCCATGAAAGTAGAGTTGAAGCTTATGCTTGATAATTTGGATATGTGCAAGAGGCATGCATGCGATGTATTATTCATTGAGCAACAAAGTCAATTCACACACATAAACATGAACTATTTGGAACACTTTGAGCTAAGTGTGTAATTGGGTGATTTGATCATATAGAGTGGAGATTTAATTTGAAAAGCATCCCGCACTCAATCTTCATATGAAATCCATGTCATGCTCATTTCATGCTTAACATCTTGCATGCATCAATTTGGAATCCATTATGTACGGAGAAAAGGAAATTAGGCTATCTTTGCATGATTGAACCACACAAGTGTCCCATAATCCAAATTTTGAACCCAGTCCGAGTCATCCAATTTTCATGAAACAATTAGGAAACCGGATGTTGGGAGGTTTAGGAGGTGTTATGAGAGTGTTTGAATGGGTGATGGAAAGAAGAGGGGTCAAAAAGATGAAAAAGTTGGGCAAAAGAAGAAATTTCAGACAGTTCACTTCTCTATTGATAGAGGAGACTTTCCTATTGATAGAGAAAATGCAAAAGTTGGACAGTTCATTCTTCTATTGATAGAGACTACTTCTCTATCAATAGAGACTATTTCTCAATCCATAGAGAGATTGGTTTTCGAAAAGAAATTCTCAAATCGCATAAAACCAAATGATGTCCTTTCATTTTTCAAGCCCGACTTTCACTCTCTAGTTCAAAAAAAAAAAAATTACAATTCCCTCTCTCTCCGACTCCGAAATCCTTCAAGGGGAAAATGTGGAAAAAGATGAAGAAGATTTTCTGTCGTCAGTCTGAAATCAAGAAGACATAGAAGATATTGAGGAGAAAAATTAACCATGAATCACGTGGCAGCTCAGACAAGGCGCCCGTACATCTCGGAAGATGAACCAGAAGAAGAAGAGAGTTAGCGGGGAGGAGGAAATTGAGGAAGAAAGTGACTAGAAGGAGTAGGGGGACAAAGTCAAAATAAGATCGAGTCATTGAGTCTAGCCAGTTGTGTGTTTTTCTTTTTATTGTAGTCATCATGGTATGGTGCGCCTGGTGCACATTGGTATTGTCAGGACACCGGCAAAGGGTAGATGACCAAGCCACATATCAGCCGGTGTCATGTCTTGTACTTAATTTTGCTATAAAAACCATGAATATTATAAGCTTTTGAAGTCCTAATCGATTCTAATTACAATTTGGATTCTATCTTGATGCATGTTTGAGTAGTTACATGTTTCTAGCACTTGGCATTCCTATATCACATTGCTATGTTCCATCAACGCATACCAGAATACTTTCTTTGTGATTGCGCTTATTCCTTGAATGCATAACCACATCTTCGGTGTGTATATTCGCGCAAGTTAGGGATGCAAAGTTTAAGTCATGAAGTGCACAATTTATTTTGAGAGCAAACTGAGAGATTTGGAATCAAGGCTCGTTTTGGTTAACATTGCTTGATAAAATTCTAAGCTCACTTGTTCCTTATAGTTCATGAATGGTTGTGCGTGCTTACATTGCTCATACTTGCTAAATGCACCGAGTACACATGGAAACTACGAAAATCAAGCATGGTTGATAATTAGACTTGCATGGTAATAAACTGTCTTTTCTGTTGTTAAGTATGATGCGTTGCTAGGGACTAGCAACCTTCAAGTTGGGGGGTGTGATGAGCGCACTATATTGCATAATAACGTGGCTCAATATACTCAATTTGGCAATTATGCGTAGGCAAATGTATTTATTTAGTTAATATTGCACGCGTAGTTGTCTTTGTACCCTTTCAGGTTTTCGAGCACTAAAAGCATGTCCAAAGGCTTCATTACGACTAAAAGGCCTCGGGTCCATTTACGACATTGATAAAAGTGCAAATGGAAGGTCCGTGAATGATAAAAGAGAAGCCGGAACAAAAGAAGAAAGAAGCTACAAAAATTGAAGACAGACTCATTCTCTATCAATAGAGAGTGGAGTCCTATCAATAGAGACTCTCTCTATCCATAGAAGAATTGCCTATTGATGCCTATCAATAGAGACAGAAGTTTAAAATCGGACAGTGCACTTCTCTATCGATAGAGAACCCCTTCTATCGATAGAAGGGCAATTTTTACTGAAGAAATAGACTTCCCTATCGATAGAGACTCACTCCTATCGATAGAAAGCTTAATCAAAGAACACCAGAAGACTTCTCTATCGATAGAGACTTCTTCCTATCGATAGAAGGATTGATAAATGAATACCAGAGGACTTCTCTATCGATAGAGAGATCCTCCTATCGATAGAGACCCAATTCCGACAGATTCTTGTGGGGCCGACTTTTACTCGAATTCTGGGCCAAAAAAGGGAATAAGAAGCTTCTTAAATTACCATTGTGGAGGGTAAAATGGTACTTTCACCTAGGTTTGTTAGGATATTTTATTTTAGGTTGTTTCTTTGGCTAAAGGGGGTCTCTCACAACAAACACATTACACTTAGACATAGCAGATTTACACTGTTCTTGAGAGCTTTTCTTGCCTCCCTTTTTGCTTTTTATGCTCATTCTTCATTGTTCTTCAAGTTTCAAGTAAGTTTTGATTCCTTGAGTGTTCTTCCCCTTATGAATCTTTGTATTCTCTTGGAAGCACTTAAGTGTTAGTAAGTTTTACTTGTTTTTCTTCCATTTAGTATTGTTCTACTTCCTTTAAAATCTGATTCTATTAGAGTTTTGTTTATTTCTTGCTTATTGTCTTTAGATAAGTTTGTTTAATGATGTTTTCTATCACTTCTACCATGTTCATGTTAAAATATGAGTAGTTAAATTAGTGTGGGTTAAGTCTAAATGTAAAGTTGATTTCAAACCCATGTTGGTCTATATCTTCTCCATATTTGTTAATGCCATTGATGAATCTTTCTAAGTTTTTCATATTGAAATAAAAATGAAGTGTTAAGTTCTTGCTTAGTTATAGCCATCCTTAGAGTTGGTATATCTAATACTTGAATCGATGTCCTTCATCTTTTAATCCTTTTTCCTTGAACTTGAAAGATCCGTCAAAACCATTTTAAGAATTAAAATCCTGATTTTCATTGAAGAATTTTCCGATCTAAAACCCGGGACCGGGGGCTAGATTGAGTTATAAAGAGAAGAAATAGACCAACGGAAGATTTGAATAGACCACACTTTAGGACTTAACCCCACTCCTTAATCTAGTTTTAATCCTCCTTTTAGTTGATATAATTGCTTAACCGCACCAAACAAAACTTTGAGGTTGACGTCCGAAACGTCGAAAACACCAATTTGCGTATTCTCTGATATCAGCGTTCTTTTCCCTGTGGATCGATACTCCGGACTATCCCTATACTCATTTTTTAATATTTTGAGGAAAGTCCAGTTTTATGAAATTAAACCACTGACCACGTGGCCGGCACCCTAACGACCCGCACTTTGCCGGTCCGGTCATGTTTTTGGCGCCGTTGCCAGGGATTTGAATAGTTGATTTAGAGAAATCGCAGATTTTGCAAAGTGCAAGTTTCTTTGGCGGAAACCTTTAACCTACCCATATTGGTAAACCTAAGGTGTAACGCAAGCCAAAGGAACGTGCAATTCGCAAATTTTATTTTCTTTTTGAACTCACACTTAATTGTTAGGAGTTGTCTTTGGTGTATGAGTGTTTACACTCGAGACGCTACGCATAGACTCATTCACACAAACAATCCCCCTAACACCACAATGGCTACCCAACCGGAGGTCAATAATGTCCCATTTGCACGAACCATGAGAGAATATTTATGCCCATCCAATTTCGAAATCCAGGGCTATTATTCTCAATGGCAGGAACCATTATGGTACCCACCTAACAATTCACCACAATATGCTTTCCAAAAACCTGTTGTAGATTCCAATGCATCTCAACCATCTAATGAGCAGAGTTTAGAGGACACATTGCAGATGTTCCTACAAGGGCATTCAAAAACTATTGAGCAAAATAGGCAAGCTTTTGGTGACATCCACTCCCAATTGACTAATTTGAACAATATCTTCAATGTTGAGAGGCAAAACGGGGATGATGATGAGTTTCGTGGTGTGAACCACATTGATACCTTAGACCAAGAACAAGAGAACTCTCATGTATTCCCCGATCCTCTTGAAATTGGTCTCACTGCTGAAGAGACCACATTTTTAGATTCACCTGAGCTCGAGTGCTTGTCCTCACTCGTAAATGACGAAGCTATGGGAATAGAAAGTTGGGTACCCATTGTTGACGAGTCACCTCCGGACAAACCGCAAACTTATTTGTCCATTGACCAATCTGTACCTTTAGAAATTCAGATTTTTTCTAAGCAAGTGAAAACCGATCCCCCTGATAATACTGAGTATTCTCTTGTTGTGATTCTACCCATTCAAACGAATCAACAGGAGAGTAAACTTTTGGGACTCTCAGACCAACATCAGCAGGTTATGAGTTGGCACCTTCGATTAGACCATTTTTCTCCACCCTTTACTGATCCAATTTTGGAAAGGAAATATGGTCATTCAGGCTACAATCTCATTGTGGTCTCTCTAGTAGACCAAGCACAGTCACATGTCCCTTATCCATTTGGGACTTTTCCCTTGAAAATTTTGATCCTTAGGAATCGATTGAGGAGTTGTGTGACCCTGTCTATGGGGGGTCCAATGCAGGCAATGTGGACCCCAATTCTTTGGGTCCGTGAGCTTTATTTGAAGTCTAGGAGACTATAAATCCATAGAGTATGTGATACCTCCAGTGTTTGCCGTGCTCGAACGGCATCCGACGGTCTGGTATAGCCACCTTGTCAAGCTACGTATGTAGTACCTTGAGGTTGGGTCTGACGGCAGGCGCGTGGACAATGAGAAATCTGTCTGAACCCTTTCGGCTTTAGTGTCAAGTTCCGTGGAGATTTCTTCAAAGCGGAATGAAGGGGTAAGGAATTTGGGGGGACCCCCTCCAAAGGGAGTGGTAGCCTATTAGATGATGGCGCTGCTTCTCAAGATATTGTTGAACCCCACGCATACTGTCCTTCCAACAATAGGGAAACACAGTCTTTGACAAGGAAGAAAAGTAGTACTCGTGTCCTTCGCGTGAAGAAGTTGGTGGATTTATTGCTTACTTTCATTTATTGTTATTTTTGGACTAACCTGCTAATGAAATTTTGTGTCCCATGAAGTTATGTTTGCTCTTAGTAGGTAGTTGGTGGTTCAGTGTTCGCAAGGTGTACACGCTACCACATCAGCCTTGGTAGTTTGGGTCTAAGTACGGGGTGAATGCGGCATTCAAGAGCCCAAAGTCATGGGTGTAGCTATGTGCTACGGTTGTTAGTCCAACAAAGCTCCGGCGACGATCCTATGTGACTAGCTATGGTCCACAAGTTGGAGCCGAAAGAGTACACCTTGGAAGCCCTTCCAATGACAAACAGTGCACGTGACGAGAAATCCTCAAACTTGGTCGAGGTATATGGTGGTTGACATTCCACCTCGCAGGTATGTTCGTCCCTCTTTTATGCTTAATGGTGCGTTGTCTTCTTGCATTGAGGACAATGCAATTTTCAAGTTGGGGGGAGGGGTTAGTCCAATTTTAGTGTTAATTGAGTCATTTTAGTCCCAATTTTTTCAAATTTTGTTCCATTTCCCATGAAAGTAGAGTTGAAGCTTATGCTTGATAATTTGGATATGTGCAAGAGGCATGCATGCGATGTATTATTCATTGAGCAACAAAGTCAATTCACACACATAAACATGAACTATTTGGAACACTTTGAGCTAAGTGTGTAATTGGGTGATTTGATCATATAGAGTGGAGATTTAATTTGAAAAGCATCCCGCACTCAATCTTCATATGAAATCCATGTCATGCTCATTTCATGCTTAACATCTTGCATGCATCAATTTGGAATCCATTATGTACGGAGAAAAGGAAATTAGGCTATCTTTGCATGATTGAACCACACAAGTGTCCCATAATCCAAATTTTGAACCCAGTCCGAGTCATCCAATTTTCATGAAACAATTAGGAAACCGGATGTTGGGAGGTTTAGGAGGTGTTATGAGAGTGTTTGAATGGGTGATGGAAAGAAGAGGGGTCAAAAAGATGAAAAAGTTGGGCAAAAGAAGAAATTTCAGACAGTTCACTTCTCTATTGATAGAGGAGACTTTCCTATTGATAGAGAAAATGCAAAAGTTGGACAGTTCATTCTTCTATTGATAGAGACTACTTCTCTATCAATAGAGACTATTTCTCAATCCATAGAGAGATTGGTTTTCGAAAAGAAATTCTCAAATCGCATAAAACCAAATGATGTCCTTTCATTTTTCAAGCCCGACTTTCACTCTCTAGTTCAAAAAAAAAAAAAATTACAATTCCCTCTCTCTCCGACTCCGAAATCCTTCAAGGGGAAAATGTGGAAAAAGATGAAGAAGATTTTCTGTCGTCAGTCTGAAATCAAGAAGACATAGAAGATATTGAGGAGAAAAATTAACCATGAATCACGTGGCAGCTCAGACAAGGCGCCCGTACATCTCGGAAGATGAACCAGAAGAAGAAGAGAGTTAGCGGGGAGGAGGAAATTGAGGAAGAAAGTGACTAGAAGGAGTAGGGGGACAAAGTCAAAATAAGATCGAGTCATTGAGTCTAGCCAGTTGTGTGTTTTTCTTTTTATTGTAGTCATCATGGTATGGTGCGCCTGGTGCACATTGGTATTGTCAGGACACCGGCAAAGGGTAGATGACCAAGCCACATATCAGCCGGTGTCATGTCTTGTACTTAATTTTGCTATAAAAACCATGAATATTATAAGCTTTTGAAGTCCTAATCGATTCTAATTACAATTTGGATTCTATCTTGATGCATGTTTGAGTAGTTACATGTTTCTAGCACTTGGCATTCCTATATCACATTGCTATGTTCCATCAACGCATACCAGAATACTTTCTTTGTGATTGCGCTTATTCCTTGAATGCATAACCACATCTTCGGTGTGTATATTCGCGCAAGTTAGGGATGCAAAGTTTAAGTCATGAAGTGCACAATTTATTTTGAGAGCAAACTGAGAGATTTGGAATCAAGGCTCGTTTTGGTTAACATTGCTTGATAAAATTCTAAGCTCACTTGTTCCTTATAGTTCATGAATGGTTGTGCGTGCTTACATTGCTCATACTTGCTAAATGCACCGAGTACACATGGAAACTACGAAAATCAAGCATGGTTGATAATTAGACTTGCATGGTAATAAACTGTCTTTTCTGTTGTTAAGTATGATGCGTTGCTAGGGACTAGCAACCTTCAAGTTGGGGGGTGTGATGAGCGCACTATATTGCATAATAACGTGGCTCAATATACTCAATTTGGCAATTATGCGTAGGCAAATGTATTTATTTAGTTAATATTGCACGCGTAGTTGTCTTTGTACCCTTTCAGGTTTTCGAGCACTAAAAGCATGTCCAAAGGCTTCATTACGACTAAAAGGCCTCGGGTCCATTTACGACATTGATAAAAGTGCAAATGGAAGGTCCGTGAATGATAAAAGAGAAGCCGGAACAAAAGAAGAAAGAAGCTACAAAAATTGAAGACAGACTCATTCTCTATCAATAGAGAGTGGAGTCCTATCAATAGAGACTCTCTCTATCCATAGAAGAATTGCCTATTGATGCCTATCAATAGAGACAGAAGTTTAAAATCGGACAGTGCACTTCTCTATCGATAGAGAACCCCTTCTATCGATAGAAGGGCAATTTTTACTGAAGAAATAGACTTCCCTATCGATAGAGACTCACTCCTATCGATAGAAAGCTTAATCAAAGAACACCAGAAGACTTCTCTATCGATAGAGACTTCTTCCTATCGATAGAAGGATTGATAAATGAATACCAGAGGACTTCTCTATCGATAGAGAGATCCTCCTATCGATAGAGACCCAATTCCGACAGATTCTTGTGGGGCCGACTTTTACTCGAATTCTGGGCCAAAAAAGGGAATAAGAAGCTTCTTAAATTACCATTGTGGAGGGTAAAATGGTACTTTCACCTAGGTTTGTTAGGATATTTTATTTTAGGTTGTTTCTTTGGCTAAAGGGGGTCTCTCACAACAAACACATTACACTTAGACATAGCAGATTTACACTGTTCTTGAGAGCTTTTCTTGCCTCCCTTTTTGCTTTTTATGCTCATTCTTCATTGTTCTTCAAGTTTCAAGTAAGTTTTGATTCCTTGAGTGTTCTTCCCCTTATGAATCTTTGTATTCTCTTGGAAGCACTTAAGTGTTAGTAAGTTTTACTTGTTTTTCTTCCATTTAGTATTGTTCTACTTCCTTTAAAATCTGATTCTATTAGAGTTTTGTTTATTTCTTGCTTATTGTCTTTAGATAAGTTTGTTTAATGATGTTTTCTATCACTTCTACCATGTTCATGTTAAAATATGAGTAGTTAAATTAGTGTGGGTTAAGTCTAAATGTAAAGTTGATTTCAAACCCATGTTGGTCTATATCTTCTCCATATTTGTTAATGCCATTGATGAATCTTTCTAAGTTTTTCATATTGAAATAAAAATGAAGTGTTAAGTTCTTGCTTAGTTATAGCCATCCTTAGAGTTGGTATATCTAATACTTGAATCGATGTCCTTCATCTTTTAATCCTTTTTCCTTGAACTTGAAAGATCCGTCAAAACCATTTTAAGAATTAAAATCCTGATTTTCATTGAAGAATTTTCCGATCTAAAACCCGGGACCGGGGGCTAGATTGAGTTATAAAGAGAAGAAATAGACCAACGGAAGATTTGAATAGACCACACTTTAGGACTTAACCCCACTCCTTAATCTAGTTTTAATCCTCCTTTTAGTTGATATAATTGCTTAACCGCACCAAACAAAACTTTGAGGTTGACGTCCGAAACGTCGAAAACACCAATTTGCGTATTCTCTGATATCAGCGTTCTTTTCCCTGTGGATCGATACTCCGGACTATCCCTATACTCATTTTTTAATATTTTGAGGAAAGTCCAGTTTTATGAAATTAAACCACTGACCACGTGGCCGGCACCCTAACGACCCGCACTTTGCCGGTCCGGTCATGTTTTTGGCGCCGTTGCCAGGGATTTGAATAGTTGATTTAGAGAAATCGCAGATTTTGCAAAGTGCAAGTTTCTTTGGCGGAAACCTTTAACCTACCCATATTGGTAAACCTAAGGTGTAACGCAAGCCAAAGGAACGTGCAATTCGCAAATTTTATTTTCTTTTTGAACTCACACTTAATTGTTAGGAGTTGTCTTTGGTGTATGAGTGTTTACACTCGAGACGCTACGCATAGACTCATTCACACAAACAATCCCCCTAACACCACAATGGCTACCCAACCGGAGGTCAATAATGTCCCATTTGCACGAACCATGAGAGAATATTTATGCCCATCCAATTTCGAAATCCAGGGCTATTATTCTCAATGGCAGGAACCATTATGGTACCCACCTAACAATTCACCACAATATGCTTTCCAAAAACCTGTTGTAGATTCCAATGCATCTCAACCATCTAATGAGCAGAGTTTAGAGGACACATTGCAGATGTTCCTACAAGGGCATTCAAAAACTATTGAGCAAAATAGGCAAGCTTTTGGTGACATCCACTCCCAATTGACTAATTTGAACAATATCTTCAATGTTGAGAGGCAAAACGGGGATGATGATGAGTTTCGTGGTGTGAACCACATTGATACCTTAGACCAAGAACAAGAGAACTCTCATGTATTCCCCGATCCTCTTGAAATTGGTCTCACTGCTGAAGAGACCACATTTTTAGATTCACCTGAGCTCGAGTGCTTGTCCTCACTCGTAAATGACGAAGCTATGGGAATAGAAAGTTGGGTACCCATTGTTGACGAGTCACCTCCGGACAAACCGCAAACTTATTTGTCCATTGACCAATCTGTACCTTTAGAAATTCAGATTTTTTCTAAGCAAGTGAAAACCGATCCCCCTGATAATACTGAGTATTCTCTTGTTGTGATTCTACCCATTCAAACGAATCAACAGGAGAGTAAACTTTTGGGACTCTCAGACCAACATCAGCAGGTTATGAGTTGGCACCTTCGATTAGACCATTTTTCTCCACCCTTTACTGATCCAATTTTGGAAAGGAAATATGGTCATTCAGGCTACAATCTCATTGTGGTCTCTCTAGTAGACCAAGCACAGTCACATGTCCCTTATCCATTTGGGACTTTTCCCTTGAAAATTTTGATCCTTAGGAATCGATTGAGGAGTTGTGTGACCCTGTCTATGGGGGGTCCAATGCAGGCAATGTGGACCCCAATTCTTTGGGTCCGTGAGCTTTATTTGAAGTCTAGGAGACTATAAATCCATAGAGTATGTGATACCTCCAGTGTTTGCCGTGCTCGAACGGCATCCGACGGTCTGGTATAGCCACCTTGTCAAGCTACGTATGTAGTACCTTGAGGTTGGGTCTGACGGCAGGCGCGTGGACAATGAGAAATCTGTCTGAACCCTTTCGGCTTTAGTGTCAAGTTCCGTGGAGATTTCTTCAAAGCGGAATGAAGGGGTAAGGAATTTGGGGGGACCCCCTCCAAAGGGAGTGGTAGCCTATTAGATGATGGCGCTGCTTCTCAAGATATTGTTGAACCCCACGCATACTGTCCTTCCAACAATAGGGAAACACAGTCTTTGACAAGGAAGAAAAGTAGTACTCGTGTCCTTCGCGTGAAGAAGTTGGTGGATTTATTGCTTACTTTCATTTATTGTTATTTTTGGACTAACCTGCTAATGAAATTTTGTGTCCCATGAAGTTATGTTTGCTCTTAGTAGGTAGTTGGTGGTTCAGTGTTCGCAAGGTGTACACGCTACCACATCAGCCTTGGTAGTTTGGGTCTAAGTACGGGGTGAATGCGGCATTCAAGAGCCCAAAGTCATGGGTGTAGCTATGTGCTACGGTTGTTAGTCCAACAAAGCTCCGGCGACGATCCTATGTGACTAGCTATGGTCCACAAGTTGGAGCCGAAAGAGTACACCTTGGAAGCCCTTCCAATGACAAACAGTGCACGTGACGAGAAATCCTCAAACTTGGTCGAGGTATATGGTGGTTGACATTCCACCTCGCAGGTATGTTCGTCCCTCTTTTATGCTTAATGGTGCGTTGTCTTCTTGCATTGAGGACAATGCAATTTTCAAGTTGGGGGGAGGGGTTAGTCCAATTTTAGTGTTAATTGAGTCATTTTAGTCCCAATTTTTTCAAATTTTGTTCCATTTCCCATGAAAGTAGAGTTGAAGCTTATGCTTGATAATTTGGATATGTGCAAGAGGCATGCATGCGATGTATTATTCATTGAGCAACAAAGTCAATTCACACACATAAACATGAACTATTTGGAACACTTTGAGCTAAGTGTGTAATTGGGTGATTTGATCATATAGAGTGGAGATTTAATTTGAAAAGCATCCCGCACTCAATCTTCATATGAAATCCATGTCATGCTCATTTCATGCTTAACATCTTGCATGCATCAATTTGGAATCCATTATGTACGGAGAAAAGGAAATTAGGCTATCTTTGCATGATTGAACCACACAAGTGTCCCATAATCCAAATTTTGAACCCAGTCCGAGTCATCCAATTTTCATGAAACAATTAGGAAACCGGATGTTGGGAGGTTTAGGAGGTGTTATGAGAGTGTTTGAATGGGTGATGGAAAGAAGAGGGGTCAAAAAGATGAAAAAGTTGGGCAAAAGAAGAAATTTCAGACAGTTCACTTCTCTATTGATAGAGGAGACTTTCCTATTGATAGAGAAAATGCAAAAGTTGGACAGTTCATTCTTCTATTGATAGAGACTACTTCTCTATCAATAGAGACTATTTCTCAATCCATAGAGAGATTGGTTTTCGAAAAGAAATTCTCAAATCGCATAAAACCAAATGATGTCCTTTCATTTTTCAAGCCCGACTTTCACTCTCTAGTTCAAAAAAAAAAAAAAATTACAATTCCCTCTCTCTCCGACTCCGAAATCCTTCAAGGGGAAAATGTGGAAAAAGATGAAGAAGATTTTCTGTCGTCAGTCTGAAATCAAGAAGACATAGAAGATATTGAGGAGAAAAATTAACCATGAATCACGTGGCAGCTCAGACAAGGCGCCCGTACATCTCGGAAGATGAACCAGAAGAAGAAGAGAGTTAGCGGGGAGGAGGAAATTGAGGAAGAAAGTGACTAGAAGGAGTAGGGGGACAAAGTCAAAATAAGATCGAGTCATTGAGTCTAGCCAGTTGTGTGTTTTTCTTTTTATTGTAGTCATCATGGTATGGTGCGCCTGGTGCACATTGGTATTGTCAGGACACCGGCAAAGGGTAGATGACCAAGCCACATATCAGCCGGTGTCATGTCTTGTACTTAATTTTGCTATAAAAACCATGAATATTATAAGCTTTTGAAGTCCTAATCGATTCTAATTACAATTTGGATTCTATCTTGATGCATGTTTGAGTAGTTACATGTTTCTAGCACTTGGCATTCCTATATCACATTGCTATGTTCCATCAACGCATACCAGAATACTTTCTTTGTGATTGCGCTTATTCCTTGAATGCATAACCACATCTTCGGTGTGTATATTCGCGCAAGTTAGGGATGCAAAGTTTAAGTCATGAAGTGCACAATTTATTTTGAGAGCAAACTGAGAGATTTGGAATCAAGGCTCGTTTTGGTTAACATTGCTTGATAAAATTCTAAGCTCACTTGTTCCTTATAGTTCATGAATGGTTGTGCGTGCTTACATTGCTCATACTTGCTAAATGCACCGAGTACACATGGAAACTACGAAAATCAAGCATGGTTGATAATTAGACTTGCATGGTAATAAACTGTCTTTTCTGTTGTTAAGTATGATGCGTTGCTAGGGACTAGCAACCTTCAAGTTGGGGGGTGTGATGAGCGCACTATATTGCATAATAACGTGGCTCAATATACTCAATTTGGCAATTATGCGTAGGCAAATGTATTTATTTAGTTAATATTGCACGCGTAGTTGTCTTTGTACCCTTTCAGGTTTTCGAGCACTAAAAGCATGTCCAAAGGCTTCATTACGACTAAAAGGCCTCGGGTCCATTTACGACATTGATAAAAGTGCAAATGGAAGGTCCGTGAATGATAAAAGAGAAGCCGGAACAAAAGAAGAAAGAAGCTACAAAAATTGAAGACAGACTCATTCTCTATCAATAGAGAGTGGAGTCCTATCAATAGAGACTCTCTCTATCCATAGAAGAATTGCCTATTGATGCCTATCAATAGAGACAGAAGTTTAAAATCGGACAGTGCACTTCTCTATCGATAGAGAACCCCTTCTATCGATAGAAGGGCAATTTTTACTGAAGAAATAGACTTCCCTATCGATAGAGACTCACTCCTATCGATAGAAAGCTTAATCAAAGAACACCAGAAGACTTCTCTATCGATAGAGACTTCTTCCTATCGATAGAAGGATTGATAAATGAATACCAGAGGACTTCTCTATCGATAGAGAGATCCTCCTATCGATAGAGACCCAATTCCGACAGATTCTTGTGGGGCCGACTTTTACTCGAATTCTGGGCCAAAAAAGGGAATAAGAAGCTTCTTAAATTACCATTGTGGAGGGTAAAATGGTACTTTCACCTAGGTTTGTTAGGATATTTTATTTTAGGTTGTTTCTTTGGCTAAAGGGGGTCTCTCACAACAAACACATTACACTTAGACATAGCAGATTTACACTGTTCTTGAGAGCTTTTCTTGCCTCCCTTTTTGCTTTTTATGCTCATTCTTCATTGTTCTTCAAGTTTCAAGTAAGTTTTGATTCCTTGAGTGTTCTTCCCCTTATGAATCTTTGTATTCTCTTGGAAGCACTTAAGTGTTAGTAAGTTTTACTTGTTTTTCTTCCATTTAGTATTGTTCTACTTCCTTTAAAATCTGATTCTATTAGAGTTTTGTTTATTTCTTGCTTATTGTCTTTAGATAAGTTTGTTTAATGATGTTTTCTATCACTTCTACCATGTTCATGTTAAAATATGAGTAGTTAAATTAGTGTGGGTTAAGTCTAAATGTAAAGTTGATTTCAAACCCATGTTGGTCTATATCTTCTCCATATTTGTTAATGCCATTGATGAATCTTTCTAAGTTTTTCATATTGAAATAAAAATGAAGTGTTAAGTTCTTGCTTAGTTATAGCCATCCTTAGAGTTGGTATATCTAATACTTGAATCGATGTCCTTCATCTTTTAATCCTTTTTCCTTGAACTTGAAAGATCCGTCAAAACCATTTTAAGAATTAAAATCCTGATTTTCATTGAAGAATTTTCCGATCTAAAACCCGGGACCGGGGGCTAGATTGAGTTATAAAGAGAAGAAATAGACCAACGGAAGATTTGAATAGACCACACTTTAGGACTTAACCCCACTCCTTAATCTAGTTTTAATCCTCCTTTTAGTTGATATAATTGCTTAACCGCACCAAACAAAACTTTGAGGTTGACGTCCGAAACGTCGAAAACACCAATTTGCGTATTCTCTGATATCAGCGTTCTTTTCCCTGTGGATCGATACTCCGGACTATCCCTATACTCATTTTTTAATATTTTGAGGAAAGTCCAGTTTTATGAAATTAAACCACTGACCACGTGGCCGGCACCCTAACGACCCGCACTTTGCCGGTCCGGTCATGTTTTTGGCGCCGTTGCCAGGGATTTGAATAGTTGATTTAGAGAAATCGCAGATTTTGCAAAGTGCAAGTTTCTTTGGCGGAAACCTTTAACCTACCCATATTGGTAAACCTAAGGTGTAACGCAAGCCAAAGGAACGTGCAATTCGCAAATTTTATTTTCTTTTTGAACTCACACTTAATTGTTAGGAGTTGTCTTTGGTGTATGAGTGTTTACACTCGAGACGCTACGCATAGACTCATTCACACAAACAATCCCCCTAACACCACAATGGCTACCCAACCGGAGGTCAATAATGTCCCATTTGCACGAACCATGAGAGAATATTTATGCCCATCCAATTTCGAAATCCAGGGCTATTATTCTCAATGGCAGGAACCATTATGGTACCCACCTAACAATTCACCACAATATGCTTTCCAAAAACCTGTTGTAGATTCCAATGCATCTCAACCATCTAATGAGCAGAGTTTAGAGGACACATTGCAGATGTTCCTACAAGGGCATTCAAAAACTATTGAGCAAAATAGGCAAGCTTTTGGTGACATCCACTCCCAATTGACTAATTTGAACAATATCTTCAATGTTGAGAGGCAAAACGGGGATGATGATGAGTTTCGTGGTGTGAACCACATTGATACCTTAGACCAAGAACAAGAGAACTCTCATGTATTCCCCGATCCTCTTGAAATTGGTCTCACTGCTGAAGAGACCACATTTTTAGATTCACCTGAGCTCGAGTGCTTGTCCTCACTCGTAAATGACGAAGCTATGGGAATAGAAAGTTGGGTACCCATTGTTGACGAGTCACCTCCGGACAAACCGCAAACTTATTTGTCCATTGACCAATCTGTACCTTTAGAAATTCAGATTTTTTCTAAGCAAGTGGAAACCGATCCCCCTGATAATACTGAGTATTCTCTTGTTGTGATTCTACCCATTCAAACGAATCAACAGGAGAGTAAACTTTTGGGACTCTCAGACCAACATCAGCAGGTTATGAGTTGGCACCTTCGATTAGACCATTTTTCTCCACCCTTTACTGATCCAATTTTGGAAAGGAAATATGGTCATTCAGGCTACAATCTCATTGTGGTCTCTCTAGTAGACCAAGCACAGTCACATGTCCCTTATCCATTTGGGACTTTTCCCTTGAAAATTTTGATCCTTAGGAATCGATTGAGGAGTTGTGTGACCCTGTCTATGGGGGGTCCAATGCAGGCAATGTGGACCCCAATTCTTTGGGTCCGTGAGCTTTATTTGAAGTCTAGGAGACTATAAATCCATAGAGTATGTGATACCTCCAGTGTTTGCCGTGCTCGAACGGCATCCGACGGTCTGGTATAGCCACCTTGTCAAGCTACGTATGTAGTACCTTGAGGTTGGGTCTGACGGCAGGCGCGTGGACAATGAGAAATCTGTCTGAACCCTTTCGGCTTTAGTGTCAAGTTCCGTGGAGATTTCTTCAAAGCGGAATGAAGGGGTAAGGAATTTGGGGGGACCCCCTCCAAAGGGAGTGGTAGCCTATTAGATGATGGCGCTGCTTCTCAAGATATTGTTGAACCCCACGCATACTGTCCTTCCAACAATAGGGAAAAACAGTCTTTGACAAGGAAGAAAAGTAGTACTCGTGTCCTTCGCGTGAAGAAGTTGGTGGATTTATTGCTTACTTTCATTTATTGTTATTTTTGGACTAACCTGCTAATGAAATTTTGTGTCCCATGAAGTTATGTTTGCTCTTAGTAGGTAGTTGGTGGTTCAGTGTTCGCAAGGTGTACACGCTACCACATCAGCCTTGGTAGTTTGGGTCTAAGTACGGGGTGAATACGGCATTCAAGAGCCCAAAGTCATGGGTGTAGCTATGTGCTACGGTTGTTAGTCCAACAAAGCTCCGGCGACGATCCTATGTGACTAGCTATGGTCCACAAGTTGGAGCCGAAAGAGTACACCTTGGAAGCCCTTCCAATGACAAACAGTGCACGTGACGAGAAATCCTCAAACTTGGTCGAGGTATATGGTGGTTGACATTCCACCTCGCAGGTATGTTCGTCCCTCTTTTATGCTTAATGGTGCGTTGTCTTCTTGCATTGAGGACAATGCAATTTTCAAGTTGGGGGGAAGGGGTTAGTCCAATTTTAGTGTTAATTGAGTCATTTTAGTCCCAATTTTTTCAAATTTTGTTCCATTTCCCATGAAAGTAGAGTTGAAGCTTATGCTTGATAATTTGGATATGTGCAAGAGGCATGCATGCGATGTATTATTCATTGAGCAACAAAGTCAATTCACACACATAAACATGAACTATTTGGAACACTTTGAGCTAAGTGTGTAATTGGGTGATTTGATCATATAGAGTGGAGATTTAATTTGAAAAGCATCCCGCACTCAATCTTCATATGAAATCCATGTCATGCTCATTTCATGCTTAACATCTTGCATGCATCAATTTGGAATCCATTATGTACGGAGAAAAGGAAATTAGGCTATCTTTGCATGATTGAACCACACAAGTGTCCCATAATCCAAATTTTGAACCCAGTCCGAGTCATCCAATTTTCATGAAACAATTAGGAAACCGGATGTTGGGAGGTTTAGGAGGTGTTATGAGAGTGTTTGAATGGGTGATGGAAAGAAGAGGGGTCAAAAAGATGAAAAAGTTGGGCAAAAGAAGAAATTTCAGACAGTTCACTTCTCTATTGATAGAGGAGACTTTCCTATTGATAGAGAAAATGCAAAAGTTGGACAGTTCATTCTTCTATTGATAGAGACTACTTCTCTATCAATAGAGACTATTTCTCAATCCATAGAGAGATTGGTTTTCGAAAAGAAATTCTCAAATCGCATAAAACCAAATGATGTCCTTTCATTTTTCAAGCCCGACTTTCACTCTCTAGTTCAAAAAAAAAAAAAATTACAATTCCCTCTCTCTCCGACTCCGAAATCCTTCAAGGGGAAAATGTGGAAAAAGATGAAGAAGATTTTCTGTCATCAGTCTGAAATCAAGAAGACATAGAAGATATTGAGGAGAAAAATTAACCATGAATCACGTGGCAACTCAGACAAGGCGCCCGTACATCTCGGAAGATGAACCAGAAGAAGAAGAGAGTTAGCGGGGAGGAGGAAATTGAGGAAGAAAGTGACTAGAAGGAGTAGGGGGACAAAGTCAAAATAAGATCGAGTCATTGAGTCTAGCCAGTTGTGTGTTTTTCTTTTTATTGTAGTCATCATGGTATGGTGCGCCTGGTGCACATTGGTATTGTCAGGACACCGGCAAAGGGTAGATGACCAAGCCACATATCAGCCGGTGTCATGTCTTGTACTCAATTTTGCTATAAAAACCATGAATATTATAAGCTTTTGAAGTCCTAATCGATTCTAATTACAATTTGGATTCTATCTTGATGCATGTTTGAGTAGTTACATGTTTCTAGCACTTGGCATTCCTATATCACATTGCTATGTTCCATCAACGCATACCAGAATACTTTCTTTGTGATTGCGCTTATTCCTTGAATGCATAACCACATCTTCGGTGTGTATATTCGCGCAAGTTAGGGATGCAAAGTTTAAGTCATGAAGTGCACAATTTATTTTGAGAGCAAACTGAGAGATTTGGAATCAAGGCTCGTTTTGGTTAACATTGCTTGATAAAATTCTAAGCTCACTTGTTCCTTATAGTTCATGAATGGTTGTGCGTGCTTACATTGCTCATACTTGCTAAATGCACCGAGTACACATGGAAACTACGAAAATCAAGCATGGTTGATAATTAGACTTGCATGGTAATAAACTGTCTTTTCTGTTGTTAAGTATGATACGTTGCTAGGGACTAGCAACCTTCAAGTTGGGGGGTGTGATGAGCGCACTATATTGCATAATAACGTGGCTCAATATACTCAATTTGGCAATTATGCGTAGGCAAATGTATTTATTTAGTTAATATTGCACGCGTAGTTGTCTTTGTACCCTTTCAGGTTTTCGAGCACTAAAAGCATGTCCAAAGGCTTCATTACGACTAAAAGGCCTCGGGTCCATTTACGACATTGATAAAAGTGCAAATGGAAGGTCCGTGAATGATAAAAGAGAAGCCGGAACAAAAGAAGAAAGAAGCTACAAAAATTGAAGACAGACTCATTCTCTATCAATAGAGAGTGGAGTCCTATCAATAGAGACTCTCTCTATCCATAAAAGAATTGCCTATTGATGCCTATCAATAGAGACAGAAGTTTAAAATCGGACAGTGCACTTCTCTATCGATAGAGAACCCCTTCTATCGATAGAAGGGCAATTTTTACTGAAGAAATAGACTTCCCTATCGATAGAGACTCACTCCTATCGATAGAAAGCTTAATCAAAGAACACCAGAAGACTTCTCTATCGATAGAGACTTCTTCCTATCGATAGAAGGATTGATAAATGAATACCAGAGGACTTCTCTATCGATAGAGAGATCCTCCTATCGATAGAGACCCAATTCCGACAGATTCTTGTGGGGCCGACTTTTACTCGAATTCTGGGCCAAAAAAGGGAATAAGAAGCTTCTTAAATTGCCATTGTGGAGGGTAAAATGGTACTTTCACCTAGGTTTGTTAGGATATTTTATTTTAGGTTGTTTCTTTGGCTAAAGGGGGTCTCTCACAACAAACACATTACACTTAGACATAGCAGATTTACACTGTTCTTGAGAGCTTTTCTTGCCTCCCTTTTTGCTTTTTATGCTCATTCTTCATTGTTCTTCAAGTTTCAAGTAAGTTTTGATTCCTTGAGTGTTCTTCCCCTTATGAATCTTTGTATTCTCTTGGAAGCACTTAAGTGTTAGTAAGTTTTACTTGTTTTTCTTCCATTTAGTATTGTTCTACTTCCTTTAAAATCTGATTCTATTAGAGTTTTGTTTATTTCTTGCTTATTGTCTTTAGATAAGTTTGTTTAATGATGTTTTCTATCACTTCTACCATGTTCATGTTAAAATATGAGTAGTTAAATTAGTGTGGGTTAAGTCTAAATGTAAAGTTGATTTCAAACCCATGTTGGTCTATATCTTCTCCATATTTGTTAATGCCATTGATGAATCTTTCTAAGTTTTTCATATTGAAATAAAAATGAAGTGTTAAGTTCTTGCTTAGTTATAGCCATCCTTAGAGTTGGTATATCTAATACTTGAATCGATGTCCTTCATCTTTTAATCCTTTTTCCTTGAACTTGAAAGATCCGTCAAAACCATTTTAAGAATTAAAATCCTGATTTTCATTGAAGAATTTTCCGATCTAAAACCCGGGACCGGAGGCTAGATTGAGTTATAAAGAGAAGAAATAGACCAACGGAAGATTTGAATAGACCACACTTTAGGACTTAACCCCACTCCTTAATCTAGTTTTAATCCTCCTTTTAGTTGATATAATTGCTTAACCGCACCAAACAAAACTTTGAGGTTGACGTCCGAAACGTCGAAAACACCAATTTGTGTATTCTCTGATATCAGCGTTCTTTTCCCTGTGGATCGATACTCCGGACTATCCCTATACTCATTTTTTAATATTTTGAGGAAAGTCCAGTTTTATGAAATTAAACCACTGACCACGTGGCCGGCACCCCTAACGACCCGCACTTTGCCGGTCCGGTCACTAATCAACTAAAGCAAACAATCATCCCCTGTGCCACAACATGCATCACGACTTAGGAATGGGGGACTACTGAAGAGGCCATAAAAGGGCTTGAGACCGACCAACCAAAGGGCTGACTAGATTGGCTAGCTGAGACCAAATAGGAGATCTCTATTCTACTCGACCAATGAAACCATTCAGTTCGAACAAAAGGATGACCCGAAAATCACTCTCTCTCAATCACCTTTCCAATCCCACTAATGGTGCTTTCGATCTGATAGCGTTCCCTGGATGACACGAGGAGAATCAACACGGAGCCCGTGATTGCCAGAATCACGGCCCAAGGATCATGCCCAATCCACCCTCGCTTCGGTATTAATAGGGGGAGGAAATAAAGAAAGAGGTACACACTCATCACTTTGTGAGTTTTCTAATACAATTCATCAATATTAGAACATTCTAACTAGATCATCGAAGGGTCCACGACCAGCCGACCATTCCCCGATCATTGGACTTTTGTGCAGGAATAGCTTGATAGGATCAACTGGGGACCCCCACCATTTTCCGATATCATCACAAAATATATAACTTTGGCTGCTCAAGGGGCCTGCAGAAAAATAGAATGTTTACATTTTGGTTTTCGGTATATTTTTTGCCTTTCGGTCCATTTGTGGTTACTGTTTAAGTTTGAAATTACAGGATAGGAGATAATCTGACAGTCGGAGCAACCCATGAACTCTACTTGGAGCCTTCGTGATTCCTCTGGTAAAAGAACGTGATACTATCGGGTCAGAGGTGTCTTGAAGGTCGGAGTAGCCCGTGAACTCTATAATAGGATTCCCAATATAGGCAACTCGTGGTGCAAGACCATCAATTTTTTGCATGAGCCGCATGTTAAGCATGATAGCATTGTGGTTATTTCATCGGATATTTATCTTGTTGATTATGCATATTATATTGTTGATACGAGCATGTTTTAATCAATATGTCGATGTTTCAATATGATTTCCTCCTCGAGCTCCAGTTTATGTTTTTTTCTGTAAACTAACAATTTATAGGTAATGATGTAGATCTGAGGACTTAAGCCTCAACTTTCGAAGATAGATGGAGCATGATATTTAGGATTTATTTTATGTTTGTTATTTTCATCTTTCAGATGTTGATTATTTGTTGGGCATTGTGGGTCCGTAATTGATTATTTGTTACTAATTTAGTAATTAGATTTTAAATGCCTGTTTTTAGTTATTTTTCCGTTTACTTTGTTATTTCGTAGTTTTTGGGCCGTAGGAATTTTTATTTTGCTTTATTAGAGTTGTTTTGGATGATCTTGAGGCTTTAAGATTTTAATAGAATTGATAGAGAATGCATTTGGGGTTTACAACACATAATTATTTTTCAATTGTGGTTTGAGATTGATTGTGTTTTATTATTGTTGCTCTATTCATACCCTTAAAGTTTGGGGTGTGACAACTTGGTATCAGAGCATGGTTCAAATACATAGAGTCCATGGGGTAGGGTCTTAGGATGGTTATATGTTTATGTGGAGTTTGTATCCCGGAGGTGTCATACCTTGTCTTCGGACGTCCATGCGATTTGCTCATGAAATCTGATTAGAAGAGACACCCCTGATCACCGTGTCTTCTGGTTGGAGGTTCGGAAAAATTAATTAGAAATTCGGGTGGATTTCTTGGTATGTGCTTACGTGATTATGTGCTTATGATTAGATCTCCTATTAGAATTTTTTAGTCAAGAATCAAGCCGAGACTCTGCCCGACTCCCATCAAGACTTAGAAAAATCCAAATGAACTTTTATATTAGCATAGTTCGAGATAACGAAAATTTTGAATTCAATGTTATGTCAGGTTATAGTTTTACTTTTTGAGTATTTTTCTTATTTCATTGTAATTTGTCAGATTCAAAATCAATACAAGGTATATCAGTCACGAAGCCAAGTTTACGCTTTATTTTTTGTTTTTTATTTATGTCTCTGTTTTTTCTCTTTTATTTTACTTTCATTGTAAATATCACGCCAAGGAAAGTCGGCGTCCGCATCTCTAGTTCGCAATTCTAGGATCTCTAGTCCATTTTAGGAATTTCTAGTCCGTATTTCTAGAATGTTAGGGTGTCACCTTTCCGAAGTTAAAATTGCGAAAGTCAGTGTTGGCCTATGCCAATGTACTTTTCGTGATTTTATCTTCAAGATTTGTAGAATGAGGATTCGAGGATCCTCGCTATACAAATTTTCTCGGAACTAATTGTTACACTTCTGACATATCACACGATTGCGTCGGCACCTACCGAAGTTAGCTTCTAACTTTTTCCTTTCCCCTTTCTTGATTCTCATAATATTTTTCTATTTTTATTCCTTTCACATCTCCTCGTAACAGTTACTGCTACCTTTTTTTATTTCTCGTAAAATTAATAAAGGCAAAAATTTATTACTTCATAGATAAGTAATGTGAATAGCAGCTGTTAATTTACGTTGACACGTTGTCCATATCACCTGACTAAATCCCAATAATCTTAGAATTTTATAAACACATGGGTGACATAGGTAGCCAGTGTTTTGAAATAAAAATTTAACAGGCAATGCATGTTATCTTTTTGCGACCGATTATCGTGATCGAAGTGACATTTACTATATTCTACAATTTGGACTGACTAGCCGCCAGGATGAAGGATTGCGGATAAAAATAAATTCAAGCATATTCTATAATTTGGACCGTCAGTGAACCGAATAGCTGCCAGGATGAAGGATTGCGGATAAAAATGAATTTGAGCAAATATAAGTCCTACTTAAAAATTGAAAAATATGAATAACCATTGTACTGTTCATATCTCCTACCCTTTAGTTTTGATAATCTCAAATGAAAGTACTTTCTCGAAAGATTATCGAAATGGCATTGACACTTTGCACCAAAATAATCTTGAAATTTTCAGAACGCTGGTGACATAGATAACTAGTAGAAAACGAATGAAAATGTAATAATAGCTGACTTTGTTCAGACCGAGACGGCATATTGCAACTTGAAGAAAGGTTAATATGGTAATTGATTATTAAAATAAAATTGATTTATTATTAAACTCGAAAGTTTCTATGCTTGGGAATAGAACCATGATGTGCGGATACTAGTTTGCATACCATGTTTTGATCAATGTTTAACATATGCTCAATTCAGGCAGTTTGTCACTAAGAGCTGAATTACGCAAACTGAGGCCATGCCCTTTACCCTGTTTCAGTTTTTACCCTATTGTATATTGAATAACTCGATGTTTATTCACTTTGGCCAGGGATAATAAAATAAAATTAATATGAAAAAATTAAGTACTGAATGGCGATGCTGGGTGTCTAACACTTTTTCAACTCGTAACAGTAAATTCTCGAATTCATCTCTGTTTTCAAGACCAGATATCTTTAAAAGGAGTTATTTTATAAGCAGAATCGTATCTCTGAGTCAAAATAAAATTATTTTTCTAAAGACTTCTTTTTCGAAAATGGTTTTAGAGGTTGACTTGACACACCCAAACTTCATGTCAAGTGGTAACTTTGAGTTTTAAATAAGTTTCAACTGTTAAATTATTTCCATATTTCGTGGCATTATAAGTCAAGAAATTATTTAGCCCCGTTTAACAATTCATTTTTTCGCTGGGGGGGGGGGGGGGGGGGGGGATTTTTGGGGCGACTCCATTGGGGACTTAAGGATTAATAAAATAATTTGCAAATGCGTTTTCAACATATGTATACATTGCATTCAGCACAACATACCCAATTCTTTTCTCCAATCTCCATTCTACTTTTTATTTTTACTCATAGGATTAGGAGGAGGTTTGAAGTACATGTTGACCATCAATTGTGCTTTTTTATAGCCAAAGACGATTTTCATCGAAAAGGATTCTCCAACCAAATCACCAACTAAAGAATGTACCCTTTACGGGGCCAAAGGTTTGAAGATTTAAGAATCGTGAAAACCATGCTAGAAATGCATCAGTAAGAACCAAGGCGTCATGTTGCATGTAGTATCCAAAAAAAAAAAATTCAAGCCAAAACCCTAATAGGAACATTCATGAAAAATAGAGAGAATCCTCGTTGATTATGTAAAAGGCAAAATTTTTCAAAAACTGCCAACTAGTATTTCATATCCTAATTGACTTCAAACTAGTGTCCAGAACATACAGTCAAAGTGTAGGACCATTCACATACGGACTGGACATTCTCACTATTTTCAAAAACCACATGCCAAACCTCTGGCTAAACTTCGAAGGATATGGAAAACCTATATAAGCAATAGGATCCTTGTACACACACTTGTCATCCTTTGACTGTATGTTATGGACCAATCAATTTTAGAAGTACAAACTGATATGTTTTCCTACTATACAAGGTACAAGCGAGAAGCAGGGGTCTCACCTGAAGACTGCGCGTCTATCAACCTAAAAAGTCATGACAGAGGAAACAAATTGTCAGCCTTTCTGCATTAAACCTGACACAGTCTCTTAGGAAGAATACAACGCTCTCCTAAGGGAAATGGAGAGCTTCCAATTCATGGTCCAAGCACTTTCGGCCGAACTCTAGACACCACAAATGCATTAGTGTCATTTTCTTTTAGTACAGGAGCAGGGGCATTAGCAATGTCAAACCCTCCATCGGCATCAGTCCAGACAAGGGCAGTTCTTGTCTAGTTAGCAGTCGACATCTCAGTGGGACCACAAAGGTCAATTCCCATAAATCCAGTCCAGCCAGTTATGCCAAATACCCAGGACAAAGTTGGAAGTCAACCAAGGAACCCAAACCCATCAAAGAGGACAGACCCCACATTTATCCAAAAAACTAAAAATATTGAGAGAGCCATCAAAGCCATGCAAGGGGCAAGTCCCTACCTCTTCACTAACGTCTCATGCTTGTGTGCCTTTCCAAACCTGCAACTGCTAGCCAAGTTCAAAATACCGTGTTTTACCAAATTTGACTAGACCAATAATCCAATGGCCCGCCTTCACCTTTATGTTGGGGCATTATGTGGGTATCCAAACCTAGAGAAGCTAATGATGCAGCTATTTTAGCACAACCTTGTAAGGCCCTAGCGCAGTGGTTCGCTAATCGTGATGTCCGTCAGTCTAGAACATGGGCAGAGTTGTCACAAAGTATTTGTGAAACAATACAGACATACTCAAGGTTGGTCGTAGATCGGCTTTTTCTAATAAGAATGGAGCAAGAACCTAGAGAGTCTTGTTAAACTATGCACGTCATTGAAAAAATCTGCCCACATAGGTAGTGCCACCGCTAGCCGACTCAAAATATGTGCATCTATTCGTCCAAAATTGCAAAGGTGTCTACTACGAGAAGTTCTGCACTTCAATAGGAATATCCTTCAGCAAAATAGTTCAGCAAGGAGAAATGATTGAGGATGGAATCCAGACTTGGTGGATAATGGATCTTTATCCCCAAGACTAACGAAGCTCCATTCAAAGCGAGGTGAGCGACCAAGGGTGGTCATACCATTTCCTAATCAAAATAGTTAATCCAGCCACAACACTACACCAACCTTTTCCTTTGTAAAAAAGAAAAAAGAAGCGAAAAGAAAAGGTAAAAAAGAAAATCACCTCCACCATATCAGCTACTGCATATCATCACCAACCCCTTAGCCAACCCATCAAAAAGTATCCTAAACATGTTTTCTCACAAGAGTCATAGAGACTGGAGTAGATCCTGCTAAATCTAGAGGAGACCACTCCATTTTCACAAAAAGCGTCAAAGATGAAAAAGTCCATTTTGAAAAGAAGGACAATACAAATGGTCAACAATGACACTCAAAATCATCCCAAAGGATCCCTATATCTCTGGAAGAGATTGGTTAGAACTCTCAAGTTTTGGTAGACTTGTCTGAGTAGAGCCTTTATTCATGTTTTCTATATTGATTTTGTTGTTTCAAACTTTCAAAATGAAAATTTGTTTATTTCAATGTTATGAAAAATCGTGCAATGGTTATCCAGCTTTAAGCAGATGAATAAAGATTGTGTTGTTTGCTTTCATATATGCTTCTCTGTCCAATCAGAATAATTGATTTTTTACAAAACTTGTTATTTTGGGATCTTAAAATTTGTCATTTTGATCCAAGTAGCATAACAATCTTAAGCACAAGACGAGCACGACTTTATCTTTAGACTACATTTCGAACTCATGGGGACTGAGATTGGTTTGTACCAACAGTGAGATTCTCAAACAAGCGAGTGAGCTATAGAAAGAACCACATGATAAATCAACAAATCTCAAAATGCCAAAGAAATAGAAGCCATTTAAAAGAAACAAGAATGATTGAACTTTGACAAATGGTAGAAGGAGAAATTCACTTAATGGTCAAAAAACCACAAGTACATGTTTTTCCTAGGCTCACGAAATTAAGCCAAAATCAAAATTCAAATAAGAAAAAGCTCAGAAGTCACAAACTCAAATAGAACTTTCAGCAAGAAGTAATTCTTATCCTGAGTAATCTGCAAATGATAGGAAAAATCACCATCCAGATCTAGAAGAAGGCAAAGCAGCCCTATACTCTGGCTAACCAAAGAAGATCAGAACAATCCTAAAGAAATACATTCAAATTCATGATGCAAAAACTGCAAAATGACTCTAAAAGCTCAAGTGCAAATGACACCTATTCATGAGTCTACCTATCAGCTACTCCAAAAAGAAGCACACAAAACCTAATGTGTCCACAATTTTAGATTGATCGTGGATGACGCCTCAACACTCAAAAAATTGTTGGGTACATGATGGGACAACTAGAAGAAAGAGCAACTTGCAAACAGAATGCTTGTTTCGGTTTAATTTTAATTGAAATGTTTCTTTCTGAGTGGTTATTTTGATCTTGGAGCATTGAAATTTTTTCTCTCTATTCTTTCGTATGAATGTTCTAAAAAACAAGGACACAAAAAAAACCCCATTGCCAAAAAAAAAAAAAAGAAGCCAAAAGGTAAAAGTATAGGTAGAAAACACATGTCATGTAATATTCTCTCTCCATCTTTCTCACAAAATTTTTGTCAATGCTCGATGGATTGAAATGCTCAAGGAAAGTCTATTTCAATTAAAAGTAGGTCATATTCCTAGAAGAAGGAAAAAAGAAGAGAAACAGAAAGCTAGCGTTGTCAAAATCTAAAAAAGGGCTACACCAAAATTGGCTAAGTCAACGTAGCTGAAACCTGAAAGGGGGTTGTGGCAAAATCGACGAAATCTAGCATAGTCAAAACCTGAAAATGAGCTACAACAAAAATGGATAAAAAAGGCACAGTCAAAACCTTACAGGGGGTTGGAGCACAAAAATGAAAAGCCGGCACCGGTCAGAACCCGAAAGAACAATGATGGCAAAAATGGCTCAAAAAGGAAAAAAAAAAAGCTGAAGCCATTTGTCCACACAAGTCTACAAGACCAAGTCTAAAAGGCTGTCGGAGGCAGACTCAGTTTAAGTTCCCATGAGCTTAGAGATTGGAAATCACAGTCAAGCTATGTGATACGCTTGTGCTAAGATTTTGAAACTGCATGGATCAAAAGAGGTAAACCCTAATAAACTGTTATTTGCTATCCAGTAAGTATTTCTAATAATCTACTAGCAAATAAGTACAATTTCAAAACACATATTTTTATAAGAGAAGCATACATGTTCATAGAACACTTATTTTGTATACATCTAATCATGCAGGATACATGTGTTGAAAGATGCAGATCTTCAAGAGAAAGAAGAGAAATAATACTCTGCAACAAAAATTCAGGCTCACTTAGTTGCAGTTGCTATTCTTCTAACGCTACTCAAAAGTGGCTCAAAAGGGTTCCAAAGTCCTGATCCCATGACAAGGCATGCACTTGATTGCAATCTTTACAGCCTAATGTCGAACTCCCATGAAACTTAGATTGGAAAAAGTTCGACACGTTCACAAGGAAAAAATGAGAAAAAATCAAAGGGAAAATCTCTCAGGGTTTACAAACCTCCGAAGCAAGAAGACCTAGAAGGTCCAGCTAAAAAGTGTTCACATTATCCAGTCGACAAGGCGACATCTCAGAAGTCAACACAAAGATGACAAACAATCGGAATTTATGCAAGAGCAAAATAGTAAGGAGCCAGGACAAATTTCCCATGAGAAAAGAGATGTGGATAGTAGGGAAAGTCTTGGAATCAAATTTCTAAAGACTTTGCTCAAGTTTAAAATAAAATCTTGGAATCAAATTGCCAAGGATTTTCAAATTTTTGCTTAGAGTCAAATTTCTAAGTCTCTCAGATCTTGAAATCAAATTTTCAAGGATTTTCATCAAACTCTTAGAGTCGTAATCTCTATAGATTTTTAGATTTTTGGCTTAGGACCAGATTTCTAACACTTTGGAGTCAAAATTTCAAGGATTTTGAACAAAATCTTGGAATTGAATTGCCAAGAATTTTGACATTTTTCAACTAGGAATTAAATTTCTAAGTCTCTTTCAAAATCTCAAGGTCATATCTTCATGTCCTTTTCAATGCTTGGCTTAGAACTGTAATCTCTGAGTCTTTTTCAAAACCATGAGATCATAATCTTCAAGGATTTTTGCTATTCCTAGCTTAAAGTCGTAATCTCAAAGCCTCTTTTAAAAAACTTTATGTCTTAATCTTTGAGAATTTGTAAATCTGACTTTGAGTCGTAATATTCAAGTCTTTCACAAATCTCGAGGTTGTAATCTTCAACTAGCTTCAAAGTTTTCAGGTTGAAGTTATAATCTTTAAATCATCTTTCTCAAAATCTTGAAGTTTGATCTTCAAGGAGTTTCAAAGATTCAGCTTGGAGTCATAATCTTTAAGTTTTCTCAAAAGTCTTGAGTCAAAATTTCAAGGAGTTTCGAAATTTTCAGGTAAGAGTCGTAATCTCTGAGCCTTATTTAAAACCTTGAAGTCATAACTTTCAAGAATTTTCAAAACTTTCCAGCATAGAGTCGTATTATTTGAGCATTTCAAAAATCTTGGAGATGTATTTTCAATGGCTTTTCAAATTTTTGACTTAGAGTCGTAATCTTTGAGTCTTTTAAAAAAAACTTTGAAATCGTAATCTTCAAGGATTTTTATAATTTCTTGGTTTGGAGCCATAATATTCAAACCTCTCTTAAATCTGGAAGTCAAATCTTCAATTTTTATAGAAACCATGAAATCTAATTTTTAAGATTTTTTCTTGTACAAACCTTGAAATTGAATTTTCAAGAGTTTTATCATGCAAATCTTGAGATTGATTTTCTCAAGAATTTCAAACATTTTTCATGGACTCAGATGTTTCAGGGAACGTTTATATTTTCAGCATTTTTCCTGTGACTCATATGTTCCAGGAAATCTTTACATTTTTAGCATCTCCCATGGACTCGAATGTTCCAGGGAATGCCTTACATTTTCAGCATTTTTCATATTACTCAAGTTCTGAAATTGAATTTTCAAAAATCTCACTTTCAGAAACCTTGGAGTCAGATTTTCAAGGATTTTCAGGTCTTATCACCGTTTTGTAATTAAATTTCAAGATTCACAAGCTATGCACCTTGGAATCGATTTTTAAGGATTTCACAGTCAAAAGTTCCTAATTTGCAAGTGTTCTTTCGAAATTGAATTTTTGAAAGTAGTTTTTGTTCTAGTAGTTTCAAAATTTTCAATAAATAACCCAAGCTATCATTTTCAGGGCAGAGTTTCCTCAAAAAATGCAAGGGAGATGCCAATAGAATTCACCATCTCGAAGAACTTGAAACAAGGCATGAAGATGAGAAGACAAGCACATCAGTCCCCGACTTCCCTAGTTTCAAAGACAAAGTAGATGTTATCTCAGACATTAAGAGTGGAATAGTTGTTAAAGGCAGTTTTAGAATAGAGTAGCACGACCTGATTTTCAATCGCGGTGAGACAAAATTCAACATCTTACATTTTTGTCTACCCTTCACTTCACCAAGAGTAGACAAAGAGGGGCAGCTATTGATACTAGATTTTGGCCCACCGCTCAAATTATCATGAAACATGCCATCAGAACAGGCTCAGAAAAATTTGTGCACAAAATGACCATTTTGTCCCTAAATCGGCCAAAGACGCGTGGAATGATATGAAAACTGAAGAACTTCACGGGAGACACTTTCAATCACTGAGAAGGCCTATGAACACGATTTAATTGATACTTGACCAACTTCAGAGAATTTAGCGAAATTTGGATACAAATGACCATTTTGCCTCTGAACGGGCAGTTCATCAGAAGCAGGATTGAAAGGTCAGCACAATCAGCCTGAGATACCTCTATGGTGTGGGGAAGGATATTAATGTTAACCAAGATCCAATCGGGCTATGTTAGTAGGTTTGGAGAGAGTTAGAATGTGAAAAGACGGTTTCATCCTTCTGGTCGGACGGGAATTGAGGAAGCTTCTAAATTGAGGTAGAATGATTTCACCGCCTCAATTTTGATGATGAATCTTAATAGAAAGCCAATGAAGTGTCTTGGAGGTCAACTGAATGCACAGAGAATAAACCTGAAAAATTCGGCAAGTTAGCTTACAAAAGGACCATTTCGCCCTTGCACAGACCAGAGCCCAGGAGCACTATTCATGAGACAACATCATTCCAACCTCATATTATTGATTAGCACATTGATATGAGTCCATTAATAGTGACTGGAGTAAAATCGAGTGACACCGACATTTTTTCGGTTGGTCAAAATAGTGCTCTGGATAGCTCGATTTACAAGGTAACATGTCCGAGGTTCAAGAAACGCTGGTTATTGATCAGTTCGATGATATTAGCTCATTGGTGCCATCCAAAGTCCGATCTGAGGTCGGAAGGCCAATAAATTGTATTTTTTGAAGGATTCAGGAGCATATCGACATCAATTTGGGAATTCAATTTGCAAACCGACATACCTTGGACATGAAGGCTAAAGTCAACATGACCATCTCAACTATACGAGTCCAACGACAGTGTCCATGATCGAATTAGAGTTTGTTTGATAGTCCAAATATAGTAAATAGCATCCGAGGATTTATTGGCATAAAAGGGCAAAATGATAATTGGAAGAAAATCACCCCATGCTTTCATTGCATGTGGGGGACACGTGTTGTGGCCAAGCCGCTTGCTATGTGGAAGCCTCATGCGGCTATGATACTCATTGGCTGGGTTGAGCCAAAGCCGCATGCTACCCATGCGCCACTTGCTACTTCTGACCCATGTGCTACTTTTGGCCCATATGCTACTTTTAAGCCACATGCTACTTCTGAGCTGCATACGGAAATTTCGTCTATGTGGCAGCTTCTCTTTGGTCATTCAAGGCTACAGCACGTAGACATGTTTGCAGGATTGGCAACTAGGATGGCTTCACGCGTGGATCATTGACGTGGCAATATACCATTTGCGCGATGAGTTGGCAACCCCATGGCTACTGAAGGGCAGGTGACTGGGCAATATACAATTGGTTTGATGACGCGGTTGTCGCCTATTTTTTGTCTATAGATACGAAAATTTTTATCAGAAAGGGGGATCGAAAGTTTTTGACGAAGTCTTTACCGATTAAAAATCTAGAGTGTTTCCTTCGCCTAAAAGATATCAAAACTTTCCCATACTAAAAAGCCGAGAGTTAAAACGAAAGCCAAAATTTCATGAAAATTCGAGAGCCTGAAGACTCTAGAGAATTTGTTCACTTTCCACCTCGGATAATCTTAAGCTTCGTAGCTTCGAATTTTTGAGACTTGAACGATATTAGTTTTAGGTCTCCGATTAGGTTTATGTAGTTGAGAATCAAGTCGGGACTCTACACGATTCTCGTCAAGATTTAGAAAAATCCAAACGACCTTTTGATTAGCATAACTCGAGATAACGAGAATTTTGAATTCAATGTTATGTCAAATTATGATTTTATTTAGGCTTTCGAGTATTTTTTGTATTTCATTATAATTTGTCAAATTCATAATCAATGCAAGGTATATCGGTCACGAAGCCGAGTTTACGCTTTATTTGTCATTTTTTATTTCTCTCTCTATTTTTCTCTTTTATTTTACTTTCAATGTAAATATCACACTCAAAAAAGTTGGCATCTGCATCTCTAGTCCACACTTGTAGGATCCCTAGTTCATTTTTAGGATTTCTAATCCATATTTCTAGAATGTCAGGGCGTCGCATTTCGAAAGTTAAAATTGTGAATGTTGGTGTTGGGCTATGCCTATGCACTTTTCGTGATTTTAACTTAAGCGAGATTTTTATAATGAGGATTCTAGAATCCTCGCTATACAAATTTTCTCAAGCTAATAGTTACATTCCCAGCATACCGCTCAATTGCGTTAGCACCTGCTGGAATTAACTTCTAATTTTTTTTCTTTCCCAATTCTCATAATATTTTTCTATTTTTATCCGTTTTTTGTCTCCTCATAACAATTACTGCTACGTTTTTTTATTTCTCGTAAAATCAATAAAGACAAAAATTTGTTACTTCTTAGCTAAGTAATATGAATAGCAGTCGTTGGTTTATGCTAAGACGCTGTCCCGATATCTCGAAATTCCGTAAACACATGGGTGACATAGGTAGCCACTGCTTTGAAATGAAAATTTAACAGGTAGTGCACGTTATTTTTTCGCGACAGATTATCGTGATCGAAGTGATATTTACTATATTTTGTAATTTGAACCGTTGGTGAATTAAGTAGCTGCCGAGATGAAGGATTGCTGATAAAAATGAATTCAAGCATTTTTGTAATTTGGACCGTCAGTGGATTGAGTAGCTGCTGAGATGAAGAATTGCGGATAAAAATAAATTTTAGCTAATATTTGTCCTACCTAAAAACTGAGAAATATGAATAGCCATCGTGCTGCCCATGTCTCCCAGTCTTTAATCCCGATAATCTCAAATAAAAGTTTATCGTGCAAATTTGCAATTTATGTCAGTTTGCGTGCCTTGCTTTCTCAAAAGATTATCAGAACAGCATTGACACTTCGCACCAAATTAAACTTGAAATGTTCGGAACGCTGATGAGTTGGTGACATAGGTAGCCAGTGGAAAAGGAATGAAACTATGATAATAGCTGATTTAGTTTAGGCCGAGCCGACATATTGTAATTTGAAGAAAGGTTAATATGGTAATTCATTAATAAAATAGAATCAGACTATTGTTATACTTGAAAGTTTTATATCAGGGATTTAAGGTACTTGGCACTTGGGAATAGGAACATAAGGTGCGGATACCAATTTACATACCATGTTTCGGTCAAAATTTAACATACGCTCAATACAAGCATTTTGTCACTAAGAGCTAAATTACGTAAACTGAGGCCCTACCCTCGCACCCTATTTTCACATTTTACCCTATTATACATTCAATCACTCGATATTTATTCACTTTGGCAAAGGATAATAAAATAAAATTAATATGGAAAAATTACGTACCGAAAGGGCGATGTTAAGTGTCTAACATCTCTGTTTTCAAGACTAAATTTCTTTAAAAGAAGTTATTTTATAAACAGAATTGTATTTCTGAGTCAAAATTAAATTATTTTTCTAAAGACATCTTTTTTGAAAATGACTTTAGAGGGTGACTTGACACACCTGAACTTTATGTCAAGTGGCAGCTCTGAGTTTTAAATAAGTCTCAGTTGTTAAATTATTTTCATACTTCATGACATTACAAGTCAAAAAATTATTCAGCCTCGTTCAACAATTTATTTTTGCGAGGGTGGTTAGGAAATTTTCGAGTGCAACTACATCAACTAACCTTAGCCACTTTCCTTTTATCGGCTTGAGGACGCCCAAGACATTGGTTGTCTCTCCCTTAGGGTCCGGAGCTGTAATCACAGACGGTCCCAAAGTCACCTCAAATTGAAGACACTCACCTCCTAGTTGGGATAGTTCCATAAATACAATGGGTTGATGCTCGGATTCAACATATGGGATGACGCCCAGAACATCACTTGCCATGACGGACCATCTCAAACCGGTTTCAAATTTTCTTTCCATTAACTTCAACTTACTTTGTCTCTATACATGAATTCAGTTATAATGAACGCCCTGACATCCTTTGCTGCCATGATACAAGCGTCATTCAATCTAGAGGCCCTAACGTATGACTCTAGCTTTTACCCCACATTCAGGTAACAATAATTTTCCAAAAGTTTAGGTAGCATAACAGCTATAAATAAAACCATCCACAATTTCAACAAAATAACAATTTTACCAAAATTCAATAATAATTCATTTCCTCCCAAAATCGCCAACAACATAGCAAGACTAACTAACAGCATAACGATATAATTTAACCAAATAGAGTCGGGTTGACATTCCTGCTCTTACGAAATCTCACATGAATTCGTGGACATAATAATACTAGAGGTGTATGCCTGTTAGTGTGTAGGTACAAGTGATACTTGGGGCTGAGTTGAACAAAATAACAAGCTAGTGCGTTTCATTCGAGAGGAGAGCCAGAAAAATACACTGACCGATCAATCGCCCTCAGTGATCGGTCGATCGCCCCCAAAAATGGGTTATGAATTAGAATGCAGCAGAGAGGATTTTAATGCAATTGAACCCTTATATTGTTCAATCGAAGGTTAAAGATAATTATTCCTACCTTGAATGATGATTCTTGTGAAGAACTTGGCAATGGATTGGTGGAATTCTGCCTTCCTCATCTCCCACAAAATTTTCAGATCTTTGTTTTGTTAGTAATCTATTATAATCAACGGGTATCTGTAATCTTAACGTGGGGAGATTAGTAAGTATTTAATAACTTGGAGCTCGAAATATAAATTGAGATAAGGACGGGAGTGCAATTATAATTCTTTAGTGGTGTGAATTATAATTTGTGAAATAAGAAATATAGTCTTGGTAGGATTAGGGTTTCTTATTTTACACAAGGAGCCCAGAATTATTTCTCCTGAGGTCCCTGCCCTAGCCCTATAAATATACCGCTTCGTTCTCTAGGTCAGAGGAGATTACGTAATTGAGAGACTTGAATACGTTTGAGAGACTCGAATACGTGGGTCTGAGAGAGAACAAGACGATCTCGTTTGATCCCACAATCGATTACGTAATTGAGAGACTCAAATACGTTTGAGAGACTCGAATACGTGGGTCTGAGAGAGAACAAGACGATCTCGTTTGATCCCACAATCGGCACGAGAATCGAGGTATAAGGGAATACGGCAGAAGATCTTTAGGCTTACAGCAGACGGTTGTAACAAGTTCTACCAGCGATCGTTGTTTTGTAGGAGTCGAGGTAAAACCCTTATTCCGCCTTGTAGGGTTTTTCGATTTGTTAACGTTTAATCTGTACGCATATTGCTGGGTTCTGGGAATGGATTCCCAACATGTTTCTCTCGGTAATGACTCAAAATGTTTAATATATCATTGGAGCATTTTATTAATACTTTGCGTATATAATTTTTTTTCGTATGCATGTATGTATGTGTATATATATATATATATATATATATATAGAGAGAGAGAGAGAGAGAGAGAGAGAGAGTGATCCTATCTCCTCCCTCTCGTCACCTTCCCCTCCCATCACCAGCTCTCCCATCCTACCTTGTGCCCAACCCCTCCCATGTGAAGCCATCATCCATGGCTATTTCGCACCCCAGCAAATCACCACCCTTCATCTTGTCCCCCAAACTTTGGCTATAAAAGGCAGTCCTCCCCTTAGCCAAACACACTCGACCAAGAACTGCAATAGCAAGAGAAGAGAAGGAGGAAAGAAGAAGAAGAGCCGCTGCCGCCGATGGTGGATTGTTTCACAATCAAAACCCGACAAATTCCGCTTGAAATTTCGAACCAATGTAAGATTCTTATTCTAGAGGTTTCAATTTAGTTGCGGGGTATTTCGAGATGTTTCGAGGCCTTACCAGAGTCTCTCCAGAATTAAACAGAGAAACTAAAATTTGGAAGATGGTGTAACGTGGGAAAATGGGGGAAATGGTTTTAAAAATGAAAAATTTACACTTACCCCCTTGATTATTTGATTAGGTTAATTTGAAGTTTGTAAATTATAGATTGAACCCGAACCTTTAAAATTTTAATTTTATTAATTATTATATTACACTAGGATCCTACTATTTTTACAAAATGACAGTTGTGTCCCTATTTATGTAAAATTTCAGATTTACCCTTGATATGTTTTGATTACAAGAATGCCCTCCTATAATTTGATAAATATAATTTAGATGTTATATTTTTTCTAAATTATAACTAAACCACTTTACTTATCCGAATTACTATATTTTTACCCCCTTAATATATTTTTTTCACCACTTTTTTACGATGATGTTGTCCTTTTAAACTTACTTTTAAATTATGAATTTAACCTCATATCAAACTTTATTCAATTTATAAATGCACCTTAGAATTTTAGTTATGATGTTACCTTGGTATTATAATTACAAAATTTGAATAAACTTTATTTAAATTCATAACTTTTCTTAAATTAAATTACATTTTGCCTATGTGTGATATACATACATAATAAAATATAGGTTGATTAATACTAAACTTCGTAGGAACTTTAAACAAATTGTAACTATAATAATTATGTATGTTAAATTATTTTTTTATACGCATATTAATTATAATTGTTCTGCCAACATGCTCTCAATTATTTAAATTCTTGTCCTTCATATGTATCAATTATGACATAGCATGATGTTAGAGATCAGCTTTTGAACGTAGTCATTTGATGGAACATTGATGCGCAGAGTATCCTGTGGATACTCATACGTTGAACACATCGAGAACTGTGTAAGATTAATTGTTGTGTATATATTTCTCGTGGTAATATTTATGCGTGTCTTATAGCCGTGATGCAACTTAAACCGAACTTTGACTTTAACCAAAAGTGTAATAGACCCAAGACGTGTGTCACCCAAGCATTGCATTTAGCCCTGTCATGTGTTTAGCCAAGTTACGTCTAAGCCAAAATTATATCTAATCCTATTGTGCCCTTTTTAGTCTAATGGCCTCCTTAAACTTTAAACTTATAATGTTCCGGCACGTTAACAAAAGGATATAATGCTAGGGAAGGCATGTTGATTGAGAACATGACGAACAGGAACAGTGTGGTTGGGGAGCACTGTGGTTGGGAAGCACGGTTGATTGGATGGTCGGAATCGTTATCGTTTGGGAGCACCATACATTTGAACTATTGATTTAGAATTATTGATTCAAAATATATGACGAGGTCATTCTTAGAACAATTAATAAATTTATATGACATGGTCATACTTTATAATATATTGATTTAAGTCGAGGGCTTATGGAACATTTGGGATTGATATACACTATGATAATTATGATTTCAATTATATTATTTCGATTAAATCTTGTACTTATTATTTTGAAACTTATTTTATTGCATGACGTCACTAAACCTGATTGCTTCTGTATGTTTATACATTACATATCATATTAATGCTCTAAAATATTAAAAAGAAAACTTACGGGTAGGGTAACTTATTGAGTGTCAAGACTCATAGTGCAACTTTCTTCTACTCCTAGCGCTTTATGTCAGGTACCAACGACGATGGGGCCAGACCAGATTATGCATCGCACAATGAAGCTTAGCCAGAGGAAGAAACGGTGGAGCCGTGGTTTACTTAAATTAGTTTTAGACTGCTCTGACTTTAGTTTAAAGTCTTTTTGATGTAAACAGTCTTTTTGAATATTTCAATAAAATGATGGTATTTTGGTTATTTCATTCTTTTAAATTAATATGTCTAAAATTTGGAGCGTTACACTATCACTCTCTCAATCTCACGTTGGTTGCTTCAGATGTAAAAACGTGAGAAAGAATGACTATAGATAAGATTAGGATATTTTTGACATTTATACGTTTTCTTTGCTGACGTTGTTAGTATTTGCACGTAACTCATAAGTTGAGTGGGTTTTCATATGTAAAATTGTATTAGAGGGGTTGTAAGTGATTTTCGCCTAAAGTTTGAGGGGTAGGTGAAACTTTCCCTTCACACAACCGCGAAGAATTTACGCAACCGCCATCCCCTCTCCTTACGCGCCACCGAAGCTAGAAATATTCCGCCATGAGAGTCGGGGATGGGCGAACTCAGCCGCAAGCTGAGCACTCGGCGAGCAAGAGAAGACCTTCTTCTACAGTACAACCATGTCACCTCCACGAAACCTCGAAGAAGCGAAGATTAGTAAAAGAAACTGAAACCCTAACAGTGAAACCCCTAGCAACTCATACTCCGCTGCGATCGAACTGTGCCACGTCTGCTCATTCTTCATTTCAAACTCGATACAAGCACAGGAAGCACCGCAGAAGAAAGTCCTCAATTTCTGAGGGTGATCGCAAGTGGGTGTATTCTACTCGTGATCTCTCCAGTTATAAAGGTACTGAATTGTTGTTCCTCCATCTCTAGATGTGAAGGAGACATACACATACATGCCCATCTAATACATCTTAGTACTTTAATTTATGCATCAATTTACTTGGAAAAAACCAAACTGTCGTGGTAATTACAAAAAACGAATTCAGTTTCCCCCAGTTTCATAGGTTCTAAACCCTTGGTAGGACTTTTAGGGATAAAAAAAAAGTAGGTTCTAGGGGTGCATTTGTTTCAATTGAGAAAAAAGCTGTTGAAATTTGCTTGTAGTGGTTGATTAGGCTTGGGTGATTATGAGATGTTTATCTGTTTTGTAGTGAATGAATTAGATGGTTAAACTTATCTGGGCTGTTGGAAGAGAATAGCGATTGAATTAGATTCTATGCATGGCATCAGAAGCGGAATTGGTTGTGTTAGTTTCTCAGGTCTGTGGTGCAATAGAGTTGTAATCCAAATCAAGGTTGTTAGAACTAATTAAACTTAGATTTTCCATTTGCCTCCATGTTCTTTGAACTTTGAACTAGTTCCCCTTTTCTGACCTCTCGGGATATTTCCATCTTATTCGGTACGAGTATTTGCTCTTGATTCTGCACTTTTTTGTTTTTCTGCAATTTTATCTACTTGTCCATGTTTACTACTCTAGTATCCGTGTATGCATCCAAATTCAAGCTCCTTTCTTGAATAATTGCTGAAAAAAGAGCTAGAGATGGACAATTGTTTGAAGTCTCATTCGGGCTAATTTGCAAATACCTGTCATAATTGTGTTTACAACTGTGAAAAAAAAATATTTAATTATCAGTCATCATTTTAGTTGGTGGATCACTGAAATCCTACAGAAGTAAACTTTGTACCTTAGTAATTCCTGGGTCCTGTTTTTTGCAATTTTGGCATGTTTCCTATTTTTTAATCTTGTGAATTGGGAGGGAATATTTTCTTTTGACCCTTGAAAGGTAATTGAGAAAACTTCCATGTAAGAGAAGATGCAATTTAGAAAAACATCGGGAGGGTGGACTTCTAGGCTTCTAGCAATGATGAGGTCCCTAAAACCAGTACTAACTCAATGAAATTAGACCTTGAAAAGAAAAGATAAGTTATTTATGCATGCACAAATTTATGGTATTTATGATTTCTCTAAAACCAAAAGCCCCAAGATTTCACTTTGTTTTGTTGCCCTTTCAATAGCTTTGTTGGTTGTTTTTACCTTTCATTGCAGTTTGTCCTCAATACCTGATCATATGTGGTTTGACTATACTTTCGAAGCTCTAGTATATAGCCTCATAAGCTTTCTATCATGAATGCCTATTTGGGTTCAGTGAAATTTCAAGCTTGGGCAGTATTTAGAGCAACCACCAAAGTGTGAAGTTTAGGTTGTTCGAAGTGGAGGCCTTTAGGATCTTCTCCACGTTCATAAGGAGAGGGTAGGTGATTCAACATTTAGTGCATAGTATCGATTACAGGGGGCTGAAGCCTTCTGAGGTGGGTTTCCATTCAATGTCATATGCTGTTATTTAGTACTAGTTTATGGGAACCTAGTCTCTTGAACTGGATGCTCTCCCCTTTCTTCACTTGTTTAGGCCAATTGTTGCTCCTGAAGTATAGTTCATCTCACTTGATTTTTGTCCATTCAGAGTTAAATGTTCCTTCTTCCTGCTTTTGTTGCATAGGTGATGGGTGTTACTAGAAAGAAAAATTGATGCACTGCTCCATGTATGGCTATTTTGTTGTCTTTTAGGTTTGATACTAGGAATAGTTACCAATATCTGTATGTATGTTTCTATGCCTGAATTTGTTCTTCATTCTGCAGATAAGAGTGTTTTAGTGTCATTGTGTAATAAATTAGTCCAGCCCGATGTCTCAGACCAATAGTTTGTTCTTTTGTCCAGCTCAGGGTTTGGTATAGTTACCAGATTTCATGTCGCGACTCAAATGCGGGTGATTGGAATAAATGACCGGCCAGTGATTCAAAATTACCATACGACTTTTGACGTTCGTTTCTACAAATTTCTATTTGAGTTTTATAATTTGAGGTGCACAAGTGTGAAATAAATCAACATTATTGGGAGCTTACTAGAAGTGCAAGAGATGTATATAGTTGCCCCTTTGGCATCAATTAACTGCACCACTAAATAGAATAAAAGTCAGTTTGAATTTGAACATTACCAAGTTCTACAAAAACAATAGTGACAGTACAACAGGGGTGAAGCATAGTGTACAACACAAACAACAGTAAAGCCATCAATGCCTGATTGATATCCTGATAAAGCCAAAGCTCATGTAAGTTGTGATATACTAAATTACATCTCCCTGGGGAATAGTCTATAATGTAATACACAAGGATTTCTCTATTGATAATATCTCAACATAATGGCGTCCAGTTGTTCTTATTGGTATTTTTCATGTAGGCTTCGATTGCAAAACTTTTATAATACCGTAAGCACAAAAATCATTAGGATCATATCTTAGGATATAAACATCAAATTAAAATTTTGATAAGGGACACCTGTTTTGATAATGATATCAAGTATCTTGGATACCTGGCCATACCTTTTCCCCCTTTTAACGCTCTATCACTTTCTGATTCATAATCTTGTGCCAAGACCTTGTTCAGAACTTCATATGTTCTGATACTGATTTCAATTCTATATTTCATTGATTGCATAGTTATGTTTAAGCATACTTTTTATAATCATGCTCAGGATTCTTTTGAAATTTTAAATGATGCTGGATTTGAAGTTGTCTATTGTTGACCAATCAAGCATAATAATCAATACATTTTGTCATTATTGGTATCAAATATAGCTCCACAAAACATGTATAACATTCCCCATAATCAAAGCACATCTTCGCAACTTAGCTTTGACGCCTGCAGTGCAAGATTTGAGCATACAGTCTAACGTTTGGCCTTGTGACCTCTTTGGCCTGACCAAATTCCATAATTAAGTTACCTATCTATCAAGTTAGTGACTTGAAGTCCAATAATGCATGATGACGGACTGTGCATCCCGGTTATGTCCCATGACCTATATAAATTTTGGCGGCGGAATGGGGTCCTTGGTTGTGCAGGTCTGCTACCGAACTTAATTTCAATCTAGAAATGGTTCCTCAAAGGGATTCTTGGGACTGCCCAATGACAGATGGTGCATTATGCATGATTTAGAATAGGGCAAGCAGCTAACTTGCTTCTTAGGGATAGCGGCGATAAAAAGGGATTTGGCTTGGACTCGAGCTGGAAAGTCTCACCGGTGGGGAGGAAAGAGAAGTCTAGAATTCAAGTAAAATAACTTTAGAGAAATTCCAAAATTGGAAGTCCTAAAAAATGAATAGGAAAATTATAGCACATCATACTGAAACTCCATGAAATTTTACAGGTTGATAGGTGACATGTTAGGCAAGTTTCTTCTGAAGAACTCATGAACAGAAAAGGCTCCCAAGCTGGGTTAAAACGCGACACAAATTTAACTGTACTGTTTTGTCACACTTGTGTAGAATTAAGTTTTATGGAACCAGCTGCTCGTTTCAATTGAAAACCTATTTTGTTTGAAAGCGAATACAAATCTAACTTTTGATATCAGGCTCACCTCTACAGGACTCTTCTAAAAAAGAAAAGATTAAGGCTTGTTTGGTGAATCAAAATGGCTTTTGAGGATCTATTAAATTCGCACTTGTTCTAAACACTCCAAACCCCCAAAACTCATTTTCATTTCAAAGAGTTCGGAAGGCAAATTTTTGGATTTTGATTTCAGAGAATGTAGATCAGCGACATGAATGTAGCAGAACAGAAGACAACAACAGAGAACAACAGCCACTTGGTAGTGGCTGATGTCAGTGGGAAAAAAAGGAGGGGAAAGGAAGAGGGAGGATGGGGGGGAGAGGAGAAAGGATGACCAAAGATGGAGGTAGCCATGGCTGCTGCAAGCGAAGAAAAAATATGTGTGTGTGAGAGAGAGAGAGAGAGAGAGAGAGAGAGAGAGAGAGAGATAATTTGCCAAATCCCTAATTGTATTGTTCTTTGTGAATAATTTCACCGATAGCGTGCAATTGGTTCTTGATTTATTGCGGTGTATGTATTTTTGCCTCATAAGATTCTTCAAAATTCACCAGAGACTTGAAGATTTACTTTAGGAATAACTACGAGGTTGAAATTTTAAAGAAAAATCCGTTTTGTGATTTTCTTATTTTTACATACAAATTGGGTTATCACATATCATCACCACTCTCTCTCTCAACTTTTTCTTCATTCTGCAGATAAGGTTGTTTTGGTGTCATACAATATTCTAGCTGTTGAGAATGCATCAAAGCACCCCGACTTGTACTCTAACATCCCAGCCAAATTTTTGGATTGGGACCGTCGGAAAAAGCTTTTATGTAAGGAGATTAGTCGGTATGGTGCAAGCATCCTATGTTTTCAGGCAAGTTTGAGTATCTTTGTAAGTATTTGATGTGTGCTATTTTTGTCTCAATCTTTGCTTTCTCATTCATTTTCTTGAGGAAAATAAATGAGTGAACAGCTCAATGTGGTATGGCAATTTGGTTTTATTAGGGCGTCTGTTTTAAATGGGCGTGGATCCATTCTAGGTAATTTGAGTTTTCTATGAGTTCCAATTTGTGAATTGGTCTTGAATGAGTTTATGGTTGGATGTCTGTAGACTTGGTTTTATTAGAGTAACCATTGACCAAATACTTGTGTATTCTGCAAACGAGCATTTTGTGTGTGTATGTTTGCAAACTTCTCTTCTCATCTTCTTTTGGAGTTCAAGACACTTGTTCATGGATTTGTATTTAAATAAGCTTCTGTTATTATAATTGCAGGAGGTCGACCGTTTCTGTGATTTGGATAATATTCTCCAAAAAGATGGCTTCAGAGGTGTTTACCAGGTATATCTATACTTGTCCAAGAATCCTTGCTCTAGCCAATGTTTTGATGAAACCCAATTCACTGTGTGCATTTGTACAAAGGCTCGAACAGGTGAAGCATGTGATGGATGTGCTATATTCTGGAAAAATGAGCAGTAAGGTTTCCTACTATCTTGGTGTATCCTACCTTATTATCCTATTTCTGTAGCTTTATGCTAGAAATGTTTTGAGATTCTCCCACATAAATGATTTGCTTTGAAGCAGCCGTTTTTTGAAATTATTCTTCAGCTTTTTAGAGGTCAATTGATAAAACATAAGCTTTATAATATGTCACGCATAATATATGGTTTCTTCAGAAATTTGTTTATCAGGGAGATGCCCCTTCCAATTTTTGTTTCAATTTAACAGCATTGGATAGTTAATGTAATTTGGTTCCTTTTTGCATTCAACTACCTTTTTATCCTCTGACTTTTAGCAATTCATATTGCAAACACAGATTTACCCTTTTGCATCAAGAGAGCATAGAGTACCAGATGTTTGGTCTTCGCAATAATGTTGCTCAACTCTGTGTTTTGAAGGTATATAGATTTCTAGATTTATCAATTTTTTGTTTTCTTGATTTTGTTTATAGGTTAATTAAAAATTGCAATATGGATTAGACATTTACTCACAAAGTTCTAGTGGTTCTACTTGGTCTTGTACTATAGATTAGTAATTTTGAAGTCTTACTGCTTTAAAAGTTATCCTTTTTCTGCAGCCATGTAATTGTTTGTCCCATTCTTTGAGACAGGCAAGTACATTATTTATGTAGGAAGTTTTATATTGGGTAAATACCTTCCAAAATGCAGGAAAGCCTAATAGCCAATGTCATTTTGTATGTGTGGTTGATTTTGGTGCGGCTGGTAATAAATCCATGCGGTGTCCATGGAAAATAGTAGTTGGACATCAGAAACATCTTTAGTTGGCTGAGGGTAAGGATTATCCTTAGAAGGTAGATTTGTGGGCGCTAGACTGCTATTTAGTCGAAGTTGGCCCTAGAACATTGATCCTGTAGAGCACCTGTCGGGTCGGCATGTTTTGCCTTTGAGCCACTATTGATCGGATGCCCATCGAAGCTACCCTTGTTGTGAATGTAGTTTTGTCGTATTAACTTTAAACCCAGCCTTTACTAGCCCATTGCTTAAGCCCAAGTTATTTGGTAGTGATGGATGGTCGATTATATATCCTTCACACTGCCTCTAACAATTTCACCCACTTTTGTGCAACGGTGATGTTGCGCCACACATGGCCCAAAATGTCTAAGCTCTAGTTGTTTGGTAGTAAGGGCAGTCCATGAATGTGGGGTTGCGGTTTCACAAAGTGTAATGCATATTTCTTCGAGGAGGTAGGGGACCATATTTGGGAACCATGTTACTGAGACTGCAGAGTTGTTCTTTCAAGTGTAATCATCCAATCAATTAAAATTTCAATTATCAGTTTCATCATGCAAAACACATTTCTAGGAGTTAATAACCTGTTTTCTTAAATGTTGCTAGGCAAGCATTATAAATTGATTTATTGGGCCCATCTTTGGGTATATTCAACCGCTTTTGGTATACTTTTTTTTTCTTCTGTTTAGCCAAGGAGTGCTCAGAAGCATTTGAGTGTTGTGTTATTATTTGGTTGTTAGATTGACACGTGTTTGTTTATGGTAGTTTCTGTGTGTTGGTGTTTAAAGACACCATTTATCTGTTAGATGATTGACTAATATGCTTTGTCATATGAGCTTGTATTCAAAATTTCTTTAATCTCTTGCAGATGTCTCAAGATCAATCAAGTTTCACTATGAATACTAAGGCATCATCGTAAGTAGTGACGTAGTCTGATTTTTTCATTGTACTTTTCTGTCGTTTTGTTGTAAAATGTAGAGAAGTTTTCATTGGTTGACTAATTGACGAGCTGATGAATTTCTTTTAACTCTCTGCTTTTGTTTGTACCTCTATATGGCGTATGGATGCTTTGTTATATCCTTTACCAGCATTTTGCGTTGCTGCGTTAACTTTTGTACTTTTAAGCTCAGGTTTGTTAACTGTTTGTTTTTGTGTATATGATTTACTATAAATTTGTTGTTTTAGACAATAGTTGATGGAGGACATATATGGAGAAGAAGAGAAGCACATAGTGGGCGATAGTCGTAATTCTCAAAAAGAATTCTCAATCTCGTTAGTCAAAGTCTAATGGTTAAATCATTGAGCTTCTTATTTATAGCTTATGTCTACATCGCTTCTCTCTTTCTCGCATTGACCGGACAAAGGTTTCAAATGAGCATCCCATGGGACAGCTTGAACCTTCCTTCTCGCAGTCAGCTATGTAACTCAGGCAGCAAAGGTTCGAGCAGGATGGCGGTTAGTCTTCTACAAACTCTAGTGAGATAAATAATACAAATATGAAAATAAACTCCTAATTAGAGATAAATAATTACTCTCTACATTTATTGGACCAAAAAGGCTTCTTTATTTGCGTTTTGCCCTTTGATTTCACGTAAGGATTCCTAAGCGGACAGCTAAGTTCTCCTCCACTGGAAAGATGACGAGTTATGAGTAGGACAAAGAACACTTTACAAGGGAGGAACTTGATAGTACCTGATTTGTGGCACAAGGGCACGGCCAAAAATCTGTTTTTTGCGCTCCGTGCAACGTGTGGCGCTCGAGCAAATCTCTCCCTGCTTGCCCAAATCAGCCTTTCCACAGAGGATGCCCACAACCCATATTGAATGTTCTTGCAAACCCACATGCTCTTCTCTAGCCGAGGGCCATTGTGCACCCCTAGCATTCCACCTGAGCGAGGCAACATGTCAGTTTGTAGCCCACAAGGTTGGCACATGAGATCTTATGCTCGATGCCTTGATAGCCCACTCCACCTAGGACATTAAGCCAACACTTAACATGCATGATAGCGTGCATATGTCCTTAGCCTCCATTCCCGGGTTACCGCACAGTACCAGCAACACATGTCAAGGCGTAATATCCATGAGATTTTCTAACCCGCATAAAGACATGTAGACAACCCTTTGGATGGCCAAGGATGCCCTTGCTCACCCTGGGGTTGCACAATTCGTGTCCATGACGACACCAGGGAGGCTAGTAGTGCACACAACTCCCCCATCAATATACCTTTCTAAACATTTTCGCGAGGAAATTTACCCAAATGCCAACAGATGATGGTCACTATCAAGACCATGCTCAAACTCGCGGGTCGTGACATTCTTCCCCACCTGATTCATCAACGCCCTCGTTGACGCAAGCACAATGCAATCACAACACTGCTCTCCAATGCCTTGCTTAGAAGCCCAACTTCTTTCTACATATCAACATCTCATGTTGACGATCTCCATTTGCCCAGTCCAACTGAACTTGGTCAAACAAACTCGCACTTTACTGCACTTGTCAGGAAGTGAGTTTAATTCCTGCATGTCACCCTTTGCTTGGCGAGACACCTCTATCCTTTGTGTGTCTAATAGAAATAAGTTTCATGGTTGATTTACGCATTCTCGCTACATGGTTGCCCAGGGCAACAGTGACTTCCCTTGTCACCAAAGTCTCTAGTCATCTTGTACTCCACTGTGCTTCAGTACATTAAAACCAACACCCAAAAAGCAAACATCAGTTGGATTGACGTAGAAGCAACCACCATTATTCTCCCTTTGGAGTAAACTTCCACACCTTTAGTGTGGCCATGCTTTCCTTCGTTTTGCTCATTACCAATTTGAAACACGATGCCCTCTTCATGATTTGGTCCCGAACTCACTTGTCATGGACCTTCATTTTTGACAGCCACTTGTCATGAAATATCATATTCGCAACACTGTGATCTAAGTGACGCGATCTCTAACCGGCACAAACACCATGTTCACGGTCCCTAATTGCCACACTCCTCATTGTCACTGTAAAGATGAAATTCTAACAAGATAATCTAACCGTAAAGATAAAATCCTAGATAACAATATAGATAAATAATAAATAAATAAAATCTTACATAACAGTTAAAGTAAATCTACTCGGATTTCTAGCTAGGCCTAAAGATGTCATCATCCAACCACAAGGACATTGATTGGGATATCCTTCGATGATGTCGCTGGTAGACTCATTAGAATTGGGCATGGGACCTTGTGTCCGCACCAACTCTCTCAGGGTGAGCAAAAGTCGACACCGTTGAGCGTAACAGGTATGAAAAACTGATGTAATTTGATTTATGTAGAGGTGTTGAATCCATGGTTGATGAGAGAAATGATTAGTAGAATAAAAGATAAGATCGATGTTTGCTCTGATACCAAGCTAATGTAGTCCGGTGTTGTAGGGACTGTTAACGTCTAAAAGTAGTAAACCTAGCCGACTGTTTGTGAGATGCACTTCAACTCCCTCCTAAAAAACGTATTTGACCATTCTTGTGAAATGGACTAATGGTTTGTTCATTTTTTTTTTCCCGTGTTTTAATGATAAAAAGCTAAGGAATATTTCTTGGAAGAAAGAAAGAAAAGGAAAAACAAAATTATACGTACACGAAAAATGGAATCTTAAGTGTTAGATTGCTGAATGATGAGCAACTGTACGTGAAGGCTTCTTGGTGTTGACTTTAGCATGAGTGGTCGCAAAGACATGATGCGGTAAATACAACAAATTGATGACAAAAATTGACTTATTTACACATCTTGAATCCATGGTTGATAAAATGAGCAATGAAGTAAGAATCAAGGGTTGGTTTGATACCAAACTGATGCAAGCCTGTTCAATTATTTTTGGGCTGCTGTTTTGTTGGCTATTTTGTGGTATGGTGGTGGGCTTGGCATAGAAGTTGGTTTATTTTGTGGTTTGGTGGTGGGCTTGGTATAAGAGTTGAGCTGTTTTGTGGTTTGTGGTAGTTGTAAACGGTAATGCGTGAGGCTAAACACAAAATACCATTGAAGTTATTTTAGACGATTAGAAAAGATACTACAAAGGTAAAAGGCACCTGGATGAGCTAAGGTGATCTGGAAAATAAGCGCATTGGAATGAGGTTGATCGTGGCTAGACTTGAACTGCAGCGTTGCCAAATAGAAGGTGTGAGACTAAATGTCGTCAATGTGGCTGAACTGAGGCTGAGGTGATGCCGAAGCAGGACTGAAGATGGTGGCATTGAATCTGAATCTGAATCTGAACATGGTGGTGGTTGTTGCGTATTGGAAATGACACCGGCGCCTGGTGGTGGCTGTTGATAGGCGGCGGCAGGTGGGATGGGTGTGGATGAGGGAGCCAAAGAGAGACAAACTAGCGAGAGAAACGAGCCGGAGAGTGGCATTTGTTGACGGGGGGTGGGGTGTTTGATATGGATGGGTGGCGAACAAACGGCGATGGTGGTGGGTGGTCGAAGGTGGAGGACGGCCGTTGGTGGTGGGCGGCGGCAGTGGTGAAAACTTTTATTCATTCAATTCCATCTCCTAAAAAAAAAAAAATAAGAGTCCTTATAAATAGGCTTCTGCAAAGCGATAACAACCATCAAAGATAAAGATAATCTAACTATGGAAGATAATATGACTTTAAGATAAAATCCTAACAAGATACATCGTAGGTAACAACATAGATAAGTAATAAATAAGTAAAATTCCTCCATAACAATTGAAGTAAATCTACTCGGATTTCTAGCTAGGCCTAAAGATGCCATCATCCAACTAAAAGGGCACTGATTGGGTTGTCCTCCAATAATGTACTGGTAGACTCATGAGAACTGGGCTTGGGCCCTCTTGTCCGCACCACACATGGTTATCATACTTCACCTCTTTCCGGAAAAATCTGTTAATGCTGCAACTTCACGTGTTCTTTCTTTATTTTCTTAGAAGCAATAACTAAAGAGCGAATAATGTTTATCTTATCAAATGCCTCGTCTATTTTGGGATCAACATGATCAATAGCTTGTAAGTAAATTTCGGTTCCTTGTTGTATTCATTTTCAACCACACGGGCAAACTTAATAGGCATATTAACTTTGAGAGAAGGACAATCTCTAGCATGATGTCCAAAACCTCCGTGATTAAAACATTTGGACTTTGTATTACTACCATATAAAGTCCGAGGAGTTGGAGTAGCACTATGAGGACACTTTGGGATCCTGCTATGAGTGGGTCCACAAAAAATGTCTTCTTGCTTCTTGTAAGATTGTCCACTGAAGGATGCATAGGAGCACTCTTTCAGACTCTTTGTCCATTTGAAGTGCCATTTGAACGGCATCCGCAATATGGTAAAGTCTACTAGCAGTCAATTCACAAGCATATTTTGCGGATTCAAATCTTGGCGTTATAATAGCTTCATTTCAAGGAAAACTCAAATGTAGTAGCTAATTGTACATGAATCTGTTGCGCTCTCCTACAGACTTGCTTCCCTATGTCAACTGAGTAAATTGTGACTGAGCGCGCAGCTTGAACTTGGTGGAACAAAGTAGTGGGTCAGTGCATTTTTCATTTCCTCTGACGTACAAATCGCTACAAAGTGTTCCCTTTGTAACTGAATCCTAGCTGTACCCTTCAACTTTGCGTTGGCAAAAAGTAACTTTTTTCATTCAGTCATTTGATACCTAGTGTTATGAAATTCTCCAAACTATGTAACCCATCAGAAAATACCTCAAGATCGTGGTGCATTTGGCGCTCCTGTATATATCAGTCAACTGAGGATGCTCTACCATGTGGTGTTCACCACATCCAAAGGTCTGTGGAGGATTGCCTGCATAGTCATAACGTTGATTTGGAGGAACGCCTCATGCCCACTAATTGTAGCCTTATCTTCTCTCTTTTCTTGCAAACCAATGGTCCTTACTTTTTCAAAATAGGTGACAGTTGTTCTGATATCTGATCTTGTTTCTTCTGCTCATGTTGAAATATTTTTTTCAACTCTTAAATATTGTTTGCAATCCTGCTGCTCTTAATATAAGCCATCAAATTTGGAGTTCAATTCTGCATGGGTTTCCGTGGTTGTGTACAAGGTAAGTATTTCTTTTTTTTTTTTTTTGCTGCTGCTGCCTCTCCCCCTCCTATTTCTTCCATTTCAGGTGGGTTGTATTCCGTTGTTGGGAGGGTTTATTAAGAAATTGGGCTGGTTTGAGTTAGTTGGCTTTAATGATTTTTGATTGGGCTGGGCTAAATTTTGCGTAATGGGTTAAGTAAGGTTAGAAATGAATTGGGTCAGGAGTTAACTTCTAGGTAGTTTAAGCTTAAAAATTTCAAACGTTACCTCTGCGATGTTGCCTGCTTCACGACGATCAGAGCCTAGGTAGAGAGGTTGGCAGCAAGAATGCGAAGAAGATTGTCGACTTCTTGTGAAGAATGATGATACCTCCAACAATTTAGAACAATCTCTTCCATACTGCAACAGCATCGGAGATAGCAGTGAAATTTGGTCTGATGCCAGGGAATCACGCTGGCTTTAATGGTGATAAGAAATAACTATTTTGTGGTGACAAAGGGGATGTCTGATGACGTGATGTAGCGAGAAGGGTGGCAACAAATGTGCTGTGATGATGGCTGCAGTGACTGGGTTTCTGCTGCAGCTAGGGTTTTGGTCATGCAGATGGTGAGGGTGGGGCTTTAAGAAAATGAGATAGAGAGAGCATTGATACCAAAATGGCGGTGAACGTATATGGAGAAGGAGAAGAAACACATAGTGGGCCACAGCCGTAACTCTCAAAATGACTAAATTCTTATTAATCAAAGTTAATGACGACATCACTAAACCTCTTTATGCAGTTATAGTATATGAACGCTAACGAAAATACAATATCTAGATATTACAATTAACTCCCATTAATAGATAAATAATAATTACCAGTTACATTGATTGGACCAAAAAGTCTTGGCCTTGGGCTTCACTGGAGGCTTCCAAATTAAGCTCTTGCCAATCAAGCAATGACCCATCACAATTCTCTAGTCATAAATTATCAACACCCAGAGCTTCACTTCTCTGAGACTCCTAAACTGCAAATAATAGCCAATGGGGTCTTCAGGTAGCTTCTTAACCAAACCAAGCCAGACCAATTCGAACCCTCATCCTAATCAATTGGTTTAGCCTCATATTCTTTTTTTTTTTTGCCATTCACTTTGTCAAGGGCTTTATGTTCAGCAATTGAATATGTTCATATTTTTTCAAACCTAATGTCTTTAGGTAGCTTATAATTTCAATTCACCTTTTCCATTATTTTGTAGTCATTTATGATGCGTGGAAGAGTAGGTTTTTTCATTAGAATTTTGAAGTATTTTTTGGTGTATGTGTTACATAGCTTATGTTGCTTCTATTAATCAGACATCAATAGTTGGATACTGATGTAGAATAACCGTCTTAGGGCCCTTCAGCCTCGAAGATTATTGGTTGGAAATATTCATGTTCTTTTCAACCCAAAGCGTGGAGATATCAAGCTGGGCCAGGTACTGATTGTTCTGGCTTATGAAAATTGTTTCTTACTTCTTGGCATGAGTTTACAGTTGATATGAACTATGAATCTATTGTTACTTCAAGTCAATAGCTCCCGCACGTGTTATTCTCTCTCTCCCTCCTTCTCTGGGTGTGGGGCGCGCGTGGGTGTTTGGTATCCTTGAATTTATTGGTCTATACACAAGCATTAAACTCAAGGTTGTGTTAAATTTTAAGATGCGAGCTTTAAATGTGTTTGGAATATGTATTCTTGTGAAATCATTCTGTATTTGGAAACTTTATCTGTCTCGTATTCATCGTTATTTGTCTAAATGACGCAGAACAGGTTGCTGAAAAGTTTCTCAAGAAGTTGGACCATCGCAAGTCAAAGTCAAAGTAGTTTAATAATTGCTTATTAATTCTATGGGAATCCTAAATAAGTGTCTTTCAAAGTTCCTGAGTTGGTACTTTGTATTAAAGTAGTGTTTTGCATTAAGTGTCAGTCCTAGTTCCTAGGTTGGTTCTTTGTATTTCACACAGTAGTCGAAGGGTCAGTCCAGGGCATTAATTGTTAGGCTTATCTGATTATCTTTTTATCTAGTATAAGTATGGGTTGTAATCCTAAGGAAAAGGCATGCAATCAAACTTTATAATTAAGAGATTTCTCTAGTCCTTGTGTTCAAGGTGTTTATCTTATTCTTGTGGATTCAAGAAAACCGTCTGTTAGAACGAGATCTAACCAACTCGTCTACTAGAACGATATCTAGTCATTACTACCGCTACAACGCTGCGTCAAGTGGTATCAGAGCAAGGTCCTCCCTTGTCTCAATGTCCATCGACAGAGTGAATGAAGAGAACCCTAACAACGGTGATCGAGGAATTGATGCCTTGTGGAGGGCATTCGAGACCCAACAACAACAATTGACGGAGATTCACAATTTGTTGGTTGGATTGAACCTCAACAGCCCTCGTGTTCAGCAAAGACGTGAGCCAAGGGTGAACAACAATCCTAGACATGCAGGGAATTTCAATAGGCGTGTCATAAACAACCCGGTTTATGAGGGAGACTCCACTGATGACGAAGTTGAGAGGATGGCCATGCATGAAGAATCCAGGGATGGTGGTCATAATAGTAACTATCGTATGAAAATGGACCTCCCTTCTTTCAATGGACAACTAAACATAGAAGACTTCCTCGATTGGCTAAACGAGGTGGAACGGTTTTTCGATTATATGGATATTGAGGAAGAAAAGAAGGTCAAGCTGGTCGCATACAAGCTCAAAGGCGGTGCCTCTGCATGGTGGGAGCAACTGCAATTATCTCGACTACGGCAAAATAAGACTAAGATTCGATCTTGGCATCGGATGAAGCAGTTGATGAGAGCACGCTTTTTGCCTCTAGACTATGATCAGATTCTGTTCAACCAGTACCAACGCTGCCAACAAAGTACTAGACCAGTTCATAAGTATGTCGCAGAATTCCAAAGACTCTCCTCTCGTAATGACTTGCCAGAAACAGAAGGACAGCTAGTAGCACGATTTGTTGATGGTTTACGCACCGATATCCAGGATGCCGTTAACATGCAACCAGTGCATACATTGCTGGATGCTATTCAACTAGCAACAAGGGGAATTTCAACTGAACCGAAAAGGAAACTACCGAAACCAGGCCACCATTAGAACATTCAACTCCTCTCTAGTGCATAATCAGCCAGAGCAGAGCAAAGGAAAAGTAGTCGCTGAAGCATCTCAAAATCAGGCTTCTCAAGGTCAGACCAAACCTACATGGAAAGCCCAAACCAATGCAAAGCAGGATGTTGGAAGATCTCGTGGTCAGAATGATCCATATGCCCCTCCTCGATCTAATAAGTGTTATCGCTGCGGTGAAGTTGAGCATCTTTCCAACAATTGTCCCAGGAGGCAGAACGTTAACTTGGTAGAACATGATGAAGAAAACTGCCATGAAGATGATAATTTTGAAGAAGATGATCCTTCAGGATGGACTCATGAAGATGAGGGTGTGTCACTAGTGGTACCACGTTTGATGTACACACCTAGGAAGGAGGATGTTCAGAGACACAACATTTTCAAGACTCGTTGCACTGTCAACCAACGGGTTTGTGATCTGATAATTGATGGAGGAAGCAGTGAGAAATATAGTTTCAAAGACGATGGTTGAAAAGTTGAAACTTGAGACGCGAAAACATCCATCCCCTTATAGCATTGGCTGGATTAGAGATGTTGGTGAAACCAAGGTAACACAGCAGTGTATTGTTCCTTTTTCGATTGGGAAGGACTATAGAGATGAGGTTTTGTGCGATGTGGTGGACATGGATGCTTGCCACATGTTGCTTGGAAGACCGTGGCAATATGACTTGAACACTACACACAGGGGTAAGGACAATACTTACACATTTTACAAAGACAAGATAAAGGTTGTCTTGGCCCCTATGAAGCGTGAGGGTAAGCTAACGACCGCTCCAGTCAAAGTAGATTCCTTTCTCATCGTATCAGATTTCATAAAGGAAGCAAAAGATACACAGATGGTTTATGCACTCGTGGTAAAAGGTGAAGGAGAGAAAGAAGTTGTTGTGCCGGATCAGATTAAACCATTGCTCTCGGAGTTCCAGTCACTCGTACAAGATGAGTTACCAGCAGAACTACCCCCAATGAGAAACATCCAGCATGAGATCGATCTAATTCCAGGGGCGAGTTTACCAAACCTGCCACACTATCGGATGAGTCCAAAGGAATTTCAGATTTTGCAAGAACAAGTTACTGAATTGCTGCAGAAAGGTTTGATTAGGGAAAGCATGAGTCCTTGTGCAGTCCCGGCCCTATTAACTCCAAAGAAAGATGGAAGTTGGCGAATGTGCATTGATAGCCGAGCCATCAACAAAATTACAGTGAAGTATCGGTTTCCTATACCGAGGCTCGATGACATGCTTGATAGATTGGGTGGTTCAAAAGTGTTCTCAAAGATAGATTTGAAGAGCGGCTACCATCAGATCCGTATCCGCCCATGTGATGAGGGGAAACATCATTCAAAACAAGAGAGGGGCTATATGAATGGCTTGTCATGCCATTCGGGTTGTCCAATGCAACTAGCACCTTTATGCGGTTGATGAATCAGGTATTTCAACCTCTTGGAAAGTTCGTAGTTGTGTATTTTGATGATATCCTTATCTACAGCAGTAGTGAAGAGGATCACATGCAACACTTACGGGAAGTGTTTAATGTGCTGCAAAAGAACAGTCTGTATGTCAATCTGAAAAAGTGCAGCTTCTTGACAGATAGTTTGATTTTCTTGGGCTACGTAGTAAGTGCCGAGGGGATCAAGGTTGACGAATCAAAAGTAAGAGCTATTCAAGATTGGCCAACTCCAAAATCTATAAGTGACGTACGGAGTTTTCATGGCCTCGCTACTTTTTACAGACGTTTTGTGCGGAACTTCAGTACTGTTGCCGCCCCACTCACAGATTGTTTGAAACAAAAGCAATTTGTGTGGACTGATCTCGCTGAGCAGAGCTTTATTAATTTGAAGGAGAACTTAACCACAGCCCCAGTATTGGCGATGCCTAATTTTGACAAGTTATTTGAAGTTGATTGTGATGCTTCCGGCGTGGGCATCAGAGCGGTTCTTTCCCAAGAAGGTAGGCCAATTGCTTTCTTTAGTGAGAAACTCAGTGATGCCCGACAAAAGTGGACTACATATGAGCAGGAATTGTATGCTGTGGTGCGGAGTTTACATCATTGGGAAGCGTATTTGGTTCAAAGAGAGTTTATTCTCAACAGTGATCATCAAGCTCTCAAATATCTCCAAGCTTCTACAAAGCCAAACCGCATGCATGCAAGGTGGATTGCGTACATACAAAGGTTCACTTTCTCTTTGAAACATAAGTCAGGACAGTTGAATAGGGTAGCTGATGCTTTGAGCCGGCGAGCGTCTTTACTTATTGTTGTCAGAAGTGAAGTTTCGGGTTTTGAGTATTTAAAGGAGCTCTATGTTGAAGATGAAGACTTCAAGTTGGCTTGGACTGAGTGCAATTCCGATTTATCTCATTCTGGAAAATTTCAATTGCTTGAAGGATTCCTATTTTTCGAGGATCGGCTTTGTATTCCTCGGGGTTCTTTGCGGGAACATATTATCAGGGAGACCCATGGCGGAGGTTTAGGCGGACACTTGGGACGAGATAAGAGTATTTCTCTGGTAGAGGCTCGATATTATTGGCCCCAATTGAAGTGAGATGTGGAGAAGTATGTGAAGCGTTGTTATACTTGTCAGACGGCTAAAGGGCAAGTGCAAAATACTGGTCTTTACATGCCTCTTCCTATCCCAAACGCACCTTGGGAAGATCTTTCTATGGACTTTGTCCTTGGCCTTCCGAGGACACAGCGTGGGACAGATTCCATCTTTGTTGTTGTAGATAGATTCTCTAAAATGGCACACTTCATTCCTTGTAGAAAGACTTCTGATGCTAGTCATATTGCTCAGTTGTTCTTTCGAGAGGTAGTTCGTCTACATGGGTTGCCCAAGACCATAGTTTCAGATCGTGATAGCAAATTTCTCAGTCACTTCTGGAGAACTCTGTGGAAAAGACTTGACACCACTCTGCAGTATAGTACAACTTGCCATCCCCAAACTGATGGTCAGACAGAGGTGGTGAATCGCACACTGGGAAATATTCTGCGAAGTTTATGCCAAGACAGTCCGAGACAATGGGATTTTGTCATTTCTCAAGCTGAGTTTGCCTACAACAATGTACCAAATCGATCCACGGGGAAATCTCCATTTGAGATTGTCTATGTGCGTCCCCCGCTTCATACGCTAGATTTGGTTCCACTTCCAAGGCTTCCTGGTATGAGTATCATTGCTGATCATATGGCAGAAAAAGTGGCAAATATACATGTAGATGTCAAGAAGAAGTTGGAAGAATCTGCTGCAAAATACAAGACTGCCGCTGACAAGAGTAGACGTGCAAAAACTTTTGAGGTGGGCGACATGGTGATGGTGCACTTGCGTCGGGAAAGGTTACCAGCGGGCACATACAACAAGCTTAAACAAAAAAAGATTGGTCCTGTTCGCATCTTAAAGAAGGTCAATGACAATGCATATGTGGTGGATCTTCCGGATGACTTATCCATCTCCAAGACTTTCAATGTCCAGGACTTGTTCGAGTATCATACGAATCCGGATGTCTCTATTCCTATTGTCAACTCGAGGACGAGTTCTTTCAAAGAGGGGGAGACTGACGCAGAACAGGTTGCTGAAAAGTTTCTCAAGAAGAAAGTAGTGTTTTGCATTAAGTGTCAGTCCTAGTTCCTAGGTTGGTTCTTTGTATTTCACACAGTAGTCGAAGGGTCAGTCCAGGGCATTAATTGTTAGGCTTATCTGTTAGCATGTAATATAGCGTTACCTTAATTAGCTTGATAGTGTTACTATAATTAGCTTGATCTGATTATGTAAATCGTATGTTGTAATTAGGTTGATTTCTTTCCATAATTAGGTCTCCTCTCCTTGTATAAATAGAGGACCCATTGTACAGATTCATTAATTCAATATATTACATATTTCACATGGTATCAGAGCGTTAACAGCTCTTCCGCTGCCGTCGTTAGAAATTTCTCCGACTGGCCCTCTCCGACTACCCAGGGTTTACCCGTAGTCGTTACCAAGGTCGTCCTGCTGGTGTTCGCTATCACCGGTCCTTTTTCCCTTCCAGTCGTTGGTATCAGACGAACTTGTCTTCGTTTGCCTGGTAGGTGTACGCCATCACCAGACGACCTTGCTGCCGACCAGACGCCGACTGGTCCTCCTCTCTTAGATGCCGTTCAGACGCCGTTCAGACACTGTTCCGACGCCGTTCTTGTCGTTCTCTCTGGATCTTTTCCTTGTTCTCTCTGATTTCATCAGACGCTGTTCTCTCTCTTTGGTTTGCCGGCTGGGATTTCTCTGTCGCTCGTCTTGGTGTGTTGTTTGCCATCTGGGCCTCGTTGGATTAGTGTGGTCTGGGCCTCGTCTGTTTGGGCCTCGTCTTGGTGTTTTGTTTGCCGTCTGGGCCCCATTGGTACCTCTCTCTCACTGTTTTTTTTTTTGGTCAAGTTATCTCAATTTTTTGGATTCGCAATTATTCTGTTGGAAATTATGTCTGAGGAAAAAATTGATGCGCCAAAAGTAGAGATGAATGAAGCATCAGGTACACGGTATACTTCAGGCCAGTTTATTAAGGCATTGGATAATGCACCTGTGGATGTTTGTCCAATTAAATTGGATGGAACAAATTATATGCTTTGGTCACGATCTTTTACATTGGCTATTGAGTCCAAAGGAGTGTCAGAGTTTATTGAGGGTCCGGTTAACCCCCCTACAGATGCATTGGACCTTAAAAGGTTTAAAGCTCAACGATCCCTGGTTATGACATGGTTGTTCAATTCCATGAAACCCGATATTCGTAATCCTTTTCTGTTACTTGAGAATCCATACAAGGTGTGGACAACTGTTTCTAATATGTACTCTCAGCAGGGTAATGATGCTCAGTGTTTTGAACTGAGAAAGAGGCTTCGTTCTATGGAGCAACATAATCGTCCAGTTGCTACATATTATGCTGAGTTGTGTGGAGCATGGCAGGAATTTGATTTCTATCAGGGGTTTCAAGCTGCGTGTGAAGCCGATGCTGCTAAGTGGCTTAAACGGATTGATAAAGAGCGTGTTTATGACTTCCTGGCTGGCCTTGATAGGGAGTATGATCAGATTCGAGTGCAGGTATTGGGCCGTGTTCCGTTTCCTTCCCTGGCAGATGCATATGCCATTGTTCAGCAGGAGGAGAGTAGGCGAAGTGCCATGCTGGCTCCACCTACTTCTGAGCGTTCTGCTTTAGCTGCTATACCTCATACGAGTGTTGGGCGAGGATTCGGATCTCCACAGAGTGGAAAGGTCCCGGTTGGAAATCATGGTGGATCTAGTGGTGGCTCTAGTGGAATGTGTAAATGTGATTATTGTGATGGGATCAATCACACCAGAGACACCTGTTGGAAACTACATGGGCGTCCTCCTCGTGATGGACGTCGTGGTGGTGGTGGTCGTGGCCGAGGGCGCTCTTATGGCCAGGCTCACTTCACAGAATCTGCAGCTGTTACCGTGCCTGATCCAGGACCGCTTATTGGGGTTCAGCCACGTGATGAGTCTCATGGGGGTCTTTCTCCGGGAGAATTGCAGGCTATCAGGCGTCTTCTGTCAGCGAGGGTTGATTCTTCATCTACTGTAGCCCCTACTTCCACATCTTCTGCACCAGCTTTGTCATATTTTGCTAATTCAGGTATACTGTCCAGTGCTTTCACAGCTTCTTCCTCCACTCTTTGGATTATCGACTCTGGTGCTTCAGATCATATGACAGGTTGTTCCTCTATTTTTGATTCCTACTTCCCTTGTTCTGGTAAGGATAAAGTTAGAATTGCAGATGGATCATTCTCTGCCATCTCAGGGAAAGGTTCTGTTCGGTATTCTCCCTCCGTTTCCCTATCCTCTGTCCTACATATTCCAAATTTTGCCACCAATCTTCTATCTGTTAGTAGTTTTACACGGTCTGCCAATTGCTCTATAACTTTCTTTCCTACTCATTGTGTGTTTCAGGAACTGAAAACGGGGAAGGTGATTGGCAGTGGTAAAGCACATGGTGGCATCTACTATCTGGAGAATGCTCCTTGTCCTCAACCATCATTCTCATGTGGTCAAGCTTTACAAGCTGATACGAGTTCATCTATATCCTTATTGCACCAATGGCATCGTCGATTGGGTCATCCCTCTTTTGGGATTTTAGAGAAACTTTTTCCTGCTTTAATCAAGTATTGTCCTAGGAGTCAGTTTTTTTGTGAAGCATGTGAACTTGCTAAACATAAACGCTCATTTTATGCTCCTATTAATAAAAGAAGTGGCTCTCCTTTTACGCTTATTCATTCTGATGTTTGGGGTCCCTCCCCCGTTACTTCATTGAAGGGTTATCGATGGTTTGTCACTTTTATTGATTGTCATTCTCGTGTTACTTGGGTGTATTTACTTAAGACTAAAAACGAAGTTTTTTCTTGTTTCAAATCATTTCATAAGATGGTACACACCCAATTTGACACCAAAATTAAGATTCTCCGTAGTGACAACGGTACTGAGTACATTGATAAAATTTTCGTGCATATCTTGATGACCATGGCATTCTTTTCCAAACAACATGCGTTGATACTCCATCCCAGAATGGTGTTGCCGAAAGGAAAAATCGCCATCTGGCTGAGGTAGCTCGTTCTCTTATGTTTACCATGAAAGTTCCTAACTATTTTTGGGGTGAGGCTATTTTAACTGCTGCATATCTCATTAATCGCATGCCATCTAGTGTGCTCCAGTTCAAAACACCCATTGAATGTTTACCTAACACTTGTCACGCCACATCTATTCCTCCACGTGTTTTTGGCTGTGTGTGTTTTGTTCATGCTACTCATCCTTCTGGGGGAAAGCTTGGACATAAGGCACACAAATGTGTTTTTGTTGGGTATTCTCCTACCCAAAAAGGCTATAAATGTTATGAGCCCCGGTCTAAGAAGTTTTTTGTGTCAATGGATGTTACTTTTTGGGAGACAGAATCTTTGTATATCCCTTCATCTCTTCAGGGGGAGAGTGTTAGTCTGGAAGAGATGAGAGAGGAAAGGGGGGTGTTCCAATCTCTGGAGTCATCATGGTCTTTGCCTTCTCCTTTTTGTAGTAAGGGGGAGGATAAGGAAGAAGACAAATTGGTATCTGCTGAGAATGTTCAACCACATGAGGTTAATGGACGAGTGGATGAGAACATGCATAGATTGCCAAGAGAGTGGCCTACCACCTTGGCAACGTATCAAAGGAAAGCCAAAGCTCCATGTGCTCCACCACTTTGCCAATCAGCAGACCCTACTTCGGTTCCAGAATCATCTTCAGTTTCAGACTCTTCACTTAACTCATCTGGTAATGAATCCTCTCCTAGTGTATTTCCTCATTTTGATTCAGTTGAGTTTGATGACCGTCCTATTGCTATTCGCAAAGGTGTCAGATCATGTACTCAGCATCCAATTTCACATTATGTCTCTTATAATCATTTATCTCCTTCGTACAATGCCTTTGTTGCTTCTCTTTCTGCTATAACTGTTCCACAGAATTAGAGGGAAGCACTTATGATACCTGAGTGGAAAGGGGCTATGGTTGAGGAGATGAAAGCTTTAGCAAAGAATGGCACCTGGGAACTTGTAAAGCTTCCGGAAGGAAAGAAACCTGTAGGTTGTAAGTGGATTTTCACTGTTAAGCATAATGCTGATGGTTCAGTTGAGAGATATAAAGCGAGATTGGTGGCCAGGGGTTTTACACAAACGTATGGCATTGATTATGAGGAGACATTTGCACCAGTTGTAAAGATGAACACGGTGCGTACATTACTGTCATGTGCTGCAATCTTGAATTGGCCACTTCAGCAATTTGATGTGAAGAATGCTTTTCTTCATGGTGATTTGGAGGAGGAGGTGTATATAGAGGTTCCCCCAGGTTTTTCTTCCCCAGTTAGTGCAGGGAAAGTGTGTAGGTTAAAGAAGGCTCTTTATGGGTTGAAGCAGTCACCTCGAGTCTGGTTTGGCAGGTTTTCAAAAGCTATGGTGAGCTTTGGGTACAGGCAGAGCCATGCAGATCACACAATGTTTATTAAGAAAGGTACTGATACAATTGCTGTCCTTATTGTTTATGTTGATGATATAATAATGACAGGCAATGATGTGGAAGAGATTCAGATCCTTAAATCCCGTTTAGCTCAAGAATTCGAGATCAAGGATCTAGGATCAATGCGGTACTTTCTTGGCATGGAAGTGGCACGGTCTGATAAAGGAATTTTTATCTCTCAACGGAAATACATTCTCGATCTGTTGGAGGAAACAGGTATGTTAGGTTGCAGGCCTGCAGATTCACCTATTGAGGTAAATCATCACCTGAAAGGAGATATGAGAGAGCGTACTGATCGAGAAAGGTACCAGCGACTTGTAGGTAGATTGATCTATCTAGCTCACACTAGGCCAGATGTTTCTTATGCAGTGGGGGTTGTTAGTCAATTTATGCATGATCCATGCATCGCCCATCTTGATGCGGTTTACCGCATCCTAAGGTATCTCAAGGCAAATCCTGGAAAAGGTATCTTGTTCTCTAATCATGGTCACTTGAGTTTGGAAGCATTCACTGATGCGGACTGGGCTGGTTCTGTGGATGATAGACGATCGACTTCGGGCTATTGTACTTTTCTTGGAGGAAATTTGATTACATGGCGAAGTAAAAAACAATCTGTGGTTGCTAGGTCCAGTGCAGAAGCTGAATACAGAGCCATGGCTCATGGTGTTTGTGAGCTTCTTTGGCTCCAAACTTTGCTGCGTGATTTGGGTTTTAGCAATAGTAGTCCAATGAAACTCTACTGTGACAATAAAGCTGCCATAAACATTGCTCATAATTCTGTCCAACATGATAGAACAAAGCACATAGAGATTGACAGACACTTCATTAAGGAGAAACTCAGTGAGGGTTCGATATGTATGCCTTTTGTGAGATCTGGAGATCAACTGGCTGATATTTTCACAAAAGGACTCGGCAGCAAGAGTTTCCACACTATTGCATCCAAGTTGGACTTGATTAATATCTTCGCACCAACTTGAGGGGGAGTGTTAGCATGTAATATAGCGTTACCTTAATTAGCTTGATAGTGTTACTATAATTAGCTTGATCTGATTATGTAAATCGTATGTTGTAATTAGGTTGATTTCTTTCCATAATTAGGTCTCCTCTCCTTGTATAAATAGAGGACCCATTGTACAGATTCATTAATTCAATATATTACATATTTCACATTATCTGATTATCTTTTTATCTAGTATAAGTATGGGTTGTAATCCTAAGGAAAAGACATGCAATCAAACTTTATAATTAAGAGATTTCTCTAGTCCTTGTGTTCAAGGTGTTTATCTTATTCTTGGGGATTCAAGAAAACCGTCTGTTAGAACGAGATCTAACCAACTCGTCTACTAGAACGATATCTAGTCATTACTACCGCTACAACGTTGCGTCACTAAATGTCAAAGGCACAACTTTTTATATTTTAAAAGGTAAAATGCATAAATGTAACATGACAGTTGTAATACTATGTCTGGGGGAAATTATTTTCAGTATTTACAATTTATGACGTTGCTGATAATTTGTATAAGTTGTCGTATAACATGACTGGTGTAGGTACAACTGTTTCTTAAGAAGGCCCATGAGCTATCACAAGAATGGGGCAACATTCCTGTTATTCTTGCTGGGGACCTTAACAGCATGCCCCAGGTACTTATCCGCGTATGGTGGTTAATTTATTAGTTTGTACGCACATAAAAAAGTTTCTAGTTTTCTTTTCGGTTATGTACTAGCTGATTTCTGCTCATGTCATGTTCAGAGTGCAATCTATCAGTTTCTAGCTTCATCTGAGGTGAGTTTTAAATAATTACGTGTATGAAGCATGTAGACTCTACCACTACTTACGATTTTTCTCTGGAACTTGCACGCTACTAAAAATTACATCCATCTATTTCTCTTTCTAATGTAGATTGACCCCAATTGATTGTAATTTGTTGCAGTTGGACCTTCAACTACATGATAGAAGGAATCTGTCAGGGCCTGTTTGTCCATTAGAGTATCAACCATCCCAACATCAGGACTATGCTGCCAGGTTGTTCTCATAATTCCTTCTAAGATTTTTTCCTTCTTGCTTATTCTCAAGTGTATTAGGGAGGCACTTGAAAGTGAAATGGTTCAATCTACTTTTTTGCTTTGCATTTGAGAGGTCTCAAGTTCGATATGTGTTCTGTTCTTCAGGAAAATCAGCAAATATGTAAAGAGAATGGAAATGAGCCTATCCATTTGAAAGCAAAAGTTGAAAAAAAAAAGGGCAAAAAGAAAAGTTCTTTGAAGTTTCTTTTGGAGAAAAAATGGCAGCATTCATTGTTACTTCTATTTGTCTCCATAACATGCATGGATTGACTAATCTGCTTCACGTTTTGATATGCACTATTTAATCAATTAATTGTTATGGCCATGCAGCTTTTCGAGTTCTGTCTCAAGGCCACTAGGGTATAGATGGAGTTCTGAAGAGTTGAGTCTTGCTACCGGGACTGACGGAGTAACTTATCTTAGACACCCTTTAAAACTCCACAGTGCATACCTTGGAGTTCATGTAAGATTTTTGAATCCTTTAATAGCTGTGGTGTCTGGTATGCTCTCTTTTAACTCTTGACAAGAAATATATTTGCAACCTACATCTATACTGTACTGTATGCAAATGTAGTGGGACTTAAAAAGCCTCCAAGGCCAACTGTAAACTTCTAGAGGTTTGAATTTCTAAATTCTCAATAGCTACTCTACCAAATCATCTTCTGCTTCTGCATAACTACAGGCCCAAGTTTCACTCCAACATGACCCTGATAGATTGCAAAGGTGAGAGAGAACAACGTATTATTCCATTGAAAGAGAATGTATTTACAATGAACGTAAGAGTACTTAAATAGAAAAAGAGAACAACTAAACCCTAATAACATAAAGACTAATCTACCCTTAATTAGATATAGACTAATCTACCCTTAATTAGATATAAAATGACGGAATATATATTCACACCCCCCCTCAAACTCATGATGCGAGCCCGGAGAGCATCGAGAGTTTGCCAAGGAGAAAGCGAAAGCGAGCTGTGGTGTGCGTCTTGGTGAAGAAATCAGCCAATTGAAGAGAAGAGGAGACAAATGGGAGGGTGATAGTGCCGGACTGAAGATGGTGGCGAATGAAGTGACAATCAATCTCGATATGCTTCGTGCGCTCGTGGAAAACCGTATTATGGGCAATCTGAATAGCACTTTTATTGTCACAATAAAGAGGCGTAGGGGAGGAGAGAGAAACACCCATATCAGATAAAAGCCAACGGAGCCAAACAACTTCGGAAGTAGCATGGGCCATAGCACGATACTCGGCCTCCGCAGTAGAACGAGCAATAACAGATTGCTTCTTGCTTTTCCAGGAAATAAGTGAGTCGCCCAAAAACACACAATAGCCAGAGGTAGACTTGCGGTCAGAAGGATCACCAGCCCAATCAGCATCAGCGTAAGCCATAAGAGTCAAGGCAGAAGAAGAAGAGAGATGTAGACATTGAAACATGGTGCCACGAACATAGCGCAGAATGCGAAGCAAGGCAGCCCAATGCGTAGAGCGAGGGGCACATACAAACTGACTGATGACATGCACAGCATAGGAAATATCGGGCCGAGTAACGGTGAGATAAACTAAACAACCAACAAGCTCACGATACTCGGTAGGATCAGCAAGAGGTACCCCATCAGAAGGAGAGAACTTAGCATGTAATTCAATAGGAGTATCAACAACTTTGTCATCAGTAAGTTGAGCACGGTGAAGAATATTAGTGGCATACTTAGTTTGAGTTAAGAGATAGCCGTCAGAAGAAGATGCCACTTCGATGCCAAGAAAATACCGAAGAGGACCCAAGTCTTTCATTTCAAATTCGTGAAACAAATGCCGTTTAACCTCATCAATAGCAGTAGAGTCAGAGCCTGTAATAATCATGTCATCAACATAGAGCAAAATAAGAACCAAACCCTGCGAAGTACGACGAATAAAAAGAGCAGATTCGTGTGTGCTGGGTTGAAAACCAATCTGTAAAACCACATCATGAAAGCGAGCATACCAAGCACGAGGAGACTGTTTAAGACCATACAAGGCTCGACGGAGACGACAAACAAGACCAGGAGCATGAGAGAATCCTGGAGGAGGACGCATATAAACTTCCTCGGTGAGATAACCATTGAGAAATGCATTTTTAACATCCAATTGAAAGAGAGGCCATTGGTGCACAGCAGCCACAGAAATTAACAGGCGAACAAATGTCATTTTGGCAACAGGAGCGAAGGTCTCCTCATAATCAATACCATATTCCTGCGAGAAACCCTTGGCAACTAAGCGAGCTTTGTATCGCTCCAAAGAACCATCAGAATGAGTCTTAACTTTAAAGACCCATTTGCAACCAATAAGATTCTTACCATCCGGAAGGGTAACTAAGTCCCAAGTCTGAGTATTAGCAAGAGCAGTAAGTTCATCATTCATCGCAGCTACCCAGTTTGGATCATTACAAGCTTCTTTGTAAGACCGAGGTTCAAAGTAGGTATGAAGACGAGATAAGAAGGAGCAATAAGAAGAGGTAAAACAAGTATTAGTAAAACCAAGTCTTACCGGTGGGCGACGGTCACGAGGGGGATACCGGGGTTCAGGCGGATCAGAGTCTGGTGAAGCAGATGGAGGGCGCGGAGTTGGAGGAGCACGTCGGACATAGTGTTGTGGAAAAGGGGAAATAGGATAGGAGGGAGAAGAAGGAACCTTTGAAACATCTGACAGGTCGAGGGTACTAACATACTCTTCTACAGGGACTTCTAATGGGAATGGATCAATATGCACAAGATCCTCTTTGGCAACAGGCGTTTGGGTGGGTGGAAGAGAGAAAAAGGGCAAACGCTCGAGAAAGGTAACATGTCGAGACACATACAATTTCTGAGTGACAGGATCATAACAACGGTAGCCCTTCTGCTGGATGCCATATCCTAAGAAGACGCACAAGACACAGCGAGCACTAAGCTTAGTCCGACTCTTTTGAGGGAGAAGAACAAAACAGGCGCAGCCAAAAACACGGAGAAGAGAAAAGTTGGGAACTTTGCCATAAAGCCGTTCATATGGGGTCAAACCAGACAAAAGAGGAGTAGGCATCCGATTAAGAAGATAAGTTGCAGTGAGCACAGCTTCTCCCCAAAAAACGGCAGGCACAGAGGAGGATAAAAGAAGAGACCTTGCAGTGTTTAGAAGATGACGATGCTTACGTTCAACGCGTCCATTCTGAGATGGAGTGTCAGTACATGAAGACTGGTGAATAGTCCCGTGAGTGGCTAGAAAGTGCGTGAATTCACCCAAAGAATATTCTCCCCCTAAATCAGAGCGAAGAACTTTGATTTTGGTAGAAAACTGAGTTTGGACCATGGAGTGAAAAGTGCGATAAATGTGGTAAAAATCCGATTTATGTGTCAATAAATAAACCCATGTGAATCTAGTAAAATCATCAACAAATGACACATAATAACGGGAACCACCTTGAGTTGCAATGGGGGAAGGTCCCCACAAATCTGTATGAACAAGCTCAAATGGGGAAGTAGAAATAGAGGTACTTTTATTAAAAGGTAAAGCCGACATCTTGGCAAGTTTACAACCACTGCATTCAGAAATATCACTAACAGAAGTGTGTCCCAAATGACCAGAATTAACTAAAACTTTCAAACATTCACTAGATAAATGCCCTAATCTAGAATGCCAAAGATAAAAAGGAGAAGACTGCTGATCTAAACGAAATGAAGACATGACAGTGGGTGTAGACTCGATAGGAACATGTAACTCCTCTAAAACATAAAGATCACCAACTCTACGCCCGGTCCCAATCTGCTTCTTGGACATCCGATCCTGCACAATACAACCAGAAGAGGAAAACAAAACATCAAAACCAGAATCAGACAATTGAGTAATGGAAAGAAGGCTAAGGGTCAACTGAGGAACATAAAACACATTAGGGATAGAGAGAAAAGAAAATGGGGTTGGGAGAATAGACCCAATAGAGACAATATGCATAGGGGACCCATTTGCAGTAGAAATACTAATAGGAGAAGTGGGGGAGACACAATGACTTAGTAGGGATAAAACGGGTGTCATATGATGGGAGCAACCAGAATCAAAAATCCATGTGGTAGGTAGGATATCTGTGGTATAGGAACCAAGCAAACCTGACTGAGTGGTGGTCATAGCTGAATGATTTGGCTGGGTAGCCAAAGATGCCTGATACTACTGAAACTGCTGATATTGCTGAAACTGGTCAAACGAGAGAGAAGGAGGGACCCCATCAGAGGTAGCAAAAGCTGATGGAGGCCGAGAAACCTGCTTATGTTGCTGTGGTGGCCGAGAAAATTGTTGATATTGCTGAGGTGGACGAGAAGAAGTGGATGGCTTAGGACGAGAATTTTGTCCCATCAGTTTGGGGCAAGAATCCTTCCAGTGGCCCTTCTGACGACAAAAGCTACACTCATCCATAGCAACCCGAGGCCTAGGCTTGCCTGTAACCTGAATTTGGTGAGAAGCTGGAGTAGGCAAAAGAGGGGACATAGACTGAGTAGGTGGAGCAGCAAATACAGACTGAGAAGGAGATGCAATAGAGGACATCTTAAGCCTAGTTTCCTCAGCAATAAGCTCATGAACTGCAGCATCAACAGTGGGAAGGGGAATACGATGAACCATAGCCCCACGAAGCGGCTCAAATTCCCCACGAAGGGCCATAAGAAACTGAACAAGACGACGCCTCTCACGATACTCAAGAATGGAGTCAAAAGACTGCATGCCTTCGGGTTCCATCAAAGCTAACTGATCCCAATATTGTGTCATCTCAGTGTAAAAATCCTGAATAGATTTACCATGTTGCTTAGCATCTCGGATTGTAGCCTCAAGCTCATACTCCTTTGCAAAATTGGACTGAAGATACATACCCCGCAAATAATCCCAAACTTCCTTTGCCGTATCATATTTCGAGAAATTCATACCAATGCTAGGCTCCACAGAATTATGAAACCACGTAAGAATTCGTGCATTTTCCAATTCCCATTTGTCAAATGCGAGGACATATGCTGCATGTTGTTTAGTGTATGAAGGATCCTCCTCTGTTTTCGCACCTGACGAACCTGATTGCTCTGGCGGGGTAGGTTTGACAATAACCCCTGTTACATGACCCCACATGCCTCTTCTAACAACAAAGTTTTTCATAACTTTAGCCCAATAAGAGTAGTTACTGCCAGTCAATCGTACGCTAATAGCATTAAAAGTTTTATCGTCTGACATTATAAAATACAGAGACTTCGTAACAAACCGGAGACTACGGTAACAAACCAGAGACTTCGTAACAAACCAGTACCAAAATACAGAACTTACGATGGGAGAACCCAATCAGACGATACCCAATGTGGGAGTCGCAGGTGACTGGAGAGTGGTCGCCGACGGTCGGCGAAGGGTTTTCGACGATCGACGGCGGCAGGTGGTTGGGCGACGGTGGCTGGAAGGAGAAGATCGTCGACTGGAAGGAGAAGAGCGGCGTTGATTGCAATGAACAACAGAAAATAAGCGGCGTTGTCGTTCTAGGAGGGAGATGATGGCCAGATGACTGGCTCTGATACCATGATAGATTGCAAAGGTGAGAGAGAACAACGTATTATTCCATTGAAAGAGAATGTATTTACAATGAACGTAAGAGTACTTAAATAGAAAAAGAGAACAACTAAACCCTAATAACATAAAGACTAATCTACCCTTAATTAGATATAGACTAATCTACCCTTAATTAGATATAAAATGACGGAATATATATTCACAGACCCATCCCCCATCCACTCCTCTATTTTACACCGGGATTTTTCTTGAATAATCTAAATAGCCATTAAATATGCCTAATTGAATTTACTTTGCTGAACAACCCTTCCGTAGGCAGGTAGTAATCTAAGCATTAAGAGTGTGTTCAAGGGGGGCACCCTCTTATCCATCAAGGGAAAGATCATTGTTTATAGGAATAATGTAAACTACACGTGTAAATTAGTTTGGCTAATTTATAGGATACTAACATGTATTCCATGCATCGCATGGGCACAACACTCATAGAAGTTGAATGTGCATGTGCTTAACCAGGTTATGATCCATGAAATGTTTGATTTCTTGACCGTGGCTCATACGCCGTTGTCTCAATTACTGGTAAAAAAGTTTATGCTGTTGACTTAACGGCTCAGGAAAGGGGGAGAACTAGGGATAAGCATGGGGAACCCTTGGCAACATCTTATCACTCCAAGTTCATGGGAACTGTTGATTATATATGGTACGTCTATGGCATGAATTAGGATATTGGATTTGTACGATTCATAAATATCTGGCACTAATTCCACTGATGAGCAGGCATTCTCAGGAGCTTGTACCTGTGAGAGTTCTCGACACCCTAACAGTGGATCTTCTCAGACAAACGGGTGGACTCCCGAGTAAGGTAACTTCTCTTCCTGTAAATATCAGCATACTCTGTAAGTAAGCTGAATGATCTGCTGCGTTGAGGTGCGTTAGTTGGTGGATAAGAAACCAAACTAGTTCATTTTTCCTGGGCGTATCTGATGAGCATAATTTGTGGGTGATTATGGGGTGATGATGTCAACGCCTTGGTATATGCAAAATATATGCATACAGTGGTGAGAGAAACTTCACTTTGCCGGAGAAAAAAGTAAATATTGAGTACCACTTCTATGCACTGCATAAGATTAGTAATGTCAAGTACTTGGATGAACATTTTGATGCATGCCTCTTTTGTCTTTAAAATAATATCTTTTCTGGACTCCAAGCTCAGAGCAGACTCAATAGAGTTCTGAAGTTAAAAATATAAAAGACGTGTCTCTGACATGGTTCTATAAAACGTATTTGTTGCATCTCCCGAAGTGTATCCAGTGGTCTTTCTTCTGTAGTTATACTTAATGTGATCATGGTATATATGCTCAATTTTGTTCTCGTTTTCTTCATTCTGAACTTTCCTGTTTGATGTTTGAAGCCTTAATTGTAATCTGCAGAACTGGGGCAGTGATCATCTTGCTCTTGTATGCGAACTGGCTTTTGTTGATGATGCCAATGAGGCATGAGTGGAGTCCACCCGGTGCAAGGCCCTTCACTAATCTCCTTGTACTCAGAGCTCCAAATATTTCACGATGAAGTAGTCAATTTGTGGAATTTTCTTTCGACTGTTAACTGCCTTATTTTATGGCATAACCCCACGGTAAATCATTGAATTAACAGTTAATTTATAACAGTGGGGAGCATTTACTTTTACTGCCCTTTACACTTCTGGTCTAAGAGCTAGCTGTACAGTTTGAGAGAAACATTACAAAATTTCTCTGCAATTTTTTTTTTCTGGCGAGGAATTGGGAATTTCTACCGTGGAAGAGAGGAATAGAGGTTGTAATTTAAAATATTTATTTTCTTATAACTGGCTTGCTTAGTTCACAAATAAAAGGTTCATTACAAAAATTCTCTGATTGATTTTTGCGAGAGGAACCGAGAAATTTCTACCATGGATGGGAGGAAATCGATTGCTGACTTTCGTTTCTATTTTTCTTGTAACTGTCTTGCTTAATTTATTTGTTTTTTTGTTTTTTTGTTTTTTTCTTACTTTCTTTTGAGCATGTTAGCTTTTTTTTTTTTTAAAAACGCAATACAATAAATATGTTGAAGTTGAAGTATATTTTCTCTTCTACTTTCAAGTTATCTTCGGTCACATATGGAGGAAAATAGATAAAATTTGTTACAGTGTAAATTAAGAACACAATTAGTGAATAAAAATTACAGTTGGACTAGAAATGTGAACTAGCTATCACCGTTCATGCTCTGAGTACATATGGAGGCGTGGAGCCAGTGGCGGCGAAGGCGGAGGAGCTCCTATGTTTACATGATGACACAAATGAGCACTTGCATTTGCTGGAAGGCCAGAATTCTTCCAAGTTGGGACAAGATAAAAATTGTAGAATTGAGAAGTGGGCAAAAAATAAAAACCGGCCGAATTTGATTTTCTTGAGTTATTCATTCGGTTCAATTTTGAATTCTTTTTAAGAATATTGAAACGGGTTTAGATTTGGTCGAAGTACATGAAGAAAATAACGAACCAAAACAGAACATATAACACTAATTTTAATCTATTTCAATCTTGTATTGGATCTCGCGTGATTTTTAAATTTTTATGCTCCTCTGTTTGTCCTTTTCAAAATTAGGTTTGATGGATTTTGACAATATTTCTGAACAAAAATTTCAATTTCTCATCCTATTTTATGTATTTAATTTTGTCTGGCCTTTTTTAATGTTATCTCAGTACTATTACGTCTATAAGTTGGGTTAAATTGCTTTTTGGATATAAATATTTTCTCTGTTCAGGTTTATTGACTCATTGGAATTCGCTATATGCTCAACAATTTGATAAACCAAGTAAACGGAACCAAATCAAATAAACCAAAGTGAGCCAAAATCATATATGCTAAAAAATTTGGTAAGCCAAGAAAATCGAATAAAATAAAATAAACCAGACTGGACCAAAATCAAACTTGTCTGGTCCGGTTTTGATTTTAAAATTTCTAAACCAGGTGAACTTGGGCTAGTTCTCGGACCAAATGGAACTAGTAATCCTCTTCAGGCCTTGTTTGGATACTTCCATCTTACCCCTTCTGTTATTCAAGTTTTGAATAAGTCATCTCTTATTTCTTACAACTCTAGTCCTTCTCGTTGTTCTTTCCTTTTCTCAAGTCATTCTCTTGCATCTTCGGGTAGCACTCTTTCTTCTTCAAAACACAATTTCTTCTTCATTAATTTCCATCCCAGTTGTTGTGCTTTTGCTTTTAAAATTTTTGACATTCATTGTGGCTTCTCTATGATAGTTTGAGCAAAACTGTTTGTGTGGAAATTGTTTTTAAGTATTGATGATGCCGGAATATGATAACCTGCTTTGAGCTTTTGCTTCTGGCCTCTACACATAAGTCAAGTGATCAAGAGGTAATTGTCCAGCCAAGTACCATCTAACGATCAAGTTAGAACGTGCATAGATTAGATAAGTAGATGCTTAATGATAGTAGAGATAAAAGCAAATCTGATCTCAGGACTGGAGGTAGGTTTTAGTACTTTGAATAAATGAGCAATCCAAGGTGGGCAAGTTACCGCCATTACTGCCCACATTCCATCTTGGGAGAGTCATCCCCCCAATCTTGTGCGTCATCTTCGGGATGCTAAGTGATTAGGGGCGTATTCTCAAGATTACCCAAGCAATTAGGGGCAAGTGTATAGCGTCTCCCCTACTCTACATTCTTCGCATGGTCTGCATAAGATCTGGATAGAAGCTTGCCGATCGAAGACGCGCATGGCTGTTTGGTCGGTCATGCCTTGACTCAGAAGACTCTAGTCGGTCTACAAAACTTGCTAGCTACTAGTCAATCCAGAGCCCAAACTGAGCTCATCAATTGTCCCTCATTTCCCAACCAAAGCGTGAGCTGAGTTGTATTGAATAATTCTTAAAATTGAAAAGTGATGGTCACATCAACCATTAACTGCATGTCCTTTTGTTTTCTTGGCGTGACCGTTGGATCTTCCACGTGAAAAGATCTATGGGCTTCCCTGAAAGTTGTGTCCACGTCTGGCGATTACCCCCGCATGTGCAATTTTTACTATAATGTGGCCTCTCTTTGCCTGTTGCAAACCCATCCCCCCCACTAGCAGACTAACTTGATTCCTCCCATTAGTCCATCCACTTTTGTGCGGGAATCCTCATTTTAAAAGGGTTTTCCCTTCAAAGGCGTCTCACTTTTTTCTTCCAACCCTCATCATTCTAGCCTGATGTCTGTTCATCTCCTTGCTTCGTTGTTCGCCAAAGTCAGTCACCTTGGAGCCTGATCCCCTATATGTCTTGGAAGGGGTTTTCTCCCAGACTTTCTCTGCCCCTCGACTGTATGACTATTTTCAACAATCCCTAGAGGTTTCACAAGAGTTTCCCCTATTGACCTTTTGATTGGGAATTGCTAGTTTTTTTATACCGCTCGCTCCATATTTTCTTTCGCTTTTTTGATGCCATTCAGGGACCTAGACGGGCTCCCCAACAACTTGTCGATTTGAACACTGATTTTTTAATTTCAATTTCGATTTCGATTCCAATTCTGCTTCCTCTGGGCTTTAAGACCCCCATTGCATGGTTAACCTTGCTGGCATACTAAGAAAGTAGCCTTTCAGCGCTGATGGCATTCCTTACGTATTGACAAATCAAGATTTGGACAAAAATAGAGTTGCCTTTTCGCTCCTTGAGATCTTGCACTTGCGCTTGTCTCGGGCCGACGAGAGGGCATGCACTTATGCAAGTGGTGAAGTTTAAATATATAGAGCAACCTCCAATGTGGGCTACGCTTCCCTATCCACCCCATTAGCTGGAAAATGCTCCATTACATCAATTTGGCGCTTGGCCAACTAAGTTGTATGCCTAAAGGCTATTGATTTTAATTATAGTACTCTCGTGTCAAGCAAGCGACGGAGAAAGGGCCCTAATTACGGGATCCCGTCTTCCAAGAAAGGCTGAAAGGAAACATACTTCTTCTTCCTCAGAGGCAATGATTGGGAGTTTGTCACGTCCTCAAAATTTAACATAAATAAAACACGTAAGTATAGCCACAATCTTCGCAAATAGTACTATTTCCCCCAAAAATCATTGTTCGATAAACCAAAGATTCCAAGTCTTAATGGTTTACAAGGTCCTTTCTAAAATTTACATTGAAGTCAAACATTTAAACTAAGGGTCAAGTTATAATACATCTTTTCAAAAAATGGATAAAAGATGTTAGATAACTCAACGGATACGAGTTGTAAGATGCCATGCAAAACATTCCAAGCACTTTATGCCGACTTTAAGCTAAACGTCAAGAACTGTACCTGAAAACAAATAAGGGTGAGCTGACGAGCCCAGTAGAGAAATTCTATGCAAGTCTTACATGAAGATGGAATGTCATGGCATAGGGGCTAATTCACCACACTTAACTTTAATGGATTAAAATAAGAAGCGTTAAAGTATAACCAAAGTATTTCCAATTTGAAACACATACATTCAAGGCTTGTTTCACATGATTGTTCTCATCATCATCAAGTAATACATTCGAATCCATAATAACGATATCTCACACCTAGCATTCCGTAGAATAGCTAGTCTCATTTTCCTAGCCATCCCGTCGGGAGTCTAGTTCACAATACATTCCTAGCATCCCTCTATCGAGATGTCTAGTTCATACATAATTCCTAGCATCCCTTTCGGGGAGTCTAGTTCACAATACTCCTAGCATTCCCATCGGGGAGTTTAGTTCACCGCATTCCTAGCCTTTTCATAAGGAAGTCTAGTTCACAATATTTTCAAGCACAACACAAATCATGGAGCACATCCACTCATTCATTATATCCCAATGACCTAGAGTGAAATGAATAAAACGCACCAACTCTTCTAAATGAATAACATGGAATCAAGCAACCCAAATTGATAAGCTTTCAAGCTAAGAACACTCAACATGTAACAAATCATGCTCACACCCTTAATACAAAAGGAAAACTTATAATACACCTATAACAAGTCATAAACAAGTAAGAAAAGCAAGAAAATCTCTACCTTAAAAAGAAAATCCAAGCTTTGAACTCAAAATGGTGAAGCCCTAGTTTTAATGGTGGAAAGATGCTCAATCAAGTCATCTCCAAGCAAAACTCATCTCCAAAAGCTTGAAATCAAAGGGAAAATGAAAGATATATCCATGGAGGAATTTGAGGGATAATGAGGTTTGATCAAGTATTTTAGGTGAAAATATGAGAAATAGAGTTTTCTAGAGAGAGAAGTGGTGAAAATCTAATTTAGGGGTGTAGGGGTTGTGTACAAAAATTTTTGGTTCGTCACTTTAAAAATGCGCATTTATGCCTACATGACCAGTCATGGAAAATAGGCCAAAGGCCGTGACCAGTCATGCGAATCTACTGACTAAAATTCAAAAACAAGCCAAACCCGCGTGACCAGTCGTCGGGACGGCACGCGTCCGCGTGACCAGTCATCGGGTGCTACTGACCAAAATTTTCTCCCTTCTTTTTTTTTAGGCCGTGACCAGTCACGCGAATCTACTGACCAAAATTTAAAAACAAGCCAAACCCGCGTGACCAGTCACCGGATGCTACTGACCAAAATTTTCTCCCTTTTATTTATTTATTTATTTACTTACCCTTCTCCTCTTCATCAAAACTCATCCAAATGATCATTTGTCTCGTCCAACTCGTATCGACACCCATTTTATTCACCGTAAAACATTTTTAAACATTAAAATAGGGCGGGTCCTTACAGAGTTCGAACTGAGTGAAGTTCTGCCTAAGAACCCAACGAGAGTGATTTGCCCGTGGGGCAGCTTGACCAAGTCGGTCATCTCTGTTGTCCCGGTTATTCCTGATGATGGTATGGCTTTCATTGAAAAGTTGAAGAAGGGGACCCTTTATTCCTATCCTACTCTCATACCCCTTCTCTTTTCTATGCTTGCTCCCTCGGGCTCGACCCTCAAGGCACATATCTGACATGTCTTCGTGTATCATTGCATTTTGAAGAAGTTCATTCTCTTTTTCTCCTTTTCCTTTTTTTTAATAAGTTCTATTTGCTCGTGGCTCTAGGACAAGCTTTCAAAAAGAAGAAGATCTCAAAGAGGTCGTGCGTGGACCTTGAAGTAGTGACCAAGCATAGGTCCATCAAGCACATGGCAAAAAAACCCAAGATGGTGGTGCGTGGCCTAGAGGAAATTGATCAGGGGGAGGAAGGAGAAAAGGAGACGAAGGGAGAAAATGCTTCACAACCGTTGTGTCGCTTGAAGAAGGGGACAAGGAGTGTTGGCTCTTCTTTTGGTCTAGATTCCACCATTTCTACCGACTAGGAATCGATCCTACTAATTAACCTAGAGCCCGCGTCACCAATTGTCTATGGGTTTGCTCTGTCGTCTGATCAAAAGCCTGCCCTGCCACTCGAACAAGAGGTTGCATTGTCGACTCACTCGCCGTTGACCTCTTCTATTGCTTCCAAGGACAAGGGAAAAACTGTAATGGGATACGAGTCAAGTAGCCAATCGCAGCGGGATGCTCCCCCAACGAACCAATCCGCTCAAGTGCCATTGGGCTAGAAGATCATAGAGGGGGCAACAAGGCTATCTTCAACCGAGGGTCATTTTCGATGGCCGACGCTCAGAGGATTGCATCCCTCATGATGGGCCTGTCCTACCCATTCAACTTCGCGACTCCCATCCCTGACAATAGCATTCTTCTGAATCCCGATGTGGGCTTCATGTGCTGTTTGCCATGAGCACATGAAGCCCACATCACGAGCAAGATGGGCCTGTTAAACCAAATCCCGACCACGACCTTGACAATAAATCTCCTCATATCTCTAAGCCGAGTAAGCATAGTATTTTTTGTTATGTCTTCCACTTGTACCTTCCGTTGATCCATAGCCAAGAAGTGTTGCCATAGGTCTGTGCTGATAGGGTAAACCTATCCCTGCATGTTGTTGACTTCAAGGGGCAAGCACGGACCAAGGGTAAGGACAATCGCCTTGCCATCGTGCAGAAGGAAGAAGCCTTGGGCAAGTTGAGCTCCGTCGAGAAAGAAAAAAAATCTCCGGACCTCAATGGCGAACGCCCTTAGCCAAATGCGCAAATTCTGCAAGGAAAGAGATACTGCCCAAGCCATAGTAAAAGTTGCCAAGGGGAAATCAAAAGCTACCCAGGAGCCTATAATCTATATGGCGAGAGCAAGACAGCAAGAGAGAGAGCTGACACTATTGTAGACCACGCCACCAGGTTGAGGCCAAGCATACATTAGACACAGAAAAAGCAAAAAAGATCCGATTAGAGCTTGAGCGATTGCTTGAGGAGGAGCGAGATGGTCGAGTCGAGGTTGAAATGAGGGCACATAACCTGGATGACTGTTTAGCTCTGGCAACTGTTTGATTTGGAGTCAGCTCCCGAGGCTGCCATTCAGGCTTTCAAAGAATCAGAGGAGTATTAACTTGTCTTGGTTTCCCTCTTCGACTCAGGCTACAATTGCTTAAAGGGAAAGTCGTTCCATACCTACCCTGAGCTGAACTTGTCGGAGTTCAGGTCAAAAGACGACTCGGGAACAGATGCTAAGTTTGACGTTGGGCCGAGTTAAAGTTCCTTGAAGTATCGGTTGTTCTGTTACACCTTGTTCAGATCTTTTAGAACTTGTGTTTAACATTTGGATTTTTGCGACTGAGCCTTTTGGATTTTTACTTTTGTAATAAAGTTTTTGAATTTTGGCTTTGATCTCTGTATAATCAAGAGGGAGAAGGGGTAAAAAAAAAAGTCACGATTACAGAAAGCTCCATGCAAGAGGGAAATGAGGAGGAGACAAAACCCGGGAAAAGGACAACAGCAGATGCTCATTTCAAAGTTCTTCCAGGAAAAAAAAAAAAGAAGAGGTTTGGAATTCAAAGATTAGTATCTATGAAAATTCAGAAATCTCAACAAATACACAATTTAAATATAATTGGAGATACAAAAATTAAGTTCTCCTCCGACTAACAAATAATTTCACTCATAAACCGTAATAGAGAGATGGAAAAATCTGGGCAGCTGTAAAAGCACAGAGAAAAACCCAAGAACTCTCTCAACTCACCCTCCTCAAAGTCGAGTTTTACTCACAAGGACCATTTTCAATCTCACTAACTCATTCTTATTTTGTCACAAACTCACTCAAATACTCTCACTAAATTTACCCCCTCACTGCAAAACTTGTGGACAGGTTACATTCAAGGCTTCATTAACCCAAGCAAGCTCCTCTTTGTCTAGCTCAAAATCAAAGTCATGAAGATCATTCCCTTCTCCCTCTTGCATTGGAATGTTCATGTCCACCTCTCCTTGACCATCAAAAGACAGTCCCACATCATTACCACATAGTGAATTACTCTCAAAGCCCAAAATAAGCAACGGTGAAATCGATGGATACTCCAAGATTTCTGAAATGTGTGGTGGTTCAAAATCATTAGTCGATAACAAGTTGGTGTCGAAACCAAATTCAAGTTCTTGACCAACTAAGGGTGAGACAATTTGGTTTTCTAAGAATGCCGAAATGGGTGGCTCTTCTTCCACAATCTGTACTGAATTGGCTTCCTCCTTCAGTACAGGTTTTATCAGATTGCCTTCTTCATTTGTTGAATTCCGGCTGCCATTAGGAATACATGTGGAGACATCAAGAACAGATGACGGGGATGGATGAGAATACAAACAATTGGTTTCCTCCGAAACACAAGGATTGAAATTCCCAACCCTCTCTGCTAACATTATCTTTTCAAATTCAAGCTTCTTTCTCTGATAAACATTGGCAGCCTCTTCCGCGGTCCTATACGTACCAAGCCATAGTCTTTTTCTTAAAATAGGATCTCGAATTTCCGCAGCATATTTTCCCCACTTCCTTCTCCGGACACCTTTGTATATGGAGGACGATCTATGTGGCTTCTTATTTTCTCCCAACTTTTTAGAACCTGTCCCTTCATTCCTAGAATGCCGCGCAGAATTTTCTCCACATGAATCATTCGGGATCCTCGGAATAACGATTTCTTTAACAAAACGTCTAATTCTTGGAAACACATTATCAGACATTGATTCTTCATCATCGCTCCCAGAATCTGTGGCATAAGGATCATTGTAAATAACTCGAATTTTTCTATTTGGTTTCATAGGATTTGCAGTGTGTGTTTTCTTCTTCACTTTTTTACTGTTCACGTTTGGATTCGAAAATTGCCTCTGAAGCCCCGGCATCTCCTCTACAGCATTCAAGGAAAATAGAAAACGCCAAACCCCAGTGCACAAATGAGAAGAAATTGAAAGGAGTTGTTGAAAATTCCAGTCCAGAGAAAAACCCAAAAACCCTAGGACTTAAGCTTGAAAAAGAAGAAGCGTTTCAAATGAAAAGCCCCAAAGCACTCCACACCAGAACAAGTCCTGCATATAGATGAACAAGAAAATATCCAAAATCCTAAACCCATTAGTACCCATATCACAATATCATGAGATTTTGATCTGTGCTAAGTGTTCACCAAAACCCCTAAACCCTTTTGGCACCCGTTTCACAAAAATCATCCAATTCAACTATGCATTGAGTGTTGACATGGATATGCCTACGTTATGTCAAGATATATCTACATCCACACAGAAGAATACCTTCTTGATCTTAAACGCATGGATGACGAAGACAACAAAAAGAGAAGAAGTTGAGACTAAAACAGAGTGGGAACAAAGCCAGAGCTGCTTAGATGCTGCATTCGACAAATTAGAAACACCACAACGACATATAATCTTCTCTTCCTTCTTTCCCTCCTTATGTTCTTAGAGATGATAGAGAGAATTTAGAGCACCACAAACTGCAAGACACCCATGGAATTACAGTTAAAAAGGAAGTAAGAACTTGATATCTCCGAACTTTGCAGATTTGTTACAAGAAAAATGGGTTGAAAGAAAAAAAAAATCGCAATTATGAAAGAAAACAGAGATTGCGATTGCATTCTTGTGCTAGGGAATACTTACCTTAGTGGTCTCTCTCTCTCTCTCTCTCTCTCTCTCTCTCTACTCAAACTCTTGGTTGTGGCATTTGGGTGCTGTCTTTATGTTGGCCAGGACTGGAGTGGGGGCAGTTGGAACTTTCAAGGCCAATTTACGCCTAGCGTTCACCTTGTTGGACCATTGCGTCCGGCCAATGACCCATGCCCGCTGCGGCTTTCACGCAATTGGACAATTGTGGAAAAAAAAGGGAAATAGCTATTTCGTCCGGCCCCATCCGATAGCTTTTGCTTAAATTGGAGTTTTGGAAACGTTTTTGAGAATTAGATTAAATTTAATAAAAATTGAGAAAATAGTGTCATGTTTTCCGCCTTATGCTTTGATTTGTTTCTAAATAATTATTAAATGTATATCATTTTACTTTTTATTCCTTTAAATATATAATTTACATCAGATTAAGTTTTCTTACTTTTTATTCTATTAGTGTTTCTAATTTAAAATTAATATTTTAAGTGTTTAAACAATTTAACTATGTTATGTTTGAATTTAGGATTATGCAACTTCCTATTATGTTAGAGCTCCAAAATGTTTTATTTAAAAATTTGGGTTTTTTAATTATTGTGTTATGTAACTTATATTTGTGCAACTTGTATAGTCTTGTTATTTTGAATTTTTGATTAATTTTTACACAAGGTGAATTGGTCTTTATTTTTTATTTAAAAAATCGAGGCAAGACGGGACAATGATCTCTGATCTCCATTTGGGACGATGATAGAAGGTGGAGTTCATTCTCTATTTGTAAAATGGGATGGGGATGAAACGGAATGATTGAATCTGTCCCCAATATGTCTCGTTACTATCCTTGGGAAAAATGGTGCTTGAATAGGAAAGAAAATAAGAAGGAATTTAAAAGTATAGCTTGCACCCTCGCAGTTTATAGTTGATATTATTTTGCATTTTGCGCTTCTAATTGGCGAGTCCGGATCCTCTGTTCTATTTCTCTATCTCATTGTCCTACCCTTCAGTGGCGGATCCAGAATTCGAATTTGAGGGTGTCACCATCAAAATAAATGAACAACTAAGAATAAAATTTGTATTTAATAACTAAAAAATATATGTTTCAAAATTTAATTAACTAGATTTGTGAAAGTTTGGCACAGCAAAAAAGATATGTACATGTCACGGTGCTACGTGGTAAATTTTAAATTACTGTTAAAACCTAAAAAAAATAAAAAATTAGTGGAGCACGGGGGTCGGGGGTGTAACGCCCCACGTTTTTGTAGCACGTTATAATAAAATACATTTAATAAAGCAGCAGAATAAAATTTTCTATTTAAAAACAAAGGGCCAAATTCTCAAATATTATTAATTGCCGGCAAAACAACCGACTAAAATTTAGCTCATTAAATAGTCTTGAAAATAAATAATTTGAGCAACAAATTATCATTAATTAAAAACAAATAAAGGGACATCCTAGGTCAACCCATTGGACTATTATTGGTACAGCCATGGTTTTGGTACATTCGTCTCGTCCTCCTTAGTCTCTTGAACTTCCAAATTATGTTCTGCATCAACCTGTTCCTCAAAACCTGGTGTGAAATACCAGGGGCCAAGAAGTAGCTCCAAATGAGTGATTAACACTCAGTAGGAAAATTTAACCTTACCCCTAATTAACAAATAAACATATATGATAATAATTCTATACAGCATGCAAATAGCAATAAACAAACGTGAAATATGCAATATCGTGCATAAACATGAATATGCAATGTCGTGCATAAAGCTTTCCGCATTGAGTATCTTTTAGTTATTATTATCTCCACCGGGGTCTCGCAATCCCCCATATCAAAAGTACAACCTCAGGGTCTCGCAATCCCCTTCATCGGTATCGAAGCATCGGAGTCTCGCAATCCTCCTTAGCCAAATTACAATCTCAGGGCCTCGCAATTCCCTTCATCGGTATCGCAGCATCGAGGTCTCGCAATCCCTCCCCGCCAAATTTACAACCTCAGGGCCTCGCAATTCCCTTCATCGGTATATTATGATTATCACTCATTATCGCAACAATGAGATCATCTAACTCTGCCGTTCAATTAATCTTCCAATTTTCATGCATGCGTGCATGCACAATGATCATTCGTCATGCTCAACATGCAACAATAAAATATCATCATGCGATTTTAGTTAAACATGCATCGAGCATAAATTAAAATCACTAAAATCATGCGATATCATCAACATCGATCAAATCTAAGTCACATACAACGTTCGTGGGCCCTAGCATACAAATCGGTCTCAACAAATAATAGTTCTTTAATTTATCAACTAAATTAAATTGAATCACGAATCGTCACGTATAATAAATTCTCAACTTGATTAATTCACATAATTAAATACACATAATTTCTTTAATAATTAATTATTAACAATTCGATTCATGTCCCCTACACAATCTTCGAACACAAACTAAATCTACTCATAAATCACATATATATGTAGGGCTCGGTCCGAAATTCCTACCTCGATCCGACGAATAAAGCACTACCGAAAGTCTCACAAATCACCCGCCGCACTGAGATTCGATTATCGCAATACTATCAAATCCATAATCAAAATCATACTTTAAATATAATATTTTCAAAAAAATAGTATAATATTAATATTAAATACTATAATAGAATAAGTAAATAATAACTAATAATAGAAATTAAAATAAAAACAAAGAAGAAAGAGGAAAGAGGGGCCTGCCGAAAAATAACGAAAGAGAGAGAGAAGACAGAATGAGAGAGAGACGAGAGAACGGAGAGAGAGAGGAGAGAGAAAACCAAGGCTACAGAGAAGAGAGAGAAAGAGAAAGAGAGAGAGAGAGAGAGAGGAGAGAGAGAAAGAGAAGGAGAAAGAGAAAGAAAATAATAAAGGGGATACACACGCATAAATGAACACGAGATTTTCAAGAAACTACCTCACAAATATTCAAGACGAACACAAAAACTCTGAAACGGTGAAAGTGAATATTTTTATGAATCAAGGGCTATATAAATAGACAAAAGGGGATGAATCTGAATCTAATTAGGATTCGAATTAACAAAGATAGAGTTTGAGTAGGATTTGAATACTAGGGATAGAGTTTGAATGAGATTCAAATATTATAATAATTATCGGTTAGGATAATAATTAATAAAAATACTTAATAATCATAAAAATATAATATTTAATATATAAAAAAGTAAATCAGATAATTCTCCCTAAAGATTCAACGAACCTGGACAGAGCGGAAATAAAGAGATAACTCTCCCAAAAATGAAAACCTCCCCGGACCTCATGGGACATCATGAACCTCTAAAAACAACTAAATAAGTGTGTTATTTAGCGTCTCCAATTTGAATACAAAGTTTTAACGGTTAGATAGCGAGGCAAATTATTATTGGTAAATTGAGTTTATTTTGGACCAGTTCTTTTCGATCGAGTTTTTACCCCATTTAGAGGCAACTTGTCTTCTTCACACATAATTTTCCTAGCATCTTCTATTAAATATCATAAACTTTGGACATGATTTGATGTGATTTCCAAAATAATTTCCGCTAAAGTAAATTTTCATAAATCTACCAAGTTCCTTGCTTTGATAATTTTCGACCCAGAGCTTCTGTTTCGACCTCATGATCACCAGAGCCCATGTACATTAACCTTAGAACATCAAAAGACTAATTAAAAACTTGTGTGGATCCCGAACCATTATATGCATCAACTTTGATAGTCACATAGAGTAGTTGTTTTCGGAATAGAGGAACAATACATTTAACATGTATATGTTGATATTTGAATTACGTAAATGCAAGTTATATGAATTTTTGATATCAAATATATTGTTAATAAAGTGGTTTACCCTTCTTGAATGAGGAAAATGAAATGTTGAAATATTTTCAACAAAAAGCGACTATTGTTCTATTGAATGACGTAAATGAAACGATTTATTCTTCCTGAGTGAAGAAATCAACATTGATTTTAAAATGCATGAAAAGAAAAAGAAAAGCGCATGTTTTATAATAAAAGTCATGAATTTGTCTAGAATGATTTTTGAATGAAAAAGCATGATCTTGATGATACATAAGTTCAAATGCTGTCGCTTGCCACTAGGAGAATAAGAATATTGAGGTGATGGAATAAGGAAGGAATCTTGGCCAGATGATCATGCAGGAGACATCACACAGACTGTTGTATTGGGGATTGCTCCCTTAAAAAAAAAAAAAAAAAACATACGTTGAATCGAACGTAGTATACTTAATCAATGACGAAATATGTGATTTTGGGATAACCAGTCCTCGACTATGACCTATGGATAGATATCAATCCTCAGCTATGATTCCTAGATAGAATGTTGAACAACTGGACTATAATACAAAAGTACAAATGGTTGCTACATAACCCTATAAATAAGCATGATCGCTGTTGTAGCATGTTTTACTTAGAAACAAGGCATAACCTGAACTCACACTAGCCTAGTGAAAGACAATTTTTTTTTTTTTATAAACTTAACATGTCTAGTTTTTCAAGATGATGATAAATAAGCAGTTTTTCTGCATTTCCAAATGCTTGTATTACGTTGAGTAAAATAATGATTGAGTTGGACCTTATGGCCAAATTCATAATTTTGTAAGTAAATTACTTTTGGAATAAATGGAATAGTATTTATTTGCACAATTATGGTTTATTTTAATTATGCTTCCACACTTATTTTGTTTCAAATGATAAGGAATATCGGCATTGAAAAATCTCAAAACTCGTTCATTTTGGATGCCATAGTGGCTTAATATCACTGACCGCTCGATGATACCAGTATTATCAAGATGACACTTGACAAGAGTAGTATCTGATCGATCGGTAAAAGAGTATCAATGAGGCGCTGATCTAATCAAAATTTAATTAAAATTGAACTGCTCATCTAGTGTAAAAACCAGTATAGTAAGAAGTTCATAGTACCGATGTATAACGAACAGCAAAATTTTGAATTATTAGAGTTTGCAATTGTAGCGTTTCAGACGTTAATCTCAATTTTTGAAAAGTGATTAGGTCTAAAGCTACAGTAAACTATCACGAGAAACTTATTAATTAAGAAAGTAGGCTCAGTCTTCGGAATCCATTCAACCTAGACTTTGGTTAATAACATTTTTCTTTTACAATTTGATCAAGAATTCATTCCAGAGAACCTTGATAAAAAATTAATTCAATGGAAACCAAGTTAAATCAAAAGATGTGTTCCAAATCAATTCTTGTTCAAGGACAATATAGGTCACAACGTAAGAGGAAATGGACCAAAAAATTAGATGTACCACTAATGGTGATACCTAATCAAGAGTAAAACACTTCTTGTTTGGTTTGAAAATAAAAACTCAAATTGAGTGGTAACACGAGGTGAAAATATTTTTAGGAGATATTAAAAACCTAGGTTATCGGATGAACTTCATCCTAAGACCTCACCTAAAAGGTTTAGCCTAGCATATTGATCAAGAAAATAACAAGAACAATGAATAACATGTTCAAAAGGTTAACAGAAAATAAAGATAGAATGCAAACAGAAACAAAACTCGAATAAACTTTAAAAACGAAGATACGCAGAAATCTGGGAAGAACAACCAATTTTCGCAGCTTGAATCTACGTTAAATCTAATCTAACTTGAAAACTAATTTAGAACTTGAAAAGAAGGGATCCCTAATTTAAGCCTCCAATGGCTTTAAATTAGAAAAACCCTAGGAAAGTTAGAAAAATTTCTTACAAGAAAAATAAAAAAAACAAAAGAATCCTCAACTTGCGCCCAATCCTAATAGGTCACCAAAACATCCTAGCTGGTCAGATTTCTTTTCTGGAATTTTCTTCGTCTTCAACATTGACTAAATGGAGTGACCAGCTGTCAGGTTCCTCATACTAGTACTCTAGCGCTTAAAACTTGATTGATAGCCCTTCGAGTCCTAACATGTCAGGGTTACCTTCTGGATGCTTTTCCTCTCAGCCTGACTAGAAAGGGCGGCCAGTTAAACATCAATACTAGGACCTTTCACTTTCTTAATTCTAATAACCTGAACTTGACAGTCAAATCTAGAAACATATCTTTTTTCTGCAACTTTCAACTTGGAACCTCAAAACTTCGCACTACCTTCATACCTTTAGCACACCTTCCATTCAAACTGAACTTGACTCCTGGTGTGTCGAGATAGTAGGAAAACATTTGAGCATCAACATTCACTTCTGGACATGCCCGTTAACACGAAAAATCCATGAATGATCAAAGTATACCACAAGTGCATTATCGAGTAAAAATAACACTTTAACTTCACACGCAAGCCTAACTAAGACAGTTGAGCCGCTATACATGACATATTGCGAGCTCAACATTATCAAAGTAGGAGCTTTTGGATTTTCAAAAACATAACAGAGAGCTATAAAGTATTTACACGATAGTTGCACTCCACTTGATGTGTCTTAGGTGCATATGTGTATAGTTTATTGTTTGCCTAAGTCATTGAGGTTGTGTTTTGAACTTTAGAATTTTGTTCATAGAGTCTATTGGACTCGTGGCTTTGAAAAGAAGAATAATTCATAAAGTTTGAACGATGAAGAAGTTGTGAGCTGGAAGAGATTGAAGTTTATGTCGAGAGGTTTTGAGGTTTAATGATTGACATTGATGAATGTTATGAATTTCTACTTTTGTAACTTGTCGTAGCCAATCACGGGTATAATAATGAATTATCAGCTTGGGAGATTTCTTACTAAATGTGGGTCATTTGATGGTGTATATTGGTTAGAGTCCTACATACAAACTTAGACGTTGGGGATTATAGGACTGTCGTTTGTACCAGTTGATAATTTGGGATACATAGTTAGTTGTATTGATCTCTAAACTCGTTCATTGGAAAATTCCTAAACTTGTTCATTTTGGATGCCTTAGTGGGTTAACATCATTGGTCAATCACTAACTCCTATACTATTAGGATGACTCTTGTCACATCTCATACTTCTAGGGTATGAAATAAGCAGTAGAACAATACAATCATAAAGTCTAAATAAAACATTTCCATGAAAACTATTAAAACCATGAAATCAATTCAATCACCAACAGTAATAATATCTAGCATAGAACCATAACAAGTAAACAACTAAGGGCCCACAATACCCAATTAAAACAAATCTCTTAAAAAATTGTCAAAATAACTGCCATAAAGAAAATCCTAATTATCATGTTCCAACTATCTTCTAATTGGAGGTCAAAGTCCTTGTCACATTATCACCTCCTATAAAAGGTTAGTTTACCAAAAAAAATATAAGTTGGAGCTCAAGTAAAAAATCATACGGTACCATCGACATATTGACTAAATCAATAACAATAGAAAACATAAATATCATGAAATTGACAACACATGCACGACATGCGACCCAAGCAATCATTTAACGTTCTTTCACCACAGGCCTACCCACGGGCATTGGGCACCTAGTATTAATTTAACAATATTTCACCCCAAGATATGGGCACCTTGCCTTAGAGTTCACTTACCACCTCCGACCGTCGAGACATTTCCAACCCGGTAATCTTTTAACGGACTTCCATCGCCAGAATCACGAAGATACCAATCCAAATAATCAGCATCAATGCATGATCATGTGAACCAACAACATACCGTTCCTGGCCCAAACAGTATGCAGGAATGGTTAGAAAAGAAAGAAACATGCCAATTTTAAAAAATATATATTTTTCTACCTTTAGGAAGATTGCTCGAGCGCTAAAATCAAATTCACTGGCCAAAACAGAGTGCCAACAAATTTAAGACGTCGCTCTAGCAACTTGAGCTCGCTTCAGCAACTTAGTTAATTTTTCAAATTCTGTTATGTGCAAACAAAACTCGAATTGGGCTTCATTTCTCCAACTAAAGAGTCCCAAACAACTCGAAACCATTGTAGATCATGCTATATTCAAACACACACATGCCCGATGCATAAATTAATGATAAAAGCAAGATTCTAATCAACATCGCAATGGAAAAACTATATAAAATCCTACCTTATCATGAAGAACAATAAAAACATTGTGTAGTTGAGAAATTCCTTGAACTCTTTGCATACTCGGCTGAGAGTTTCGACACCATTAACGATTCTTTAGTTGAACGCTTCACGAGATTCCTCCGTATACTTGCCCGTTAGCCATTCTCTACCGAAATTAGGGTTTGAGATTAAATAAAAAGTTGTTCAACTTTTCTAAAAAAATTGATTTTAGGGTTTTCAAATTCTTAAATATTCATTAAAAGGGTAATTGCACTTACACCCCTCTAGTTCGGACAAGTCCACTCTAAATTATGGCAAATGGGCCCCAGTTACACAATTAAATTGAACTGCTGAAGTCATAAATAAATTAAAAACATAAAAAATAAAGTCACGGACTGCAGGTCCTCACAGCTGTTTTTGGATTTTTAAGAATATAACCCCGAGCTATAAAGTACTTGCATGATTATTGCACACCATCTATTGTATCTTAGGTGCATATGTGTATAGTTGACTATTTGCCTTGGTCATTGAGGCTGTATTTTGAACTTTAGAATTTTGTTGAAAGAGTATGCTGGACTCGTGCCTTTGAAAAGAATGATACTGCATAGAGTTCGAAGAATGAAGGCAGCTCTGGGTTGGAAGAGGTTAGACTTTATGTTGAGAGGTTTTGAGCTTTAATGGTTGATATTGAGGAATGTTATGAAGTTCTACTTTTCTAACTTGTCATAACCAATTATAGGTATAATAATGGAGTATCAGCTTGGGAGATTTCTTAGTTGATGTGGGTCATTCGATAGTGTATATTGTTTAGAGGCCTCTATGTACAAACTTAGACCTTTAGGGATTATAGGATTGTTGTTTGTGTTAGGGACTGATTCCCGAGACTCGGTGATGAACGCGTACAGTTTTATAACAAAAAAATTATGAAACCCTACTAGGCGGAACTAAAGTTCATACCTTTGAGATCTGTCTGGTTTGACCTCGACTACGTTCACAGTTTGATCCTGATTGGACTATGAACACGACTAGTATGATCTTGCTTGACTAACCTCAAGATCTTCTACTGTGATCCTATTGCACATTGATCACGTACTGAGGGTGAGCTCAAAAAAGTAATCTTCTTGCCTTCGTAGAACTTCTCTCAATCTTTTGAATATTAAGTTGTGTCTGGCCTAGAAGGCATAGCGGTGTATATATAGGCAATGATATGGACCCTTAGGAGAAGTATGGGCTGAACTTCCTATATAATTCGAGATTCCTAGTTTAGCCCGGATTAATTCTGAATTATATAAATTATAATTCATACCACTACAGAATTATAATTGCATTTTCCGCTCATATCTCAAAATTATATTTCAAGCTCCATGTTATTAAATGCTTATTTATCTCTCCATGTTAATATTACAAATGCCCGTTAATTAAAATAACTTACTGACAATTTATTTAATCAATATATATATAAAAAATTTAAGACCTTCCACTTAACTTATTCGTTATGTCGGATAATAATATCCACTTGCAGGGTTTGAGATAATCGAAACTTCTAAGCTTCCTCAAGAGGATATCATCAATCCCTATAAAGGGATGTGGCCTCACTCTATAATGAATCAAAGTCAACAACATTAAATATACACATCAATTAATTATCTTTGGATTAAGAGTACAAAAGCACACATAATAACTATGAGGTGCACTTTGTATTATATTGTCAGTATAAATACAATTACCTCAAATTGGTCCTGTTCAATACACATAAAGTGTACTAATACAGTGAGTTAAAACTATACCATTTTCTGTAGTCAAAACAGACCTACTAAAACACTGTGTTACAGTCCTACGGTGGTGTGTCAATTTCCACCTAAGACTGTGAACCAAAAACTTATATTCTACAAGAACCGATAATCTGATCCTCTGTATGTAAGATAAACTCTACACACTAAATTATCTACTATATGGAATAAGAGACAATCATGGACAATATAATAAGATATAATGCAAATATTACCCATAAATATTCTCATCAAGAAAGGAAATAATTGTTTAAATAATTCAAATAAATATTAATCTATTACATAAAGTCATGACTTTTAGTATAAAATCCTAACAGTTTGTACCAATTGATTATTTGGGATACATAGTTTGTTGTATTGATCCTTTATGGTGACAGCAAAATTGGACCGATAGAATTCTCTTAATATCGATTCTCTTAATGTCTCAAAGTCTGATATGCAGGTCCATCCTACGTATGTCATGCCTTGTTGGTACCGATGGTTGAACGTGCCGATGCTTCTCATGTGTCCAATCGGTGCTTGATAAGGTCAAACTCCTGGGACCTTCAAAATCTCATTTTGAAGTCAAGGTGTAGCGGTTAGCGTATAAAGGCAAGCTCTGTGAGAACCCGTAATTCGACCTCTTGTTTTTATTATTTTTAGAATTTTTAGTTTTGAGTTTAATATTTACTAATCGTAATGGATTACAACGTTGGGACTCGATGTGAGGCTTGTGACATTTTGAGGAGGGTTAATCCAATTATGAGTATAAAATGATGAAGAAACCCTAAAATCAATTTATATTAAAAGTACGCAGCTTTTTTTCTTAAGGAGATCTCTAAACCCTAAAAACTTGAGGAGGGAGAACGGATGCCTAGATGATGGATTCATGTAACGGGATCAACTGGAGAGTTGTAGAGGATATCGAGACCTTCGCATAGAGTCTGAGAACAGCGTTACACACGGAGTATTCGTGGTCTTTCGATTACTTTACCGTTTCTGCATTTTTATCATTAAAGGTAGGATTTCATATTGATTTACATTGGGATATTGCATAGATTATGTTTAATTCAATGATATATATATATATATATATATATATATATATATATTATTTTTTATGTGTGATCGAGTCGAACATATTTTGTGTAGATTTTGGGATGATTTGGACCGTTAGGTTGTAGAAACAAAGGCCAAAACGAAGTTATTTTGTAAAGAACAGAATCTGGAAAAAATAGAGCACTGCAATAATCTGATTTTGGAAAATTTTGTTAGGGTGGTTCTAAAACTCTAAAATTTTTAAAACTTTTACTGAGTATTTTTTTATGTGTCTACTATGTTGGGTTAAAATTTCGAAGCCTAATTCAAAGTATATAATTCTACAAAAATCCGTCATCGAGCTGTAGTAGATTTGCGCCTGTGTATGCTGCACTGACACACTTTGGTAAAACGAGCATAACTTTTAGTACGAGTATCGAAATTACACAACATTTATTTTGTTGGAAACTAGACACACAGAGTTTCAAAAATATATATTTTACATTTTATTTTTTCCTGAGCAAAATCAATTTTTTGATTGAATTTGACAAAATAGTTTTGGTTTCTCAAAATAAGGTATCCAACTTTGAACCGACACAAATGTATTTTCCGAATCCTATTTTTAACCTATTACATATCATTTGAAAACATGTAGAGTTTAATTTTTGTTGACATTAGACCCAATGCCTCTACTTATAAATTATAATATTTAAAAATTTTAAGGGTAAACTTGACTATATAGTTTTATCCACTCGAGTAACCTATTGGAAAACAAAATTTGAATTTGTATATACCCGGCCTGTTTCTTGCCTTTCATTCCACATAAAGTTACTGTTTGAGTCTAGTTTCAACTGGTAATGTACATATGAGCATGCATAGACATTGAATTTTGGGTAAGGGTTGGCCCATTGGTATGAAAATCCGTAAACTCGACATGAGAGTCTTTGCGATTCCTCCGGTGAAAGACCGTGAAACAACCGGATAAAGAGGTGACCCGACGGTCGGAACAGCCCGTGAACTCTACGATAGAGTCCCTGATGTGGGATGCCCGCGGTGCAAAATCGTCAAAATTATGCATGAGTCACATGAGAGCATGATAATGTTGTGAATATTTACTCGATGGTTTATATTATCATTATGCATATTATATTGTTGATGCGAGCATGTTTTACTCGACATGTCGACGTTTTTAATATAACTTCCTATTCGAGTTTCGGCTTATGTTTTTTTCTATAAACTAATAATTTACAGGTGATGATATGGAGCCAAAAACTTAAAATTTACTTATGAAGATGGTTCAACATACTTAGTTGCAATTGCTATCTTAGAGATATTTTCATGTTTAGAAATTCAGTTAGAAGTATTCGCGTTTTGATTGTTCATTTGTTCAGGCACTGTGGGCCTATTTTTGGTTAGTTTGAATTCGATTTGGACATGACGGATTACTTGTTATTTGATAATTGGACATTATTTATTAAGATTTAATTAAGTTTATTGACTATGGTTATGTTAAGTTTTGGTTTGATTTATTCCATTACTTATTTCATATCTTAGAAGTTTGGGGTGTGACAAGCTCCTTTCTCGATCTCGTTGTGCTGGAGACCATACTCTTGAATATGTCTCAGCATTTTTCATTCTCGAAATACTAAGCTGACTTAGGATTTACGACTAAGGGCGTCAGCCACAACATTAGTGTGGGCTCCTCGACTAGAAAATTTGTCGGGTACCATGTGGGACCGGCACACTTAATTTTTCCCATTGCGCACGTTGGGTTTATTCCCATTTTAGTCACCACCTGGGTTTTAGGCTTTTCCTTGGAGTTTTGTGAGAGCAACTCTCTCTAGTTCTTCATTGTTCTTGAATTTTGTATTGAAGTTTGCTAAGTTGTACGACATTTGATTGATGAAATAGGTAATATATCAAGCTCAACTTTCATTTCTTCCATTGTTCTTGTTTTATATCCTAAATTTTTTGGCAAGTCGTCAAATTTTGGCTATTAATCTTATTTCTTTCATGTTCTACATTTTTAAGGAGTTATTTGTAAGCGTATTTCATCTTCGTCCATTACTAGTCATGGCTATCTTGTTCCACTACAACAAAAAACGCATACGATAGTGTGCCAAAAATGCTATGGTAACCCTTCCATAGTGTATTTAATCTTCTTCCATTTCACAATGCTTGCTTTATGCTATGATAAGTGAAATCAATTTTTTATATTATACTATATTAAATTCTAATGATTTTATAATTCTATTAAAATGTAAAATAAATGCTATTGATAATTAATGTTACCCTCCTTTAAAACTTATAGCATTTTATAAACAAATGCAATTGTAGAGTCACATTTTATAAAAATAGACCGAAAATTTAGAAATATGATTATTTTAAAAAAATAGTTTTTTTTTTCATTTCAACAGAATGTCAAAAAAAATAAATATCTCACTTGAGCAGCCTTGATAGCTTGCTCAAGCGACCTAGTTAATTTCATAGATTTTGTTCTATGCGAACAGAACACAAGCATACCCCTCGTTTCTTCGTCTAAACAGTCCAAAACTAAACAAAAATATATTTAATCATGCATAATCTAAATTATGCGCAATCCCAGCTGGCCTAAGGCTCCACTTGAAACACTCGATGCCAGAATCAATTTCCAATTGTGCAGTTCATGAGATTTCCACGTCTACTCATCCACTTACCCTCCTCAATCAACCAAACAATACTAGAATTTGGGAAAAATGTAACGAAACATGTAATTTTTTTGAAAATAAATTGATTTTAGGATTTCTTCTGCCGTATATACTCATTCAATTGATAATTGCATAAAAGCTCCTAAGTTAACATGTTCACACTAGGCCCAAAACTTTTAAATTACATCAAACAGCCACAATAAGACCAAAAATCTATTGTTAAAGATAAAAAATTATTTTTAAATAAAACTTGCTTGTTTCTTATTTTTTGGTCCTATTCTGCATAATGTTCGGGTCTGAAATAGTGAGTTGCATGATCCTATGGTCATGCATCGGTATTGTTGTATCCTATTCGGTGTTCTTCTGATTCTAAGGTGAGAGACCGTTAAAATCTTACCAGGTGTGATGAGTCCCGACGGACGGAACGAACCGTGAACCCATTTGGAGTCTGGGATGAGATTAGCTCTCAGCATAGATTGGAGCCTAGGATCAGATTAGCTCTCAGTATAGATTGGAGTATGGGACAGCCTAGAGGTCTCAACATAGTTGTACGAGTACATTGATACTGAAGTTGCATGATTTGCATGCGATACACATAACATGTCATCGTTATTATTGTTGATATGCATGATATAAGGATATGTTATTGGTATGAACCTTTTCTATTGTATACTATCATGTACACTATATCTTTTTCTACTCAATTTTTGGCTTATGTGTTGTAAAAAAATATTTTACAGGTGATGAGATGGAGTCAGGAATTTAGAATGTTGGAGAGACTTTGACTTATGTTCAGTAGATATGTTTTACTTTCTATTATTAGAACCATGTTGAACTTTACATTTTGGGCATATGTGGGCCCATTGTGTACGCAAATGTTTTATTATTGGAATTTTATATTACTACGTGGTTTGGCTTTTATGTATTCAATTTTATTGTTTATTTCAAACTCTTAAAGTGTGAGGTGTGAACACTTGGTATTAGAGCATGGTTCGAATACCTAAAGCCATGGATTAAGGTTCTAGAGGTCTGCATGTTTATGTGGAGTATACTTTGAGAGTGTCATGCCTTGTCTTCGAACATCCATGCAACTACTTGTCAAATTTGTTTAGAAGAAATGAATGATCATCGTATCTTCTAATTGGAGATTTGAGAATCGAACATCCATGCAACTACTTGTCAAATTTGTTTAGAAGAAATGAATGATCATCGTATCTTCTAATTGGAGATTTGAGAAAGTTAATTGGAATACCGATTTGGTGTTCTCATGGTATTACTCAGTATGTGCTTAGTGCTTTTGTGCATACCTGTATATAATTTTTAACTATTGTATAGTGTTGTTATCTTCTTGTCTTCTTGTCTATGTTGTAGATAGATGTCGTTGTGTAGAGCCATGGGTAGAGGCAGAAGTGTTGCGTAGGGGCACCAAGACCTGCTGTTGGAGAGGACATTTAAGGGCTATGGCTGATGCCATATATTAGTTAGTGCAAAATAATCAGGCCAATCCACCAAGGAATGAGACCAGGGGCCATGATTTCTATGAGAGAGTTTCGCTATATGAGCCCTTTTGAGTACAACGTTGTGACTGATCCGTTGTGGCAGATAGTTAGATACAACAGATGGAGAGGATGCTAGATATTTTGCATATTGCTGAGGATGATTTGAGAGTCTCATTGGCAGTTTATCAACGTACAAGTGAAGATTATTAGTGGTGGAAAACACTTAAGGCTACATATGGGACTGCTAAATTGACGTGGGAGACTTTTAGGGACTTGTTCCTTGATTGTTATTTTCCCGAGGTAATTGAGTATTTACTTCAAAAAGAGTTCTATGATCTGAAGCAAGGAGACATGACAGTAATAGAGTATCATAACATATTTACCTCATTTTCTCTCTTTGACACTAAAACGACGAGAAATGAGGATCTCAAGTGCAAAAGGTTTGAGAAGGGCCTCAAGTAAAAAATCAAAGAAAGGGTTATTTAGTTAATGATTTGGGAGTATGGGGATCTTGTGGGGAGTGCGATGATTGTAGAGGCTGATCTAATAGAAAGGGACAAGAATGCGAGTAAGACAGTGACAGTCGAATTCAGAGGCCAAAGTAAGAAGCATCCTAGGGAGTTCAACTTTCATTTTTAGTGTTACCATAGCCAAGCTATGTCTACACCAGCAGCTGTCTCCACCAGAAGAACTGCATCATGTGAGATGGTCTGTTACAAGTGTAGCCAGTCAAGTCACAAGAAAGCATCATGTTCACAACAAATACAATCGTTGCAAATAATGGGCTTTATTAAGGGGCTGATTAGGTGCTTTAGGTTTCACCAAAAGGGTCAGGTTTAGCGTTCTTGCCTGTAGAATTAAGGAGGTAGAGGTACCTCGGGTTCAGTGCAGAATTACCCAATGTAGTCGGGTTCAGTCCAACTGAGTTCTGCATCGGTATAGTAGGCGACGACAGCCTGACCTACCTACTCAATTCAATTCGTGCAGCAGGGACAAGTGAATAGGGGTGTGCTTATATTGTTTCAGCACCTAAGGCAACTTCTTGCGGGGATCTTCTATGGTTTCGAGGTACTATTCTTTTATCTCGCACCCGAGCTAGTGTCTTGTTCGACGCAGGTGCTTCACATTCATTTATTGCTTCTAGTTTTGCTACTACATTGGGTCTCGACGCCAGTTTGTTAGATTCTGTTTAGTTGGTAGAGATTCTTGTTAAGGGCAATGTGGCTGTCAGGGACATGTCTACATCATGTTAGATGGTGTTCAACTATAGTCTATTATTTGACCTCATATTGCTATATATGAATAGCTTTGATGTTATTTTGGGAAGAGATTGGTTGATTTTCTTTAGAGCCATGATTGACTATTGTCGTAGTAGAGTGAGAATATTAATATTCCAAATGGGGGCAGTTTTCTTTTGGGGAGACCGAGGAGTGCTTAGTCTGTGATTCATGGATTGTGGGGTTGAGAGACTTTTAGCTATCTGTTTGCAGTGACATGAGATGATGAAGGGAGTTAGAGTCGGGGGGGACTTACCTCAAGTTGTATGTGATTTATCGGATGGCTTTCTAGAAGATATTGTGGATTTATCTCCTCAACGGAAAGTGGAGTTCTCTATCGATCTTGCACTTGGGACTTCACCAATTTTTATAGCACCTTATCAATTTGCTCTAGCAGAGTTGAAGGAACTAAAAGTGTAGCTTGAAGAATTGTTAGACAAGAGATTCATCCAATCTAGTACTTCATTGTGAGGCGCTCCGGCCCTATTTTCTAATAAAATAGATAGGTCTTTGAGGTTGTGCATTGATTATCGACGATTGAACAACGAGACAGTAAAGAACAAATATCCATTTTTGAGAATTGATAATTTGTTCAATCAGCTTAGAGGTTCTCGGGTATTTTTTAAGATTGATTTAAGGTCGGGATACCATCAATTCAGAGTTAGGGAAAAGATATTGCCAAGACCACGTTTTAGATGCCATACGATCATTATGAGTTTGTGGTGATGCTAATTGGTTTGACAAATGCGCTCGCCACTTTCATGGGTTTGATGAATAGGGTCTTTCATGAATTTTTAGATCAATTTATTGTTGTGTTCGTAGATGACATATTAGTTTACTTACCAACAGAAAAGGAGCACGAGAAACACTTAAGAATTGTATTATAGATCTTAAGGGACAATTCTCTCTATACCAAATACTCAAAGTGTGACTTTTGGCTTTCTAAAGTGAAATTTCTAGGTCATGAAGTGTTTAGTGATGAGGTGACAGTACATTAGTCAAAGATAGAGGCAATGCTAACTTGGGACCGACCCAAGAGTGTCGTTGGGATACAAAGCTTTTTTGGGTTTAGCTGGTTATTATCGGTATTTTATTGGTGATTTTGCACGACTAGCTACTCCAATTATGCGACTTACTCAGAAGAGGATCAAATTTGTTTGGGATGAGACTTGTGAGCATTCATTTTAAAAACTGAAACGAAAATTGACATCCACCCCAATTCTGGTGATTCCTGAGAGAGGACAAGGGTATTCACTGTACTGTGATGCTTCTAAGGATGGATTGACATGTGCGTTGATGCAAAATGAGAAGGTTGTTGCGTATGGCTCGTGTTAGCTGAAAAATCATAAACACAATTTTTCTACTCATGATTTAGAATTGACCGTGGTTATATTTGCTCTAAAGAGTTGGCAACACTACTTGTATGACAAACGGTTCAAAGTTGAACATATTCGATCGTGCTTTTTGAATTTTATTATCAAAAAATTCTAAAAGTTTAAGTTTACTTAAAAAATTATTTCAGAATTAACTGTGAGTTTAAAATACTTTAAATTCTCTTTATTTTTTATTTCAAAAAGCAATGTCTTGTTATGTTATGCATAAAAAGTTAGCAAAATAAAATTTTAAGTAGTAACTGTTTGTATTTTGGTGACAAATTTTTTAAAGTTTTTATTTTAGTATTTGTTTACCTTTGACATTATGCTGTTTGTTAATTTAACGTACTGCTAACCAAGGTTATCGATACCGTATTGTCCCAGTTGGTACGTACCTTTTTGGCATAAGAATGATACCAAGTGTCTCTAATATCGTACTGTTCTACCCGGTCATACCGGCAAATACCGGTAATTTTTTTTGCTCTTAGTAATTTTTTTGGTATATTTTACATTCAACTCTCAATTATTGTTCGCCTCAAATGATTATTCTGAGTAAATTATAATCTCGTACGATCATGTTAAATGAATAACAGTTACTTCGTTATAATACTTATGGACGAACGAGTTACACTTTAGTCAAGTATCTTTTACGAATAAGACTAATAACATTAATACTATATAATTTATTCATAAATAAATTATTTTTTTGGCTCTTTTTAATTTATATATATATAAATTACAGTAAATTCAATACGATATCCGATATCAATACATACCGTGTAATAGATAAATTAGTACCCAAATCGATATAATATTTAAAACCTTGCTGACAACTTAAGACTAGGAGGTTAAGTTTGTAAGAAAGTTTCGAAACAAAAAAGGAATGACCCCACCTTGCCACCTGGATGGGTGGTGGGTTCGGCGGGGGCTTGGTTACAAATAGCATTTCTGTTAAGCAACCCTTTCAGGCTTTGGAATTTGGTTCACTCAAAGCCAATCCTCATCATTCTTTAACCAATATTCTCTTTCTAGCCTCCCTTCTCTCCCTCTGCAACTCTCCCTCGTAACTTTGATTATTCAACCATTTACAAACCAATTTGATCCTTCCTACCTCTCTCTTTCTGTCTAAATTGGAGAGGAAAGAGGAAGATGACCGCCAGGCTAGGTTCGTTCAGGCACAGTTTCGCGGAGAAGAGAGAGAGGGAGAGGTTTCTCCCGCCAAAGGAACGGTACTCTGACCTAGACGGCTTTCCAGGTATCGAAGTGTCGGGGGAAAATTCTGGGTTTTGTTCGAGTTGGTGGGTACGTACAAAATTTGCGGAGTCATGGGCGAAATTGCGGGAGGTTTGCCTCACGGCTTGGGAGATGGGTCGATCCGACCCGCGAAAGATCGTGTTCTCGGCGAAGATGGGTCTCGCTTTGATGCTCATATCTCTGTTGATTTTCCTCAAGGAACCGGTCAAAGATCTCGGCACTCACTATGTTTGGGCAATTCTTACTGTCGTTGTGGTGTTTGAATTCAGCATAGGTATGGTAATTTCCCGCCTTTAATGACGATTTTTTTCTTATTGCAATGGTAAAGAAAATATTTACAAGTATATCTGAGAAGTACATTAAACTAGACAAACCATTAATTACATAAGAAAATCCAGCGAAGAAGCCCATAACACAGAAACAAGCCCCATAATTGGACAGAAACAATGGGTCCTTGCCTTTAACGAAGCATTGAGCGTCATGAAATTCACACAATTGCAGTTTTGATTGGCAGCCCGAGTTTAGATTTGGAATTAAGGTGGTCCTAATTCCAATTCTGATGTGGGGATTCCGTGCTACTAAACAGTTTTGTCCGTCTTACCGTAATCAAGGTTTTGAATGCAAATTGGAAGCCACCAAACACAGCTTTGTGCTATGCTGGGATCAGATCTGAATCATGTCATACATAAGCAGGCTGCATAAGAACCAGTAGAATAAATAAAATGTCCATAGATGATATGCTTTGTTGGCCATTGGTTAATTCTTTAACCTTACATATGTCAGTTGTGGTTAAGCATCCTTATTGTGGCGTGTTGATGCACTGTGTGTGCTTTAAAATATTTCTCAACTAAGAGATTGATGACCGGTTGCTAATTTTGTTAGAAAGTTGAAATAAGTTGTGAAAGTTAAGAAGAGGGAAAAATAACTGACGTACATGATGGCAATATTGAAATAGGAAGTCTGTTAAAGAGCTTCAACAAGAGGGGAACACAAAATTACTGTTCTCCCTGTATATATAAGTCTAGATAATATACAGAGCATCCAATATTGGGAAAGAAGCATAGAGATTGGTCATAGAAAATATATCCTTTCAATGAAAATTTTGATGTGCATATGGGTGTTTGATGCAGGTTATGTGCCACAACATATGATTTTTTTCTTCCTCAGATGTTGTGCCACGCTTTTGCCACAATCATTGTTTTCTGCATCTGAGTCAAAGTAAATAACTTTATTAAGGTGCACAAACCTTTTTTGTAGAAGCTCTAGTTTGATGCTTTTTGGCTTTTGCTTTTGCATAAGCAGCTTTTACCATTCTTCAGTTACCATAAGCACACATTCCATGAAAAAGTAAAGCATAAATATAATTTTTGGTTGACAAGTCTGGTGAAATGGTGGTTAGTCTATCAGTCTAATCCAACAGTACATACAGGATTTTGGACGTATCTAGGCTGTAATACATAACTGCAATAGCAATTTTATACTTGTTCTGGTTGATTGTTGATAGGTGGGGGCTTAGCAGAATAGAACTTAAATCCTAGTGCTCCCTGTATTTGGCACCATTACTTGACTGGTTCTGGAACAGATATTTTATTACAAAGATTCCTTTTTTCTTCCTGTGCATAGCTCATTGTTAGGCTGTTTAACAATGCCTTGTCCTATTAGCGAGGCATAGCACGGAAGCAAGATGGCAATGCCTGTCGAAAAATCTGTAGGAATGACACTGGAAGGACAAAACATTTAATGGTGCAAGCATTTTTTTGATAGCTTTGTTAGTATGCCTAACTTTACATAACTACAAGTATGACGCTCAACGCACTCGCCCTCAGTGCTGTAGTTGGGAAGTTAGGATAGTGGGGCAATTATTGAACACAATGTTAAACAAATTTTCATGTACTAAACTAAGCAAAAATATAAAAATAGTTGTACACTTTAAATAACAAAACTAAAATCTTCTATCAAAATAATTCGATATAAGTTTACACTAGACTACGAAAAAGTTTTATGTTTTGGAAGCTTATCCATTGCTTGCTTGTTTTCTTAGTTGATGGGATCTAAGAGCATCTTCAATGTCGAGAAGCTAAAAAAAGCATGTCAAAGTTAACATTTGACATGTTGCGTCATACTTAAATGCCAAAATTTAGTAATTTTGTTTCGACGGAAGAAATGCTAGATTTTTAATTTTCCTCCTATCCTGTTATGCTCAAATTGTGTTTGTAGGTCCCTTCAAGAGAGAGAAAGAGTTAAGATTATTGCCAAATTTTGAACTATTGATGGTTCATGGTTGGACCATTTTAATTTTTTTCCGTCCCTGTAGTCATGCATGGGAAAGTTTTAGAAGTGGGGCGGTCATTTTTTACATTCAACATCTCGTTTGGCCAACACAGTTGGTGTGCTATGTTTTAAAAATAATAATAATTGGGTCAATTTTGGCAGGGAAAAGTAAGTCACATTCATAATGGAAAGATTTGAAGTTTTAAAATTTGAAGTGGCTGGCCAGGCGCCTCCTGTGGGCCTTAACTGCCTCCGCTGCTCTCTCTTGTCACGTCTTTTTCTTTTTAATTGTGCTCCTATCATTCTCTCTACATTAGAAAGTATGGGCTATCGTACAACAGTATTAGGTTTCTTTCAGAAATCATTGAAACATGCATGTGTTATTTACGTATGTCTAGTAGTGTAGATAGCGATTCCAAGATGCTTCTTTTAGTTATGTGCCTCTTAGTTTTTCCTTTTTCCTTTTTTGTTTTTTCGATTTTTGTGTGCATAGTTTGGCGTAATCACGAATGACTTTCAATTGCTTGGCTAAATTTTTAGGTGATAGAGACCGACGACTTCTGGAGGGTTTATCTCTTCCAAGCTCTCTCTATGCGAGACTCTATCTATTGTAATATTTCATATTTTTATCTTAATGAAATGTGAACTTTCTTTGCCGATCAAAAAAAAAAAAAATACTGTCCTGCCATTTGTCTCAGCATCCCTATTATATTACTTCTGTTTTTTGTGCATTTGTGGTAATCCAGCAGATGATTTATGTGCATGCACATCTATGTATTCATCAAGAGTTTGTTTTCTAGTTTCATCGGATAAGTTCTTCAGGTGCAACGCTTAGCAAAGGATTTAATCGTGGATTGGGGACGTTATCTGCTGGAGGTCTTGCTCTCAGCATGGCGGAGCTTTCTCAATTGGCAGGAGAGTGGGAAGAAGCAGTTATTGTTCCCAGCATATTTATCATTGGTCTGATTTTGCAGTCAGTATTCTTTTTTCAGATTTTCGCAATTAATTAATTGTTTGTCTGTATGTTTCATTTTAGTTTTTTTTCTCACTGTGCCATTTTATGTGGTTTCTAGGGTTTATTGTCACTTACGCCAAACTATACCCCACTATGAAGCCGTATGAATACGGATTCCGAGTGTTCTTGATAACATATTGTTTCATAACAGTATCCGGGTATAGAACGAGAGAATTCATTCATACAGCCGTAACTCGATTCTTGCTCATTGCACTGGGTGCTGCTGTCTGTTTAGTAATAAATATATGCATTTACCCTATCTGGGCTGGTGAGGATCTTCACAATTTGGTGGCACAAAATTTCATGGGCATTGCAAAGTCCCTAGAAGGTTGACAAACATTTCCCTATACAATCTTCACTTGATTTCCCAGAAAAATTTCCTCTAGTATGAGTTGTGATTTTATTATTTTTAATCTGTTGAAACTAGCGAGTAAATTCTCTGAGCTTCTCTTCAGGTTGTGTTGATGGGTATTTAAAATGTGTTGAATATGTAAAGGTTCCTTCAAAAATTCTGACGTACCAAGCTTCTGATGACCCACTTTATAGTGGCTACAGAGCAGCTGTGGAATCTACTAGCCAAGAGGATGCTCTGGTATTCTTTAAAGTGGTTCTGATCTCCGTATGTGTAATTGCGAGATATGAGTGAACTTCTTGTTTGTTAATCATTTGAATCTCTGAAGGTAGGATTTGCTATTTGGGAGCCACCTCACGGTCCTTACAAAATGCTTCAATATCCATGGAGAAACTACGTAAAAGTGAGTGGTGCACTAAGACATTGTGCATTCACAGTCATGGCATTGCACGGTTGTATACTCGCAGAAATACAGGTGGTCATTCTTTTTCCATATCTAGTTCCATTTTACGGCTATTTCCTACAGAAGGCGATACAAATGATTTTTCACTCCTGATGCCTTAAGAATAACTTGCATTCTCGGAGAAGTCCTTATAGAAAACATAATCTATACATGTCTGCAAGAAAAGTATCATTTCCGATTTATTTTGGTAACTAGCTGTTCGAGCAAGTGACGGAGGTCAACTAGTTGATACTTCAGCAGTGTTAGAAATTAGTACTTTGAGGTAGAAATTAACAGGACTTCATAGGGTAACTTTGACGGAGCTAAATTTTTTCTGGTACTCCAGAAACCACAATTCAGAACTAATCTCTATGCTCTGGGACCTCTCAAGTCTTTTAGGTGGTAAACTTCAGTTTTGTATGTGTCACAGTGGGTGCTAATATTTTGTAGAAAAAGTGACCGATGTTTTTAGCATAGGTAAGTAGTAAAATGTCTGGCAGCTTTCATGACTGATGCTACCTAGATAATCGACAATTCAGGCATTCTCTGCTACTGAATCTTCTTTTGTTATTTGTCACAACTTTTATGCAAAGCTAATATTTGCCAAGTGTAGTCCTAAAATTGCAGGCAGAGCATCACAAATTTGAGCTTGTTTACCATCGTAGAGATCATGTGTGTGCACACTTTACCACAATATAGATTTTGATGTGCAGTATATGTATGGTGCACTGTTTTTCTTATGATTTTCTTCTTCTAGGCCCTTTGCAAAGTAACTTATGGTTTCAGTACTTGTATGTAGGCTCCACCTGAAAAAAGACGGGTCTTCCGAAGTGAACTTCAACGAGTTGGCAATGCAGGTGGCAAAGTATTACGTGAGCTTGGGAGCAAACTAAAAAACATGGAGAAATTAGGTTCAGTAGACATACTGTGCGAAGTACACGAAGCGGCAGAAGAGTTGCAGAAAAAGGTAGATCAGAAGTCATATGTCCTCGTTAATGCAGAGAGCTGGGAAATTAGAAACCCGTCAAAGGAGGTCGAACAACCCCAAGATTTTCTAACCCTGGATGTGCATGATAATGAAAATAAGTTAAGTAAATGGAAATGTTGTAACGAAGGCGTGCTCGATTCAGGATCACTTCCCATGTCATGGAGTTGGGATGTTGGGAATGCTAACATGGGCATTAACTTCATCCCCCATGATGCAGTGCCAGAAGGAGAGTCAAAGACGTATGAAAACGCAAGTTCTTTGGCTTTAGCGACATTCACTTCCCTACTTATTGAGTTTGTGGCAAGGCTTCAAAATCTTGTTGATGCCTTTCAGGAACTAAGTGAGAAAGCGAATTTTAAAGATCCGGTAGAGCAACCGCCGGCAGCAGAGGCATTAGGGTTTTGGACTAAGCTAATGGGGCGTGTGAGGTTTGGGAAGAAAGAGGAGCAGTTACTTGGATAGAAATAATTTCATTTTATGCGCATAAGCTAGAGGAAATCCGAAAGGCTAGGAAAGGTTAATACTTGGAGGCACATCAAGTTGTTGCAAGTTCATTTATATCTCAGTAGATTCCGTGGCAAATCTCTTTTTTGATGGTGATTGTGCCTTTCTATCTTCAGTTGCGGAAGCTGTCTGTCCGGAAGACCAATTTGGAGGAATTACTGGAAAAATTGAAACTAATTGCGCAACGAACTCAGACGCCGCCAATGAAGAGTTATCCTGGGAGGGAACTCAAAAGTGATTCGGTTTACTAACAATTCTCAATTTCATGGGTAAGTACACAAGACACTGGGAACCAGATGCGAATTCATATACTGTATATAACATCTCCATATGATTTTGTCTGTACTTTAGAATTTCCTTTAGTGGTTCCGGTTACTCCTATACTGGTTGGCTTGATTGATATCTTGTTCATATTCCATAGTGATTAAGGAAACAACCTGCAGGGAAATGCATCAAGAAAATTGTCCTTCCATATAGATACGAGGATAATGTTCTGTCTTACCCTCCCATGAAATGATGAATGCGGAAACAGCCACTTGAGATATGCATTGAGATGATTTTTTGAGTGTTTGAATTTTTCCTTAATTTGAACTTTGTAGAGTTTTGATCTCAACTGGACCTTTTTGTACATCAGTTTTTGTTGGTCATGGTCCAGTAAGGTCACTTTTTGTAAGAGTAGTGATTTTCACTCTTTTCATTAATATCTGTATTTCTTTTTTTTAGTTATTCAAGTGTAATTATAGGCATGGAATGACATGGTTGTAATTTTACATGAATAAATACCAAAACAAAAATTAGGGGGTGTGACTGCAAATGAAGGAAATGACAAAAACAAGTACCCAGATCTAATTGAATATAAAATTCATAAAGCTGGTCCAGAAGATGAGCTTCTTTTCTTTTCTTTTTTTTAAACTTTTCTTTTAAATTATTTGTCTTTCACTAAAAAGTTATATTTATTAATTGTGTTAATTTTTTTTGTCAATTATTAGTTTATTTTGATGAGAAGTTTTAAAATACTAAAGAAATATAATTTTTAAAAATTTCAAAAAAAAACAAAATAATTTAAAAAAGAACAATTTAAAATTAATTTTCTCTTTAATAAAAAAGTTAAACTTTAAATCATAAATTTTTGTTTTTTAAAATTCTTTTGGTGAAGAGAAACTATTGAGATATAGATGGAGGAGAAATACTTTTTGGATAAGGACAGTGTTTGTAGATTGAGAAGTGCTAAAGTCCTAAAAAAGTTTTTCAGAAATATTTTTGAATTCAAAATAAAATGTTATGATGCATTTAGTTTTAAAAATCTATACAATCAAATTTACACTACTCTTCCATCCTCACAGCATACAATAAAGGTAGAAATCAAGACTTTTGTTAGGCATGTACTCAAAGACTTCTGAATGGAAATATCTCCAACATTGATGATTTGGAGCTTCATAGAACATTGGTAGAAGGACAAGATTATGTTTTAGTTCCTCAACAAGTTTGGGAGAAGCTTTTCGACTGGTAATGATTTTGACACAAACTTCCTTCTTTAAATGTATTTCTTCTTGAATATACTTAAAATGTTGTTTTTCTTTACGAGTTCTTCTAAAGAATACGGAAGCATAGGTGAACTAAGCATACTGATAACACGAAACTTTTTGGATGAGGAGGCAATTGCATAGTTATTTACTGTCTTGTTAGGAAAATGCACGGCGACTTTATTGAGGCCATTAGTTAAAGGGATGGAGGCACAACAGCTCGAAGTCCCTTTCGTTTTCAAGGAGGAATGAGGCAATTGCATAGTTATTGACCTTTTATTTTTATTTTTATTTTTATTTTTTTGTGAATACTTGAGGTTTTGCTAACTTGTTGATTCTACACTCAGCTCTGTTTTTAATTGGGGTGATGGTGAAATATTGCCAAGAGTTAGTTGTTTAGCTTTTTCATGTATTTGATTGGTCTATTTTCGAAACTTTATGATCATGTATAGTTCAATTCATTGGCATTTACTTAGGTTGTAGTTGTAGATAGTTCGTGAAGATTCTATTGGTGATCTATTATTTCGACAACTATAATGTAGATATGACCTATTAATATCGACATACGTGACATGATCGTCCTCTGCATATTTGGTCATACATCACTTACCCAAAATCTAGCCATAGTGTAGGAAAGAGATTTGGAGAAAGGAAAAAAAAATTGTTGCGTGAAACGTTCAGTTTTTTGTTGTTTCGTGTGTTAACGATATTCTTCTTCTTTTGGGTTGTCTGTACACATATCATGCAGATCTGTTAATTTCATTCACATTTTGTAAGATCTCTCTCACAATATGATAATGGATGAAGTTCATGAACCAAGTACCAACTGTGCATTATGTGTATACTTTGGAAGGATATAATTTTAGGTGTTTCCACTTCGAATCTTGAAATCTATATTTTATGTTATCAAAAGCACAAACACGTGCCAGTCATGCTTCTTTCATGATATCTGAATTTTGATTATTATTTTGTAGAGATGGGTATATCTAATGAAAGTTTAAGACTTATTCTGAAGAAAGAAAATATTTGCAAAGTAATATAATTTTTTTTTTGAGTTAGTTATTGAATAGTTAAAATAGATAGCGTTGTTCGAATGCCTAGGTGAAAAGACAAATAATCAAATTAACTAATATGCTTTTTTTATTTTTGTACTTTTCATTAGTTATTATAATCAGCGCTGTTGGAGTTCCCATCTGGAAACAAGTAGACTTTGATTTCCAGAAGAATGGGCAATCTCCTACTTAATGCAACCACTCCACATTATTAAAAGCTGCAGTCGTATCCCTCTCTCTGACATCTATCAAGAGATTAGTGGGCAATCTCCTGGTTAATGTCCTCCCCTCAATTCCATCACTCGCCATCGCCTCCCTCTAGTCTCAAGAATTGATTTCTTTAAGAGCATCCACGTCAAATTCTTCAAATATATTTTTTTTTAATAATTCTCATATCAGTTTTTTTATTATTTCTATCTATTTTTCAAAAGGAATAGTAACTCTTTAATTTTATAGAGAAACTATTCACTTCTAATATTTTATTTTTATTTTTTTAATTTCTTTCTCCTCTCTTGTTTGTTTATAACATTTGAATTGAATATAAACGGAAAAAAAATATTTTAATAAAATAGGGATATAATAGAGAGTTTAATGCAGGAGACATTACAAAACATGACTCTCTAAAATAAAAAAAAGTGAGATTTTCTATCTAAGTTGGTGCAAAAAATAGAAAGACTGGTGTGGATGCTCTAATGCCTCTAAATGAGGGTCGCATGGAACAAGGGCGGAGCTAGGAATAAATTTTGGGGTGGCAAAATTTGAACACGTATATGTTCGAAATTAACCGTCCATAACACCAAAAAACAATCACATGTTCTAAGTTTAATCTTATCTAAAATCAAATTAAAATATACATATCCTATGAATAAAGAAAAAAATACAGCACAAACACTTAATTAATATTAAAAAATTCATTTATGGGGAGCCTAATATTCATTTATGTGGGGCCTAATATTCATTTATGTGCTCCAATACCCTCCATCACCATATATTCATGGGTAAAATGCACTGACCTCCCCTGAGGTTTCTGACAATTGCAGGGACCTCCCCTGTGGTTTGAGAAAATGCACTGACCTCCCTTACTTTTGAAACTATTATCCTCTTTCCCCCCTGCCGTGAAATTAAAGCCTACGGTGTTAATTTTGGTCCTGAAATGTCTATTTTACCCTTTGACTATTCTGAGTAGTATTTGTCACTGTGGGATAAAATGCACTGACCTCCCCTGAGATTTCTAATAATTGCAGAGACCTCCCCTATAGTTTTAAAAAATACATCTGATGAATTTTTTAACTCATGAATTTTATTATTTTTTTAGAATAAATTTTTTTTTTTTTTACAAAAGCAAGTCTGAGTAATGTTTAATTCCCATTTATTATTATTTTTTTCCTATTCTATTGTTAGGAAATTAAAAAAATAATTAAAAAAATTAAATTTTGATACTTTTTTTGGAGAAAGTAGCAAGTCTCACACTTAAAATGTTTCTATTATAATTTATATCACATAAAAATCTTAAAGAAGCCAAAAAAAATAAAACCAACTCTTTACGTTAATTCGACCTAATTTTTTTATTTGTAATTTTTTTTGTCTTTGTTTAAGTTTTTTGTATTTGTCTATTTTGCCTTAATTTTTTTGTAAATTATTGGTTCGTCTTAACGAAAAGAATATAAAAAGTTTAAAATTATGTTTAAGAAATTCACTAAAGACGAAAAATAAGTTTAAAAAAACTCAATTTTTTTAAAATTTAATTCATATTCTTCTACTTTTATCAAATTACTTGTCGAGACAAATCAATAATTTACAAAAATTTGGCATCCCAGTTTTGTCTTAATTTTTATAGATTATTAGTTCGTCTTGACGAAACGAATTTAAAAAGTGTAAAATTATGTCCAAAAACTAAAAAAAATATTAAAGACAAAAAAAATCAAAATTGATACTATTTTTAATTACTTTTATCTTTTCTAAATTTTTTTCAAATTAGTTAATATTTTTTTAGTTTTTCAACTTCGATTGGCGGCACATTCATCGGTTGAGAAGTCCAAGCACTAGCGTTTTCTGTTTTGCACCATTCCCACATCGCACATTCTTTATAAGGGCATGCATAGTAAAGTTTTCCTTTATTTTTCTCATTATTTATCACCCTAAGAATGGCATTTGCTCCGCAATGACATATTTTGTTCCGAGCCCTAATGACGCTACTAGTAGTAGACGACATGTCCATAACTGTAAATAAATAAATAAATTACATCACCACAAAAAATTAAACAACTAATGTATTTATAATAAAAATTAAACTAATGTATTTGCAATAAAAATTAACTTTAAAAAAAAATACTTACCTTTGCTATGTAGTAAGTGAGGTCAGTGCCAAGAAAGCTCAAGAGAAGTTTTATTGCTTTATATAGCCACCAGCAGGGGTACTTTTGGCATTAAGAAAAAGTTCAGTGCTGACATCAGCAAAAACTAACTCCTCCTTAACAGAAACTAACGGGAGGGGGGAAAATGTATAATAGTTTCTAAAGCAGGGGAGGTCAGTGCATTTTCCGAAACCACAGGGGAGGTGGCTGCAATTGTCAGAAACCTCAGGGGAGGTCAGTGCAATTTACCCTATATTCATTTATGTGGGGCCTAATATTCAATATAAGAGCACTCACATGAATGTGTAGTGATCATTGAGGGTGTTGAGACACCACGTGGGTTTCCTAATATCACTAAATAATTACTCGTAACATGATAATCAAAACAAAATTATTATTTTTTTTTTTAGAATTTTGGAAATTGGGGGTGGCAAGTGCCACCTCCCCCCACTAGGTGGCTCCGCCACTGGCATGGAAGAACTCCGTCCATAGTTTAACCAGTTCATTCTAGAGCATTGATGAAGATGAAGATGAAGATATATACAGTATCAGTCCCGATACTTGGGTTATTCAAATTCTATTTCAGCTTGGTTACCTACTTAGAAATAATAATAATTTTTTTTTGATAAATTGCAATTTTCTATATTTATAAAATAAATAAATAAAACCTTTCGCCCCGTACAAAGGATTGCCCAAGCCCGAGGCTTGCGGGGCTAGCCATATATATATATATATATATATATATATATATATATATATATATATTCCCAATGATAAGCTCAATCTTGTCAATCAATCCACTAAATCTCTTTAATGGTGATAAATATGGTTGTCAAGATCTAGAATTATCACAGTTTTACAAAGTAAAAATATAAAGAGAAAATCAAATAATTAAATGTGGCCTACCCGGATTCATGAATACTGATGAAGATATATGTCTTTCTTCCTAAGGATAGGTTCCATCTCGTCAATCAATCCACTAAATTTTTTAATGGTATTAAATATGATTTTGTCATCATCTATAACTATAATGATTTCATAAACTAAAACACGAAGCGAAAGTTAAATGATTAAATGTGACGTATATAGATTTGTAAACGTGTTCGATATAACTGGATATATGATTGCAGAACTTGTGATGTCTCGTCTCACATAAAAAGTTTATATGGATGATCCTGGGTTTATAACGAACCATGTAAACAACTACTAATAACTTGGGTTTAAACATTTTGGGCCACGTGGTTGGATTTCAACAAGTTGTTTGGTCAGTAATTTACATGGGGCATTACAAATGGTATCAGAGCGACCCATGTACACAATCGATTATGGGGCGGGACTTTGTTTGGTCACTAGAGAACAAACCCGGGATTACGCCGTGGTGACTCTAGTGTGAACCTCTTGCAAGGGCGCAAGGTCTTAAAGGTGAGGAGATTGTGATGTTCCGTCCCATATCGAAAGTCTACATGAGTGATCCTAGGTTTATAAAGAATCATGTAAACTACTACTAACAACTTGGGTTTAAGTATTTTGGGCCACGTGGTTGGACTTCAACAAGTTGTTGGGTCAGTAGTTTACATGAGGCGTGACAGAACTTGAACACCTCTATAAGTTAATTAAAATTATTATTTTACAATGAGCAACATATCCTAAATGAAAGACATGTTTCTCCTTTTTTTTCGTTCTTTTCTAGCACTTTAGTCACCTTAATTAGATAGATGATCGGATACTCTTTTATAAGTAAAGAGAAGACCATTTTTTCTCACTGACTTGTGATTCTTACTTCCCATCAAAGTAAAAGTCTTAAAAATCACTTCATCTTTGACCAATTACACAACAGATAAGATTCTAAAAATATGAAGTTCTATTGAACCACTAATTAAAGAATGACTAGAACTAGAACAAAAATGACATAAGAAACTGGAAGGATTGATCCTCAACCCCGATAATCCCTACAAAAACATAACTCTCAATCTTAAGTCAAGTGGGACTAAAACTCCTAAAAGAAATAAAATAACTAAGCCTATTATCCACACCACGTGTCAGTGTAATCTATATCTCCAAAATAAAGTCACGAAGTCCGAGTAGGATTTCACCCCTCGATCTTATATAAAGAGACTCCCCTTTATTCTCCAAGTATGAGAACTCCTTTTTTTTTTAAAATCTACAATTCTTTATTATCCACTTGTCTACAACATTGACTAATTTAGGCACCGAGAGACTGTTAAATGACACATGTAACGCCCCAGTTTCTCAGAAATATTAAATAAAATAATTTGACATAATCAAAATGACTTTTCATTTCTTAACAAAATAAAATTTGATTACGACCATTGAAATAAAGAAATTTACAATAAGACCTAAAAATATGGAGCTCAAATGTAACTAAGTGAACCAAGGTGCAATTGAGTCCTCCTCGCATGTGCTATTGTCGGTACCTTGGAAAGAGGGTTCGTCGTCTTCAACACTTGGTATAAAAGGCCAAGGGCAGAGAAATTACACCATGAACGATAAAACTCAATAAATAAACTTACCCGTAGCTCAGTTTGTGTAATAGATCATATGATGCATATTTACATCAAAACAAACAATAATAAGCAAAAGCAGGAACAAATAATTGCAGAAAAGTAAATCAGAGTAAAACGCATATGAGAATAATCTTTCTAAATAAACACTTTAATCAACTTCTACGTTTCTGACACCCGTGTCTAACCACATTACGAAATCATGTGGAATCGCACGTGGATTGTATGGCCTGATTTCTCTCCATTATTAGCTGTACAAGATATACAAGATAGACTAGGACTCTTGTAATTATTCTATGTAATATTTGT
>JAHSPW020000003.1:25716397-25753897 GCA_019985065.2 Arctostaphylos glauca
ATTGAAATCATAGCCAATCCATTTAATCTCTCCTGTGACATGGTAGTTCGTAGGTAATTCATTTTCAATTGACTTTCATTGACATCATCATCCACATCCTCATCAAATTGCTTCTTTCTTTGAACAACTCTTTTTTTGGCAAATACCGGTTCAATACCAACTTTACAAGCAAGTTCTTTGGCTTCCTCCATCAAGTCTTCAAAACCATTTTCCCTGAGCTCTTGAAGAAATAAAATCAACTCTTTTATTCTTGCAATTGCATCTTTAATATCCATCTCTTCTCGTTGAAGAATTTTGCTAACTTGATTAACTTTATTTAAGATTTTGTACCAAATACATAAGCTAATCAAGAACTCAAAATTCTCCAAAGCATTCTTGCATAAGCCTTTTGCTTCCGACATCACAACATCCTCTTTAGAAACATTTGCAATTTCCATCAATGCATCTCTTAAGTCCGGTGCTTGATTTCGTATTGCTCTGACACTCTCAACATGACTTTCCTAATGAGTAACTGACAATGCCTTTGGTGTCAAGCCCTTTACATATTTTCTAAGAATATCCCACTTGTGTTGAACCCGAAAATAAAGTATAAATTTTTTGCACGTATGCAAAAAAAATTTTACTTTTGCACAAGATTTTGCCATATCACACAGAGCAAGGTTTAAGCTATGACAACCACATGGAATATAAAATGCTCTAGGATTTACATCAAGTAGCCTTTTTTGTACTCCTTGATGTTTACCCTTCATATTTGAGCCATTGTCATAGCCTTGCTCTCTTATATCATCAATGTTAAGCTTGAGATCAACCAAAGCAACTTCAAGTCGCTTGAAAAGTCCAAGCCCTTTTATTTATGTTTATATTTTTAATTAATATTATTTTTTTAATATATTTAAGAAATTTTTTTTTTATTGGTTGCCCCGTGCCGGGGGGTTGCCCGAGCCCGGGGGCTTGCGGGGCTTACCCCGGGGCCGGCTCTGGTGATGGTATATCATGGTTTTTAATAACATAGAAAGGGGCAAGCCAAAACCTACTCCTAACAAGTTGCTGAGTTCGGCTTTCGGGGCTAGCGACTTTAGTTTAGGGCTTATGTAATATATCTTGTTTTACGAATTTGATGAAATTTATATGGGTGCATGATTATAAGAGAATTCATGAGTGGTTTTATGGAGAATTAATCCTATGGATCTATAAAATCCATCGTCCTTCCTTTTTATTTCACCATTTCCGCAAGTAATCAAAGGTTAGACAGAGAAAGAGAGAGGTGTTTGTGAGAGGGGAATAAGCTGCCGCAAGTTCGAAGTTCTACCGAGTATACTTCCGTTTTCTGCTTGATTGCACCATCGAGGTAGGAAAATCTTATCTCCAACCCTTAGAAGTATATTTGCGGTAAAATTTCATGTATAGTTTTCTATAATAATGTGATTTTTGAAGCTTAAACCCTAGAAAATTACGAATTTGCAAAAAAAAGAACTATACTGTTAACCTGATTTTATAAATTTTCGTTATGATTATTCCAAGACTCCAAAATTTTTGAAAGTTTTAATGAAAGTTTTCTCATGTGTCTTCTGTATTGGGTAAAAATTTCGAGATCTAACTCAAAGTATAAAATTCTACAAAAATCTGTAACGGAGCTGCTACGAGTTCGTCATCATGTAGGCTGCACTGACACAAACTAGAAAATGGTCATAATTTTTAGCTCGGGTATCAAAATTGTGCATCGTTTATTTTGTTTGAAACTATACACATAGAACTTCAAACATATGTAGATTTTGTATGTTATTTTTACCTGAGAAAAATTAGTGTTTTGTTTAAAATTGATGATGCAGTTTTTGGTATTCATAAATTTGTCAGTAGCTGTAATTCAGAAGCTCTCAAGCTCGCTTGAGCGACTTGTCTAAATTTAGAGAGTTTCTAGAATGTTTTAGCTTATTGTTTGAGCCCATGGGCTGAAACTATATAACTATGGGGTTACGAATAATCCTTCGTCGGAATTGCTTCAATAATCTGCGCAAGGAACAACCAATTAGTGGTTGTTTCCAACCTGAGGGCACTCCAATGCTAAAGTCAACACTGAGAGATCAAAACATAATAGTAATTGCACAATGAATGATAGCTCACCTATTTAATGACATATGATCTCTTATTTATAAGCCATCGAGTGCCACATTCGGTAACACAATCTTCGAGGAATCTTCCCTTATTCTATGGAGACCTTCCAAACCCATTATTTCCATGCAAGGAGACCTTCCAAACATATAGTATTCCCAAACTTAGTTACTGCCATACGTGCATTTTCCTAATTGGAGTCTACCACCATTCTAGAAGGTACCCACCGCCTCAGCCGAACGATAGGATATTAGGTCGATCGCTAGTAAAAGCCCATACCTCCTCTGTAGTAAACATGTTTGGCATAACCTCAGCTAAAGCTCTATGTTGCCGAAATGGATCAATCGATAACCAAGTGCTGATATTCCAGATCGAACTGCTGAGACTCGTTCGGCAATATGCTGGCCAAAGCCCCATGTTGCCGACACGCTTCATGGCCTCTGGCCCAACCCAACTTATCTGCGTATATCATTACTAGGTCGGCCCATATATTTTGGCCCTCTAGAATAGCCCCTCAACTCAGCGTTGGCTCAGTTGATGATTGGTTGACATAAGTGGCCGAACTCATAAAGTTACAACAGTTTGGACAAGCGTTGCTTGCTGATTCGTCGTGTGTCAAGCCATCGCTCTGCCTTAGCACGCTTCGTCTCAGAGGCATTAATTATCAAACACACCAAATTACTCCACGTCACCCATCAAACAACCCAAATTTCATGCCACTTTGTTTTCCGCGTGTTGTCTGATGCCTCATTTCAAACATATATAAGGAATTGGGGCGCGGGGCGCGGGGGTTGGGTGGGGGGGATTCACTTTTCTCTCCTCACTCCTTCTTCCTTTTGTTGCCTAAGAGCTTCTTCATGCTAGAATCATTGAATCACTTGCTACTAGTGCTCCTTTTCTCAGGTAAATCCTTTGAAATTGATATTTCTTGCTGTTTCACATGTTTGAACTTGTATTTTATTTATACAACTTTTTAGAATGCTTGATTTTAATTCTTCCAGTGCTCTTCACGTATGAGTAGTGCCCTTTATACCATCCCATCATATTTTTCGATGAGCATGTCACGTCAATAGACCTTTTTTTGGCGATCTTGTCCCATCACTCGGCACTTTTGCCAAACACCTTTAGCGTTGGCCCTCTTATCTTGGCTTTTGACTCCTTTGAGCCCTTGTACCTTTGCTGCGTCTTCTTATGGCAGCGGAGAGAGACGAGTTATGAGCGCGATTAAGTTCTTATGCCGATAGACAAGTCTTTCGAATAAGATATAACATTCTGGATGACGTACAACTCTCCCTTTTACCGATCGACGTTGTGCCGGACTATCGGCCTAACCGCATCCATATCCCCATGATGGCCATAATATTCAAGGGGAAGTTCAGTTTCTCCTTCATTTGTGGCTTCGGTGTGCCTTTCATGAGCTCAACCTCGCCCCTTACCATGTGTTGATCAATTTTTTTAGGATAATTATGTCGATTATTCGGTTGAAAGAGCTCCATGAATTGATCAACCTTGAGTTTTGCGACATTTTTTTATCTCTATTTGGATAGTAGGAGCGCCAAGTCAAAGAGACACCATCTAAATATTCGTCCTCGGTACAACTCTTTGATCACTGATCTTCCTGACTCGGACAAACATATTGAGAACGTATTTGAGGTTATGAGCAACTTTGAATTAGGCCCAGGCAAACACGAGTTCCCTGTCCCTCGTCTTCCAGGGATTTTAGGTATTGTCTGACTCCATGCTTGCAATATTTTGTATCATTTTTACTTTCGATTATGATATTTATCTGTTTGTTTCAGATAAAGATGTTGCTAGCCGCTTAAACGCCGAGTCTCGCCCGACCCGAATTTTCAAGGCCTTTTAGATTGGCGTCAGATACCGAGATGTCCCTGCTATCCTCGAGTTTGAGCCCCATTACAAGCATATGTTAGAAGGTCGGCTTGCTAAATTGGCTCTTTCAAGTAAATTCCTGCAATACCTTGACCGAACAGCAGACCCAGCTGACAAAATCGAACATGCATGCAACACATCCAACACCGAATCATATAACAAATTGCTGCCTGATTTGCCATTCCGTTAGTGTCTACAACTCCCCCATCTCAAGTGGCCGTTGTAAGGACCCGAAAAATTTTGAGTTTAAAAAAAATAACTATTTGAAAGTTTATTTGCGGAATAATCGTTTAGTTTATTATTATACGTTCCGGATTTTTATTATAAGACCTGAGCCCGGGGTCTTTGGTTTTATTTCGCGCGCGTTACGTACGTAGTATATTACGTGGGAGCCCATGGGGGGCCTTAAAATCTGATTTTGGGGCAAAAGGGGAAGAAGAACACATATTCTCTCTCTCTCTCTCTCTCTCTTTCTCTCTCTCTCTCTCCACCCCTTGAGCTCCACCTTCTCTCTACCACCACCATCAAACTACTCCGCCATTTTCAAATTTCTTCGGGATAGAGCTTGCTTGGATCGTGCTTGACGTGGAATCGAAGACGGATCGCGATTTGGAGCTCGGGAATGAAAGATCCGAAGCTTGAAACCTAGGGCTTTCATCTCTTCCCCAAATCTTTTGATTCAAAGCTTGAGGTGGGGATGTCTCACCCTTATTATGTGTATATTCATGGTATTGGTAGTTGAATTCGTGTTTAGATCGAGTATTGTTGCATTTTTGATCGATTTGGACGAGTTGCAAACTGTTTGTGCGACACCAGAGATCGACCAAGTCGCGACTTGGGCGTCGCTCGAGCGACCTTGATTTTGTGGAAGTCGCTCCAGCGACTGTCAAGCGACCATCCAGCGAATCCCACTAATTTTTGGTGCGTCCAGCGACTTTTTAGCCGCTCCAGTGACTTGTCGGACGACTTTTACTGACGGTTTTCACCCTAATTTGAGATTATGGACGTTTAAGAGTACTTCCACTCATACATGTGGTATGTAGGACATGTGACACAAGCGAGATCTTAATGTGACAATAAATTTCGTAGGGCTCGATGACGTTGAAATTATATTTTTCTTTCACTATGAGATTAAATTGTGATTGGCGTGATATGTGAATGGCCGGTAAAGTGTCAAACGGTAAATTTTTGTATTGCATTGACATGATGTGATTTCTAGCCTCCGACGGGAGATGTGCTAGTTATGTTTTAGTATTGTCTAGCCACCGAAGGGTGATGTGCTAGTTGGAATATGATAGCTAAGTCGATATGAGAACCGCGAATTGATCAAAATGGTTGACATACAGTACTGCTTCTAGACTAATGGATTACTTGTTATCCATGTGTTATTATGAACTGTTCATGAAGCATACCATATCATTCATATTCATATAATATTGGCGTAGATATCTCTACTGGGCTTTTAGCTCACCCCTTCATTCTTTCAGGTACAGTTTCGGAGACTTGACATGGATTGTATGGATGCATGGTGGTGCATGTTTTGAGAAGACTTTCATACTAGGAGTTACATAACATCTTTAGAACTATTTTTAAAAGATGTAAACTAACTCCTCTTTTGTTCCTTCATTGTAATTGAAAGCAAATGGTATTGTACTTGTTCAAACTTATATTTTGGGGTGATAGGCCGGGCGTGCCACCCATGAATTGTAATATTTGAAATAATTTATCAATGATGTATTATGGAAATTGTATTTTGGGTGATTGTGAGATTTTAAAATGGTAAATAGGGTTATGTCATATATTTGAAAATGAGGGCGTGACAACTGTGACTTGGTCCGTATCTGCCACGCCTATAGCTTCTCCTCAACCTTCACGAAAAAGGCCCTGAGAGGAGTCAATGGATGATGAGATCGTCTCCCCCATCCCTTCTGAGGCATCAGAAGCAGGCGAAGAACAAGACGAACCTGCGGATGGCCAGCCCTGGAGGCCCAAGTTCAAGATCGGCAAGGCGAGGGTTACTAGCTCAAGTTCTATTTCCAACGAAGGAGTCACACGCATTCTTGCTCGCTCGGTCCTACTGCTAAAGGATGTTGAAGCAATGTACGGGGTTATCAAGCCTCTTTATCATACCACTATGAAGAATGCTCTATTGGTAAGTTTCACTTTTTTGTTCAACTTTCTCTGCTCTTTGGCTTGGATGTTTCTAACCTTGCCTTTCACTTATTTTGTTACTCCGTCCAGGCTCTCTCGGTGTTTGACCAACACCTCTCTAAGATAATGTGGAACCGTTTCATCCATCGGTTGGCTGCTGAAAAGGCTTTGTGGAAGGAGAGAGACCTTGAGATTGTCCAGCTGAAGGATGAAATAGCCCAACTGACTTCCAATCTTGAGGTCTTCTGAAGTGCCAATGCCGAACTACTTAAAGAGGTCGAGGCGCTTAGGGCCAAAGAGGAAGATCTGGTGCTGATAACTTATAACAAGGGCTTTGATGAGGCTAAAAGCCAGTGTGGAGGGGAGTTGGTGAAGGCTCGAGATATAATCTATTGATGTGGGTGAGTCGACGACATAAAGTCGGCCAATGTTGCCGACGATTCGCCAGTTCTGCAAAAACTTCCTCCTTTTCCAAGTGATGATTTGGCGGAAGTACCTGTCGAGCAAGGCGGCCTCCCTGTTGGCCCAGGAGAGGAAGTGCTTGCCGATTAGTAGACTATTTTCTTCTTTAAGTTGTTACTATTTCTATTTTACAGACTCCGAATTTAATGGCATGCTGTTGGTAGTTTTTATTTTGTAATCCTTTGATACTTTTTTAACTTCTTCTAAAGTATGGATCTAGCTTAGCTTCTTAAACATCTGTTTTAGTATTTCAATTGTTTTGGCTGACACGCCTATTTCTTTCTTTTAATGGTTGATATGCCACTTACCCATTTCCCGCCTACTGAGGGTTTGGAAACTTGTGCTTTTTGCAAACTCTTAGCGGCCTACAATTTCCATCGGGCCTTCTATCGGCCTAGGGCTCCATGATCAGACTCGAACCTTTTGCGAGCATCGCCTCGGCCATACGAGGTTGATTTTGGGCTCCTATGGCTAAGGGCCCCAACCTTTAGCATATGTTTGGTATTCTTTACACTTTTGATGCAAGAATGTTCAAAAAATCATAATGTATTACTTTACTAAAGGAGCCTGGGCTTGCTACAAATAATAGAGAAACAGAGATAAAGAAAGAGAAAATTACTAATGATAATACTTCCTAAGGTTAGTGGTGTTCCAGGGGTTCGACACTGCCTTGCCTGTCATATCCTCTAGTTGGTAAGGCCCTATGCCAACTTGCTCTATCACTTTGGATGGGCCTTCCAAATTTGGACTAAGTTTGCCGTCAGATCGATTTTTTGTGTTGGCCGCTACTTTTTGCAACACTAAGTCAGTTGACCAAAGTATTCATTGTCGAACTCTCGGATTGTATCCTTTGGCTACTTCCTGCTGATAAGCAGTGAGACAGATTCTCGCTCAGTCACGCTTCTCGTCGGCCAAGTCTAGGTCCTTGGCAATTTTCCTGTCATTTCGATCTTCATTGAAATGCTTGGTTCGGATGGTCGGCAAGCTTGCCTCCAAGGGAACAACTTCCACGCCGAACACCAGGGCAAATGGAGTCTGACATGTGGATCGTCGTGGAGTGGTGAGATATGCCCAAAGTACACTTGGCAATTCATCTGCCCATTTTCTTTTGGTTGCTAGCAACCTCTTTTTTATGCCCGAAACCCCTATCTTGATTGATGCTTCGGCTTATCCGTTACTCTATTGGTAGCATGGGGTGGAATTGTAAAACTTGATCTTATGTTCGGCACAAAAATTAGTGAACAAGCTGCCAACAAAATGAGCCCCGTTGTTGAAGACAAAAGCAGATGGGATGCTGGACCTCAAGACAATGTTCTTCCATGTGAATCTCTCACATCCTTTTCTGCGATAGTTACCAATGGCTCGGCCTCCACCCACTTGGTGAAGTAATCTGTGACTGTAATAAGGAACTTGAAACCTTTTGGAGCCGTTCGCATCTTATCCATTATATCCAATCTCCACTATGTGAATGGTCAGGGGCTTGTAAGAGGTGAGAGTTCTTTGTCTGGTTGTTGAATCAACAAAGAGAACCGTTGGCACTAATCACATTTTTGCACAAACTTCAGTGCCTCTTCCATCATCTTCGGCCATTAGTAACCCTGTGTGACTGCTCGGTGGGCTAGGGATCGTCCTCTGCAATGGTAGCCAGAACTGCCAGCATGAATTCTTACCTTCTCGGTCATGGCTAGATAGCCTGATGAATGACCGTCGGTACAGTTTGGATTCAGATGAGACCCAAAATCGTGCTGACTAGTGAATGATTTGATGTGCCTCCTTCTTGTCATCTACAATCTATCTTTTTTCAAGTATGCAATAATTGGATCCATCCAGCTTGGACCTTGCTCAGTCATTAACACTTCCATTGACTTTAGTGTTTCAATGCTTGGTCGGGTAAGTGTGTCGATCGAGACTGTTCAGTGACCATTGACTTTCGCAATCGAAGCCACATTTGCTAATGCGTTGGCATGTGAATTCTGCTCCTTTGCACCCTATTCTACCTGAACTCTCTGGAATCTTTGGATCATTTTGATAACTTTGCTCATGTACTTACCATTCTGCTCGTCCCTTGCCTCGTACTTGCCCGAAAGTTGGTATACTACTAGCCGTGAATTGTTCTGGAGGACCAGTTCATTTGCACTGACCACCCGGAACCTTGTCAAGAAGGCTTCATACTCGGCTGCATTGCTGGTGGCATGGAATTCGAGCCGAATGGCATGCTTGTGGAGTATTTCCTCTGGTGAAATAAGTAAAACTCCAGCTCCAACCCCCTTGCCATTTGATGCACTATCCACATATAAGGTCCAAATTTCATTGCCGAAGCCACCCTTGCCAAATCCTTCAAAGAGGGGCTTTTTCTTTCTGTTCGGTAATCATAGTCATTGAGTCTGGCTGAGGTGTGAATTCGGCCACAAATTTAGCAAGGATCTAAGCTTTGATGGATGTTCGGGACTGATATCTGATGTCAAAATTGCCCAACTCAATGGCCCTTTGAGATATCCTCCTTGATAGGTCAGCTTTTCTTAATATGGCCTCCAACGGGTATTCGGTGAGAACTACAATTGTGTGACCCTGGAAATAAAGGGCGAGCTTCTTCGAGGCCACTACAAGTGCCAAAACAAGTTTTTCGAGTGGCAGATACCTAGTTTCGACTTCCATCAGACTGTTTCTTGCATAATACATAGAGCTATCTTTGAATTTGGTACGAGTACTGAACTGACAGCATGGAAAGATACAACAAGATATAGGTAGAGTGTTTCACCGACATTAGGCTTAGTCAGCTATGGGGCCGCAGTGAGGTATTCTTTGTGCTGAATGAGGGCTTCATCGCATTCACCTTTCCACAAGAAGTTGCAATGGCTGTTCTTTTTCAAGCATTCAAAAAATGGTCGGCACTTCTCAAACAACTGACTAATAAACCAGTTGAGGGCTGCCGCCATGCCGGTGAACTTCTGTACTTCTTTGACTGTGGTTGGCTGTGAGAGTCACTGAATTTTTGGGATCTAGTTTAGATCAGCCTCTATTCCTCTTCGTGTCACCAAATATCCGAGAAAATTTCCAGAGCTACTCCGATGGAGTAAGCTCTTCTAGCTTGAAGATGACTGCCATTCGCATCTCATTGGATCCCATCCGGATGAAACCCTTCTCTACCTTAACCAGAGTTGGAAATCAACAGTATCCATTTGGTTGAACCTTTATCCATCTGGATGAACTTTGCCTGTGTATTTAGTTTTACGTTGGAGAAACTCATCCATCCGGATGAACTAGCCCTCTGAAAATTTATGTTACTAGAGAACCCTTACACCATCCGAATGATCCAGTATTCCATCAGGATGAACTTCTTCTCTTTTTTTCACCTAGGTTTCAAACACATGAATCAATCCAGATGACCTTCACCATGAGAGTCGCTTATCCCCTAAACATTTGACATGTTATATTGTTATGCCACGAATGAATTATTGCCTTCGTTTCTTATCTTGGATAAATTACTTGACATGAAACCATGCCATCTCATTATGCTAGTATGTCATCTAGGAAAGGAATTGTTATATTGATTATTGCAACAATGTATGCCTATTATCCACTTTAAAGGATGATTTACTTATATATAGATTCAAGAGAATAGAATACGAATTGAAAGATAACCTAACACTTGTTGGATGCCTAACTTGAGCATGTGTGGAGAACTTGAAAATGGGATATCATTGGAATTGGTTTTGTGATGCGACCTGAGCCGAAACTTTGACTAAGTTAGAGTTGTGATAACCCAAGTTGAGTATCACCCCCAAGTTGTGTATTTAGTTGTGTCATCCATTTAGCCAAGTTATACTCATATCTTGTTATATTTGAACTTAGCATGCCTTTTATTTAGTCTAGTGGTTTGTCAAGTGTTTTAAGCGTACTTTTGTTGTTGGCATGATAAGGGAGCATATAACGTCAGGCTGAACATATTGATTGGGAACAGAACGAATGAGATCATAGTGGTTGGAAAGCACGGTTAGCAAAGAGGTCATGATCGTCATAATGTGAATCACTGAATTGAGAAACAAGAATGAAAGATATGACGTGGTCATAACTAGAACCCTTGCTGATACATACACTACGAGGTCATAGTTGAGAGATGAATTGTATCAAGAACTCTGATGTTGTGATAAGATTGATAGAATTGAACTTGACCATTGATAACTCTACTCCAACTCTAAAATGTAACCCTTTCATGTGTACTCTTCATGCATCATTATATATCATTGCGCTCCAAATATTAAAATTGCAATTTAAAGGGAGGACTTTCTTGCTGAGTGTCACAACTCATGGTGCATATTCTTATTTGCCCTTGACGTTTCATGCGAGGTACGAACGTGGACGGAACTGAACCAGAGTACCAGTTTTAGGAAGAAGCATTTCGCAAAGACGATGCTGTAGCACCTTGGTTTACCTAGTAGCTATTAGAATTGCCCCGACCTTCTTTTTAAAAGGTATTTGAAATGCATTTTGTTAGTAAACTTCATCTCCAATTTATGTATTTGTTAAAGAACGATGGGTTGTATTAAACTTTATGTTTTGAAATGAAAACTTAAAAAATTCTTTTACTTGGTCTTTCAAAATTAACGTGTCCAAGAAATCGGGGCGTTACAGTACCAAGGGGATTGTTCATGACAAAGTTGTCAATCTCGTTCCGTACCGACTAGTACGAGACGTAACGGTATCGGGCCACCAGAGTATCGTTTCGGCATGTTCTGGACTGTTTCGACATATTCCGGTCAATACCGGGTACAGGTCATATTTTTAAAAAATAAAAAATTCAATTAATATTTTTTGGGCAATTAGACATAAATTGATGCTAAAATCATCTTTTTCTTTTTTGGTGATTTGTTTTAAATTGTGATGTTTTATTTTTTATGGTTAATATATTTTCTTATTAAAAGTATTATTTGAAATATGTATATTAATTTTAGCGATAAATCCAAAACAGTACGCTGGTACATATTGGTACCAGTACATATCGTACTAGTAACAAAATAGGTATGCTCACCGGTATGAAATTGATAACTTTGTTCTTGATTGTAGTGATGATGAGGGGAATGGTTCTTGAGTCCTCTACCCCTCTTGTCGAACTGAGTTTCATGAATGGGGGTGACGGCCAAAGCCTTGGTTGGAGGAGAGATAGAATGGTTGCTGTTAATGGATAGCTCCCCTAGCCACTTGTGAACTGGAACTCGTTGAGCTGAGCGCTCGTCGCCGAAACGACAATCGAGAGGAGAAGAGCAGACATGCTCTCGGCCCCTTGTACCCTCGCGAGATCCAGACTTGCTGTTGTCTCCAAGGCGGTCAAATGCTTGGTGCTTCTGATGCCCTCTTCTCGCTTGCGAGGGAGCCTTGTTGTGCCTCCTGTGCCGAGTCTGGGATGCTTTCCCATTTTGAAAGGGCTTGACTGCCACCTATAGCTGGGCTACCTCATCTCTAACCAGCTGGAAGAGCTAGTCCTCTGGTCCTTTTTTTCAAACAGAGCCTCCAAACACTTAACGTACGCTCGGTCTTGGAGTTCAACTAGAAATTCAACAAGTGGGACTGGAGGAGGACGAGGATGAAGAGTCAGGGCTATTGGGTCAGTCATCCCAGCATGCTCGATTGTCTTCCCATCTCGATTGGGGTCAACATGGTCATTTTTCTGATTGAGAAATTTCATCATGGAATTGAATTTGAAAGGGTATGGAAAGATAGGAATGAAGAATGAGGTGAGAAGTCAGTGCACTCTTCCGCTATGGTCGCCAAAATGTAGAGTCTGAAATCTAGTGGTTGAAACCCTCACCGAAATTGTGTAAACCTTTCGCTAAGTTGTAAAACAACTCCAAACACTAGGTTAGGGATGACCAGGGTTGAGTCTCTAACGGGCACTCCGACGATTAAGTTAGCTTTTGAAAGAGAGCAAAAGCAACTTGATAGTATGTGAGTAAATAGTGTGCGTACCTAAGGTTAGAGTGCCCTTGGAGTATTTATAGAGAGGAACCCAATAGCTTGCCTGAGGCTTCAGCCGGGAATGTCGCGACTTGGTCTAGGAATCACAATGCTCTCGCACACATGTCCCGTGCCCATGCAGATCAGACGAGCACATTCACATGTCCAGTAACTAACCCCCTGGTCCTTTCACGCAATTGTTCGAAATGCATTGAGTACGTCTCCACGTGGTCGTCTCAACAACATGATTGGATTGACCTTGATGACGAACGCTTATCAAGTGGAGGTTTGGCTGGGCCTAGTATGTTGTGATCTCGACATTGTTAAGGCACGCAAAGCGGCCTTGTCAATACTCGAGATCGAACACTAGTAGAACCATTCTTGGGCCCAACTCTACGTGGGTTGAGCGTAGATGGGCCAGGGGTGATCATGGACTAAAGGCGCATTGTTATGCAATTATGGCCTACCGCGGTGGGTTAGAGTCCCATTGGGTGTCGTCCGTTTTTATGTAATGACCCAACTAGGAGTTGTTAGAAACGTCTATAGGTGACTTCAGGAACATCTGTGGCAATAGCTTTGGACCCCAAGGGAGTGAGAGCCTGTGTCTTGGGCGTCCTTGACCTAATAAAGGCGAAGCGGCTAAGGTTCATTGGTACCTGACTTGATAAAGCCACATTTTCATTTGGATCTAGTTAGGGTGATGTAGTTATTGACCTGAGTAGACGATATAAGGTCCTTTCCTTGTCGGGTCATTATTCTAGCCAAATATATAACCTCAAACTATGGGCTTTGGGTAGGTAAGGACTGATCAATATCCACTAAGTACTCCACGTTGGATAGTAAAAAAGGCTAGAAAATAGAGTTCCTTAGTGGTATTCTTAGAAACTTAAAAAGAATGGAAACATAACATACCTACATGTTTATCTTATTGTTCAGCTATATTATGTTATTCTGCGATTCTGTTATATCCTGTTGCATGCTTGTTTTTCCCTTTCGGGTTTGATTTTTGGCTAATGTTTCCTATTGAGTTTAAATACTCACCAGGACAACTTCTCTACCCTTGGAGTTTCGTGGTAGATGGAGACGAGCGGATAGAGTCCACAGTCCCACTAGAAGAACCAATGGTTATGGAAGAGGAGTTCAATGAATTGACTTGTAAGGACCCGAAAAATTTTGAGTTTTAAAAAATAACTATTTGAAAGTTTATTTGCGGAATAATTGTTTAGTTTATTATTATATGTTCCAGATTTTTTATTATAAAATCCGAGTCCGAAGTCTTTGGCTTTATTTCACACGCATTACATACGTGGTATATTACATGGGAGCCCATGGGGGGCCTTAAAATATGATTTTTGGGGTATGTGGGACATTTGACACAAGCGGGACCATCGGGTGAAATTGTGATTTGGTGGGACATTTCACACGCCTTTATTCATATTTTCGTTTTTCTTTCACTATGAGATTAAATTGTGATTTGGCGTGATATGTGAATGGCCGATAAAGGGGTCAAACTATGAATTTGTATTGCAATGACATGATGCGATTTCTAGCCTCCGACGGAAGTTGTGCTAGTTATGTGATGTCTAACCTCCGACGGGAGATGTGCTAGTTATATATACAAATGGTCTAGCCTCCGACGGGAGATGTGCTAGTATGTTCCAATGTTGTCTAGACACCATCGGGTGATGTGCTAGTTGGAATATGATAGCTGAGTCGGTATGAGAACCGCGAATTGATCAAAACGGTTGACATACAGTATTGCGTCCTAGACTAATGGATTAATTGTCATCCACATGTTATTATGAACTGTTCATGAAGCATGCCATATCATTCATATTCATATAATATTGGCGTAGATATCTCTACTGGGCTTTTAGCTCACCCCTTCATTCTTTCAGATACAGATCTGGAGACTTGACATGGAGTGTAAGAATGCATGGTGGTGCGTGTTTTGAGAAGACTTTCATATTAGGAGTTACATAGCATCTTTAGAACTATTTTTGAAAGATATAAACTAACTCCCCTTTTTGTTCTTTTATTGTAAGTGAAAGCAAATGGTATTGTACTTGTTCAAACTATATTTTGGGGTGATAGACCGGGAGTGCCACCCATGAATTGTAATATTTGAAACATTTTATCAACGAAGGATTTTAGAAAGCGTATTTTGAGAAATTGTGAGGTTTTGGAATGGTAAATAGAATTATGCCATATATTTGAAAATTAGGGCATGACACCCTAGAACATATACTTTGTGATGGGATGAGATTATTGAAGCACCTAATTAAAAAGAACGTATTCAATTGATTAATCTAATTGGTGCGCATGTTTCTCAGGATGAATGGGTAGAGATTGATTAGAAATCCAAAGGTATTCAATTGATGTCCAATTGTTCAAAGGGATCATTACTAGAAATGATCAAAGATATGTGTGATAAATAGGTTAGAGATTTTCAATTGTAAAGCTTTTATGGTGGTGGAGTTGTTTCTTGCGATGAATACCTCTGGTTTATTACTGCATCATCAATAGAAAAATGGCAATTAGGCCTAGCAACACTAATAATAAAAATATCAAAACAAAAAAGAAGCGACACGTGAAAAAGAGAGAAATAACTTGATGAACATATAGCAAAATGAGGAAGAAGCAACACAAACGATAGAGAAATAATAGAAGTATAGAACATTTGATATGATCTCTCGAAAACACGAAATATGATATTAATATTTTTGATTCTTTGGTTGTCATTAGATGATAAAGGACTCCTTTAAGAAGAAAATAATATTGAAACGCTACTGGATTAATATTCCAAATCTCAAATTAATGTAAAAAATATTAGGATAAGTTATTCCAAATAGTACGAAAAATTAAGCGTATATCTTTCTGGATTAGTATTGTTTTTGAATGATTTTGAAATTCAAAAAGATTATCCCAAAATCAAGGATATGTATATAGAAAAGATTTTTCTTTTTTGCACTAAATGGAAGAATAATTACTAAAAGATTCTCTCAAAACATAATTAGAGAAGGATATGTTTTGGATTAGTATTCTTTTGGAAAAGTAACCAATTAATTAAGTGTATACCTTTTTGGGTTAGTTTTCTTTTTGGAAACTAACAAATTAATTTTTTTGACCAATTAATTTAGGTTATTTTAAGTGATGCCACTTGTCGCTCTTAGGGCGATTCTTACGAAAAATCGCCCTACAATAATATATAGTATATAGTGTAGATATGATCAACCTGGAAATAAAGTGCAACCCTGAACAGTTTTTTGGAGATCGAAAATTTGCCGGTGACCAAAATGGAAACATGTGATGGGTTATCATTTAATTAGTTTTTGCTAAGAAAACGAATCAAATATGAATAATTAGTCCTTTTATTTTCATCAAACAATTTTCAAAAATACCAAGTAGGGTTTCTGGACCAATTAATCTACAGAGAATTGTGACGACATATATATATATATAAATATGAATAATTAGTCCTTTTATTTTCATCAAAAAATTTTCAAAAATACCAAGTAGGGTTTCTGGACCAATTAATCTACAGAGAATTGTGACGACATATATATATATATATATATATATATATATATATAGGGTACTTAATGTTGAGTCCTATCTCTCAGACTAACTTAGTGTTATATCCTAGACACTTTCAACATTAATTTTGCATCCTAAAATTCAAAAAATACCAAAAAAAGACCCTAAAAATAAATAGAGCACTAAATTAGGATTGTCCTAAAAATAAGGGATGTGTTCACTAACTGACCTTTAATATTACATTGAATGTCCAAAATTATCAGACAGTTTCTGTTCTTAGCTCCGGTAATGTCCTAAACGTACGGGACGATTCGTCTCCATCTGTTTGTCCGCCAGGAACTCCATCCACGACCACTGTTTGGCCGTCGGTTCTCGTCCTACGGTCCCGTCACCGCGGCAGCGACTGAAGACCGGCGACTGAAGATCGGCAACTAAAGATTGGCGGACTGGGTGCTTTGTATTCTCCCGCTGTTTGTTCGCCAAAAACACCGGCGAAGACCACTGTTTGGCCATCGCATCTCGTCCTACGGTCTGGTCACCGCGGGGGCAGCAACTGAAGACCCAACTGTCGCATCTCGTCCTGCGATGGTGTTTCGATGATAGTTTAATCTGATTTGGTATATTCCATATTTGGTAGATCTGGGCCTGTAATTAATACTTTGTACTCGATTTATGCAGGTGGGTCGGATGGCTTAGGGCTATCAGAAAATGAGACTAGCCCCCAAACGTCGCGACATGCCTATAGTGGTAAGTTTGATGATCGTTTCCTTCGCTGTCCATTGCCATTATCTTATTCACCAACTGAGCAAAGTTCCAGCTGCGATCTATCCTGATTGCAGCAATCTTCTCGTTGTGCCTGCAAATCAGTATCAGAACGTAGTCCATTGCCACTATCCTGTATTTCATGAATGAGAACAACAGTGTATAGAAGTTATTACATGAACAGTCGTATTATGGTAAATTTGTGTCTGATGGTTAATTTGTATATCCGGGAAACTTTACTACATCACCGACTGTACCATTTTGATAAATCTCAGAACATGGTTAATTGCATACCATCTATCAAACATGGTAAATTTACATATCATTTAACAAACAGTCGTATTATGGTAAATTTACATGAACAGTCATATTATGGTAAATTTGTGTCCGATGGTTAATTTGTATATCCGGGAAACTTTACTACATCACTGACTGTACCATTTTGATAAATTTCAAAACATGGTTAATTGCATACCATCTAAATTTACATATCATCTAACAAACACAGTAAAATACAGGATATGGTAAATTTGCACATCATCTATCAAAAACATGGTAAATTACATATCATCTATCAAGACATGGTAAATTCACCAAACATGGTGAATTGCGCAGGGTGAACTAAAAAAAACGTGCTGACATGCACAGTCCATTCTCAAAACATATACTACGAACCAACTAAAAACGACAAAAAAAATTCTACACTAACCGTGTGCTTTTTAGCAATCTTCAACAAAATTTCTTCAGGTTTGGCGATGCGATCTTCGTCCTAACTTTCAACCCGTCAATGTTTTTCACGATGACTAACAAAGAAATATACTTTGTGTGACTATATTTCAAAAAATCTGAAGATATGGTAAGGAAAATCCCTGAAAATCCTTACGATTGCATAGAAAATCAAATCTTCAGTGGGAAGATTCCAGCAAAATTGCAATCATATTGACCAAATACAATATTTCGATTCGTTAACATGAAATATTTGACGAAGATTGTGGCCCGCATCACCAAAACCGAAAATACAAGATGATCTAAGAAATGAGACCCGTTCCCAACAGTTTCCAGAATCCGGCGGCAACCTGCTGTTCCGGCGGTGGACAACAGTTTTCGGTGGTTCCGGCGGTGGCCAAGAGTTTCCGGCTGGGGTCCTGTAGGTTAACTGCATAAACAAAACTCCGCGAACATTAAATCCGGCGACATAGTTTCCATAATCAATTAAATCTTTTACCTTATTTATTTCCGTAATTACAGCCATATTTATTGCCCAATTTACAAACATACCAAATCAATACAAAATATTTTCTGATCCAAAAAGGATAAGAGGGTAATCTACCACCACAAAATAAGGGCAAACATGTCAACCAAGCTAAATTGGGGGTGAAAACATAAGTTTAAAAAGTGTATGGGATTCAACCCTACGTAGTGTAGGTAAAAAGGACCCGGATGTAATTTACCCTATATATATATATATATATATATATATATATATATATATATATATATATATATATAGCAACTAGCAAAAATCCCGTGCTATGCACGAGACGCATAGAAGCATACTTTATTGAAACGAATGCAAAATTAAATGTAATTTGAGTATTTTAAACAGCAAAAACATGTATATTTTTTTACACCATCAACCAAATACAGTAGAAAACTAAACCTGACAAATTCTATCTAAAAGTTATGATAAGAAATTTAAGCCTCATAATAATGAAGTTAATGCTCGTCCGTCTTGCCTTGCAATCCTGCACATATAAGATGAAATAATAAATAAAATTAATCTTTTGCAAGATATCAATAAACAATAAATAAATTATACAAAAATATCTAATAAATGACTACTACTTGTCTAGAATTTTGTTATCTTGTAAAAGGTACAAACATTCTTCCAACCGGTCAACGTTTAATACAAATGTCGCCGCAACATAGTTCACATAAAGATGAATACATAGGCATGTTCATAGTAGGAGGCAATGTAATTATTGATTATTTTGACTCTATTATCCTATCATGTTATTGCAAGATAAGGTGATTTAAAAAAATATAAATGTTTTAAAAGAAAAAAGTAATGAATTACTATATGTACATACAAATATACGCAAACCATTATTATGTATAAAGTGTAAGAATAAACTGCATAGTAAGAACAAGAGAAGATATATAGTTAGAGGGAGGAAGATTCAATACATGTAAAGTGGTTAATTTGACAGCCTAACATTTTACTGCATAAGATGCACAATCTTACACGTATTTCTTTTGTAATTTCATTAACTCGTTTGCGATTAGAAGAATAATCTTGTTCCATTCGAGAATCAAGTATTTGTTTGCTAAATTGATCGATATTAAGATCAATATTCTCACAATTCATTCTGTAATACAATAATAAAAAACACAAACATTAATCAAGCGGGAAGAAGAGTCTAAAGATAATACATATGCGAAAAACTTAAGTTAATACATGTTGTGTATTTTATATGGTAATTCTTACATTTGTCTTATGATTAAAAATAACAAAGAAATCCAATCCATCAGGATTCATGAAATTTTAATTTTAATTAGATGTATAAAACTAAACCCAATCCCTTTTTAATTAGACATATAAGTACATTAAAAGTAACACTTAAGTTTATGTAAAAAAAAAATTTAATAAAACGATCTAAAAGAAAGTACGTAAAAAATATATTCTTTTTTAAAAATATTTTTCTCTTCAGTTAATGAATTCTTTGAGAGTTTGGGTATTTTTTATTTTTTTTACTTTTTGATTGCGTTTGTCGAGACGAATGATAATTTAAAAACATTCCGACATGAATTCAATAAAATTTAAAATGATATTACCCAATAATATTTTACATTTCCACATGCTTCGAGAACTCTCACCCTGGGAACATGTGAAGGTCACCTTTTTTTTTGATCAGCAAGAGAAATATATTAAAATAGAAGAAAAAGAAAGCCTAGAACAAAGCCACTCTTAATTGTTTTGGGGAGGAGTAGCAAGATGTCAGCCCAGTGAAAACCAAAAACCTTAGCCTAAGAGAAGTGAAAAACCAAAGCAAACTAATCTAAACCCAACTAGAGCTATATTATAACATAGGTGAAAAGCAATAAAAGAAAATAATCATAGTCCTTGGTTGAATTCCATAGCAAGAGCACAATCCCAATTAATGTCCATAAGGTAGAGAAGATCACCATATCGTAGCATTAATGTCAACCTTCAGCAAATCACAACCATTTGCAAATGAAAACCACGGGGGAGGCCCAATTGGTCCACTGGTAAGACCTTAAACTTTTCCTTCTTTTTTCCTACTCCGTATGTGAAGGTCACCCTTGGCAAATTTTTTGGGGAACATGGGAAGGTCACTCTCTAGTCTGTTTTCTTCTCCCATAATTTTATTAGGAGTCTAAATAAGTCCAGTCTCTTTCCGAATAATTAAGTTTTAATTCTTAAGTTTCTACCTTTCACTATACCGTCAAGGCAGAAAGAATGAGAGAGAGAATGTAAATTACTTTCAAAAGGTGATAGGAAGTGGTCTTAGTAGGCGTTGAATAAAATTACCTATAAAAATGTGTTCAGATATGAGATCAAATTCTTTAGACAAATAACTTTAAAATATATAAATAGCAAAATAAATAAACGCACGCCTTTCATTATCAACGATTACCCACATATGAGGATGTAGTAAAGCTCTTTTCATTAAAAAAAAGCATATAAAGCTCTTTTCATAAAAATATTAGATAATAATTTTTTCTTTATGCAACTATTAAAGAAGAAAATGTAGTAAATGTTCAATTTCTTTATGCCCCACATCACCCCTTCCAAATGGCATGCCCACCTACACGATGGAGATCACGAACGTGTACGTATCTCCGATTGCGACATCTCCGGCATCCACTTCAACTGCGACTGGTTCAGCTCTACATCACCCCTTTCAAAATGTCTCTCGAAACTTAAATCTGTATCAAATTATTTATTTTAAAATTGTTCCTAATTGTAATGCACCAAATTTATCAAATTAAAATCATGCTCAATTCTCTTCCTAATGGTAATTAAAATCTATATATTAACATAAATCTATAGCTTAAAAAAGTTAGAAACTTGTCTTTGGTCCTAATGCTAATATTATTAGCAAATGGATAGTTACCTTGTAAAAGACCCGTAAAATGGTAATTAGAATAAATTAAAGGAACGTGTCTTTCTAAATGGTTTTGTAGTATAAGCCTATTAGAAACTTATTGAAAGTATTTTTTAATATTACGTGCAAATGGTAATTAGAAACATGTCTTTGTTCAAAAAACTTATTTTAATATGCCGGTTTCAAGAAGCATATTTTTATTATTAACAAATTATTCCTTTTAAACTAGAAGAAATTAATTATAAAAAAAAAATTATTCCTATCAAACTGGAAGAAACCATTAAAAAAAATGTAAGCAAAATATAATCAATTATTCATTTTAAATCTTTGTTATTAACAAATCATTCCTTTTAACCAACAGAAACCATAAAAAAAACAAAAGCTACTATTAAAAACTGAAACCATATAATCAATTATTCCTTTTAAGCCGAAACATGTCATATCTGCCGATTTTAAGAAGCATATCTTTATTATTAGCAAATTATTCCTTTTAAACGGGTAGAAATCATAGAAAAACCGGAAACTACTATTATAAAATGTAATCAAAATATATCAATTATCATTTTAAACCAAAACATGCCATAAATTTTTTTTATTATTAGTAAATCATTCTTTTTAAACCAGCCGAAACCATAAAAAACCAAAAGCTACTATTAAAAACTGAAACTATATAATCAATTATTTATTTTAAACCAAAAGACGCCCTAAAAAAAGCGAATCATACCATGAAAAAAAATTCGTCAAAATACAAAAATTATTAATATTTAGGTGACACGTGTCACGCTCAGAACGACTCTCACAAAAAGTCACCCTGAAATAATATATAGTATAAATTCTTTGTTTACTTTTTTCAAAATATAGGTCTCCAAGAACTAGTCGACAATAGATTGGACATACCCCAAGTTGATCGAAAATATGAAACAATATGATCAACCTGGAAATAAAGTGCAATCCCAAACAGTTTTTTGGTGATAGAAAATTTGCCGGTTGACCAAAATGGAAACATGTGATGGGTTATCGTTTAAACAGTTTTTTGCTAAGAAAACGAATCAAATATGAATAATTAGTCCTTTTATTTTCAATAAATAATTTTCAAAAATACCAAGTAGGGTTTCCGGACCAATTAATCTGCAGAGACTTGTGACGATATATGTATATATAGCAATTTCTTTGTTTACTTTTTTCAGAATATATGTGGGAAATCTTGAAATTAACCTCGCCATATATTGGTAAACGAGGTTCCTAAAATAGGTTAAAAGTTCCCAAAAAATAACTAACTGGGTTTCCAAGTAAGTAGTGATTCCTTAATGCATGTTATATTCCTTAATTTGGTTTCCATTCCCGTAAGTGGAATACTACTCAATATATATATATATATATATATATATATATATATACACACACGCAGCCCCCATATTCAGTGTCCTTGAATTTCAAAAAGCATACAAATCTGTGGGAATATAGAAGAGATGGCCAAGTTTTGCGTCTCGCCTTTGGTCCTCTTACTTGTTCTCGTGCTCACCATAGGTTTGTTTAATTTTTGCGATTTTATATATATATATATATATATATATATATATATATATAGTACCGTATCGAACTTTTTTCATTGGTAATTTTTTTTCGATCTCGGTTGCTTTTGAACACGTTTCTTAAACATAATGGCACTTACAGAAACAAAAACATGCCATCGTGAATCAACAATAGCTATACGGCAAGGATTCTCTAAATAGTTATCTACATGTATGTCAGACGTAGTTAGAATCTCGAGACACATTTGTATGCACAATGATTAGTAGAAAATAAATTCTTATGACACAGAGGATTTCAAATTGTTTCTAAAAGCTACTACGTACAATTAAGGCATGCATGGGGGATAAAATATTGTCTCTGTGTGACATGCATATACAAAGTAATCTTTAATTCTGTCAAAAATTCTAGTTTAATTAATTACCACTATTTTACCAAAAAAAAGTTCCCTGCTCTTTTTTCTAACAGCATTCCATTTTGGTCCCTCCACTTCTAATCCTGCCCTAGTGCCCTTAGAAAATTTCATTGTGCATTTAATGTAATAATAATAATAATTAACCCTTTGATATATGTTGGTGTGAACATAAGATGCAGGTTGCTGGTATAAGGAAGCTGTGATGGGCGATGATGGCATGGGGAACAATAAAGCTATCACTTGTTGTTTTGATAATCACATCGGGAGTTGTGTACCGGGAACTGAAGACGATCAAAAATGCAATATGCTTTGCCAGAACAGCAGTTGCTCCAAGTGAGGCCATTGCAAGACCTTCAATCGCCAACCTCCCAATCATTTTTGTCATTGCCTTTGTTGATTTATCTCTATCTCTATCTCTATCATCACAACTTCTCCGTTTCGAGAATAAGTTGTTAATTAGTCATTTTTCGTTTATATGAATAAAACTCTTTTATTGCAATAATTCATTTCGTGCTCCTTATTATAAGTTTGAAATTAAAAGTGAATAAGCATAATTATATAAGAAGCTAGTGTACTGAAACAAAAGAGAAACGCTGAAAAGGAAACAAGACTCGTCTAATTTCTTACACAACACAAAAATCACTAAGTTTTATTGGAGTCCCGTCAAGTGTGTCTTAATTAGTCCCTCCACCATAATTCATTCCCAAGGGATCCCAAACCAAGTCTATGGGACCCCACATGAGTGTGTGATAGTGAAGTGGGTTAATATCTACTCTATGAAGATTGGACAGATCTGTAAATATAGTAGACATCATAAGTGGTTTGAGTTTTTAATTTTGAACAAATGTTTTTTTATTTTTTTATTCAAGGTGTCCATGCTGACTTACACACATCGAATGATTTTTTGGTAATTAATTTCACCGCCCACTTGCGAAGATTTTTGAAAAATTATTTGAACATCATTTCATAAATTTGTTTAACTAATTACCAACTTTTTAAATATTCATATCAGTGAAATTATGTTGTTTAACAATTCGACAACTTTTTTTTATTTAATAGTACTAGCTAGAAGAAGCTCCTACCTTCCTTCACATATGGGATTTCTTCTAGGATTTTTTAAGAGTTGGCCATTTTTAAATGAGTATGTGAAGGACAGGGAGATTATTAGCATAGTCTTGGTTCAATCCTTAATTACAACTATATGGTATTAATACCAATTTAAAAAAGTATTATAATTTGAGGGTTTACAAGATCCCTATGAAAATCATTTTTATGCATTCTAAGTTTGATGTGTCAAATTTTGAAAAGCACCAATATCTAAATGCTTTTTGGAGTGACAAAGTATTTAATAATAAGTTTTTTAATGGTAAAAGTGAGTGAAACAGTTGGTGAATCTCTCTACTTTATACTGCATATATCATGACTAATTTGTTGTTATGAATTCCTAATTATTTATAGGATATGTTAATTTGTTAAAAAAAATTGGTTTCTTGAGACGATTTTGAAGGTGTGTGTCATGTAACTTCATAAATTGAATATTAGACGAAATCAAAAGGTTTGGGACACTCTATAAGAAGGAACATTATATTGTCTCGAATATGTGCAGCTAAAAAGGCCATGTAAGGTAATACAACTGATGTGATCTCAAACAAAGCTTATTTCAGCATCTTTAAATTATTTAGACCCAAGGTTAAGTAGCCTGTCTTTGGTGGGTGAAGTCTAGGGTTTGACTCCGATGTAGAGGAGGTTGGCGCTCATAGTAATTTAACACTTAACATACTAATGCTAATTGCTATCAATGGAAAATAATATTTGGTCAACGTCATCATTAATAAATGTTTGGAGGATGACAGCATTCAATAGTTCCAGTAGTAGCAAGATTAATTCCCAAAGATTAAATAATACATTTACCATTAATAAAGACTCACAATCTCACCAAATTTTCCAAAAAGTACATTGATGATAGAGTAAATCAAAATAAGTTTGAAATACATTACAAAAGTGGTCACTTCGACCAAAGATCATCACCTCAAAAGCCAAAAAGGAGTTAAGTAGTTTACATCATTTGAACAGAAATAGATAAGGTACGAGTTATATTACATCTTTTCAAAAATAGTAAATAAAAGATGTTAAGTAATTCATCCGATGCAGCTTTCAAAAATATGCATGTCGATCCATGCAAGCCAAGCACTTACCCCATGCTATCACTCCAAGGTTGTACCTGAAAAGAAAGAAGGGTTGAGCTCGACAGCCCAGTAGGAAAGTCTACACAAGTATTACATGCATATGACATGATATGATTTGTCACACGAACAATTATATCAACACCAAGAGAGATGGAGTAAACAGAAGTAATACTCAATTGAGAGAACATATAGGTAACTCTTTTATGCACCATGGTTTCTTAATCCATTCAATTCATATAGGTAACTCTTTTATACTCAATGTCGTGTGTCACCAATTTGTCCTCATTATATGTCAAGGTGTCATTCCTGGCACTCCCGAAGGCATTCCAGTACATTCCTGGCACTCCCGGAGGCATTCCAGTACATTCCTAGCACTCCCGAAGGCATTCTAGTACACTCTTGGCACTCCCGGAGGCATCCCAGTACATTCCTAGCACTCCCGAAGACATTCTAGTACATTCCTGGCACTCCCGAAGGCATTCCAGTACATTGTTCACATATGTCATGCGTCTCGTAACGTTCGTGTCGTAAAAATGTGCACACAAGTCATAAATTTCATCACTTTCATCCATTAAGCTCAATATCAAAGTGTGTCACATGATTCCCTTACTTTGTTCTCATTAATGGCATGATACAACGCTTAACGTGATCTAAATCATTAAATAAAAGACAACATTTAATGTCCAAGAAAAGTAAGTTTAAGGGTTCACGGAGTTCCAATGTTGACAAGAGAATGCGTCAGAACAAGTGCCAAAGCATAGCCAAAACAATGAAAAGTTTCAAAGGAGAAGGCACCGGTGTGCCCAAAAACAAGGCACCGGTGCTCAGTCAAATACCAAGATGCGGAAAGCAATTGACACCGGCGTCACCAAAATAAGTCACCGGTGTAAGGTCCAAAATCTGAGAAATTTCAAAGGGAGACACCGGTGTCACCAAAACAAGGTACCGGTGTCAAGTACAAAGTCTGATATACAGAGAACAAATTCAAGGGAGGCACCGGTGTATCAAAATCAAGGCACCGGTGTCAAGCATAAATCTGATATACAGAGAGCTATTGACACCGGTGTCACCAAAACATGGCACCGGTGTATCGAGTACGAATAAGGGCAATTCCAACAGATTTCAACTCTAAACTTAGGGCTTTTTCAACTCAACTACAAATCATCAAATGACTACCAAATCAAGTTCTACACGCGTAATAGGTGTGGGAAATCCCTACCTCAACTTCCGGGTTCAAGAAACAAAGCTCCAACTTCAAGCTTTAGCTTCCAAATGTTGCAAAAGACCAAGAACACCTCCTCCAAGCAAATGGTTGCAAACCACCACCGGATATCAACCAAAGATGAGGGAAACGCGTAGGATCTTGGAGGAATCGAGGTTTGGAGCAAAATTTCGGATGGGGTTTTGAATGGGTGCTCAACTTGAGGGAGAGAAGAGGGAGAAAATGGGTTTTTGTTTTGGACCAAAATGTTTTGGTCTGATATCAACAAATACAACCCACAAAAATTACACTTACACCCCTAAATTTCACAGCATGCTACCATAAGCCCCCAAAGTTATCACCTTATATCACATTGACCCCAAATCATACTTTTACACAAATTTTCATATACTCCACATTTATTAAACTTATTAACCCGAATATTAATATAAAAATTTTAAATTTTTCGGGTCTTTACATCCTTCCCTCCTTAAAGAAATTTCGTCCTCGAAATTATATAAACATAATAACACGAGTCAGGCATCAACAATGCCAAAACAAAATACCACCAATCATGACTCAACAAGTCCATGAAATTAGCCAAATATATTAACATGTTACATGCATCAACAATACCAAATCAAATATCACAATGTAATGACTATCAAGTCCACACGATCAAGTTCTAATAAATTACACAATCAAGTAGTAAACAAGTGAGGGTATTTCTCCCTAACTTCATCTTCTCGTTCCCAAGTCGACTCTTGCTTGCCTTGGTTACTCCACACCACTCGCACTAATGGTATCGTCTTGCCTCGCAATACTTGTTCGCGTGAATCAAGGACACGTATCGGTTCCTCTCCATACGAAGCATCGGCTTCCAACTCAAGTTCGGACCACTCAAGTACGTGTGACGGATCCGGTTCATACTTTCTCAACATCGAAACATGAAAAACATCGTGTTCACCTGACAATCTTGGCGGTAAGGCCAAACGGTATGCAACTTCTCCGATCTTCTCAATAACATCAAATGGCCCAATATACCGTGGTGAAAGCTTACCCTTCCGCCTAAAACGTGACAAACCTCGTCGCGGTGATACTTTCAAAAACACATGATCTCCCAACTCGAATGATAAAGGGCGACGACGACGATTAGCATAACTCTTCTGTCTACTCTGCGCAGTAAGCAACTTCTGACGGATCAACTTGATCTGTTCGGTTGTCTCCTCTTGTGCCGCCAAAAGTCGTTGGCGAATCGTTCTCATACTCTCGGTGGTCTCTCCAATCAAGTCTGGTCCGACTAAAGTCGTCTCTCCTAATTCGGTCCAACACACGGGTGATCTACACGGTCTCCCATACAGGGCCTCATAAGGTGTCATCTCAATACTAGATTGATAACTATTGTTGTAAGCAAACTCGACAAGCAGCAAGTGGTCCTCCCAACCACCACGAAAATCTAAAACACAAGCCCATAGCATATCTTCCAAAATTTGAATTGTCCTCTCGGATTGTCCATCTGTCTGAGGGTGATATGCAGTGCTAAATAACAAGTTCGTGCCGAGCGCTGCTTGCAAACTCTGCCAAAAACGAGCAGTAAACCGCGGATCTCTATTTGATACAATGGACACTGGAATCCCATGAAGACGAATGATCTCACGAATATACAAGCGACTAAGCTTCTCCACTGAATCGGTCACCAAAATAGGTAAGAAATGGGCAGTCTTCGTCAAACGATCAACAATCACCCAAATGGTGTCATGTCCCCTCGGCGTTTTCGGTAGACCCGAAACAAAATCCATCGTAACATTCTCCCATTTCCACTCAGCTACAGGTAAAGGTTGAAACTCCCCAGCGGGTCGTTGATGCTCGGCCTTCACTTGCTAACATGTAAGACACCTAGCCACAAAATTCACCACGTCCCGTTTCATTCCGGACCACCAAAACTGTCTACGCAGGTCATGGTACATCTTCGTTCCCCCTGGATGAACGGCCAAAGGAGAGTGATGAATCTCCCGTAAAATATCTTCCCGACACGAAATAGGTACAAATAGTTTTCCTCGATAACGTAAACTTCGGTCGACATGAATCATCCATCCATCTCGTGCATTGCCACTGAAGAACTTCTTGCGTAACTCGTTCGTTTCCTCATCGTGCTGTTGGGCATCACCAACTCGAGTCAATAAAGTTGAATGCACTGTCAAATTGCACAAAGTCACTCCCTCCCGGGCTTCCTCAAAACACATCGCATAAGGCCCCAAATCTTGAATCGTTTTCCACTCATGGATCGCCAAACTCGCTAGATGCGTCGGTTTTCTACTCAAAGCGTCCGCTACTACGTTAACCTTCTCCGGGTGATATTGCAACTCAAAATCATAATCTTCAATATACTCCATCCACCGGCGTTGTCGTAAATTCAACTCTTTCTGGGAGAACAGGTATTTCAAACTATTGTGGTCGAAAAATACCTCAAACTTCTCACCGTATAGGTAGTGTCGCCAGATTTTCAAGGCAAAAACCACGGCTGCAAGCTCCAAGTCGTGCGTAGGATAATTTCTTTCATGAACCTTCAATTGTCGCGATCCATATGCTACCACCCGTCCTGTCTGCATCAAAACACATCCAAGTCCTTCTCTTGAGGCATCACAATAAACTGAATAACCAACTCCCCGTTCCGGAACAATCAAAACTGGCGCGCAAGTCAAACGCTTCTTCAACTCCTTAAAAGCAACCTCGCAATTGTCATCCCATACAAAACGCGTCCCCTTGCGTGTCAAACGCGTCATCGGAGCTGCCAAATGAGAAAAGTCTAGGACAAAACGACGATAGTACCCGGCTAACCCCAAGAAACTGCGGATATCAAAAACACTCTTCGGTCGCGGCCAACTCATAACGGATTCCACCTTTCCTGGATCAACAGATACACCACTCTGTGACACGACGTGTCCCAAAAACTTCACTTCGGATAACCAGAACTCACACTTACTGAGCTTGGCATAAAGACAATGCTCCCTCAAAAGCTCTAGTACAACGGCAAGGTGAGACTGGTGCTCTTCCTCCGTGGGTGAGTAGATCAAAATGTCATCAACAAAAACCACCACGAATCGATCAAGGTACTTATGAAAAATACGGTTCATGAGGTCCATGAATGTAGCTGGTGCGTTCGTCAACCCAAAAGGCATAACCACGAACTCGTAGTGTCCATAGCGCGTACGAAAAGCAGTCTTCGCAATGTCTTCCTTCCTAACCCTCAACTGATGGTAGCCCGATCTCAAGTCAATTTTCGAAAAGCATGTCACACCTCGAAGTTGGTCAAACAAATCGTCAATTCTCGGCATCGGATACTTGTTCTTCACGGTAACACGATTAAGCTTACGATAATCGATGCACAATCTCAATGATCCATACTTCTTCTGCGCAAACAAGGCTGGCGCTCCCCACGGTGATGTACTAGGGCGAATGAATTCCAAATCTTGCAACTCCTATAACTGTGTCTTTAACTCCTTCAATTTGGCTGGTGCAAAATGATAAGGTGGCATCGAAATCGGAGCGGTACCGGGAAGTAAATCAATCGCAAACTCAACCTCTCTCTCGGGAGGTAAACCAGGCAACTCGGCTGGAAATACATCCGGGAATTCACGGACCACTAAAGGTAACTCTCCACGTGCGGACACGTCCTCATCCAAAGTCAAACTCGCCAACAAAGCATAAATAGACTCTCGCTCTCGAGATCCCCACAAATAAGGCTCCAATGGTTCTCGACGTTCTCCAAGAAACTCAAAACAACCTCCTTCAGGTGAACAAATGCGAACTCGGCATTTAAAACAATCGATGGTGGCGTGAAAAGTGGATAACCAATCCATACCCAGAATAACATCAAATCCCGACATGTCCAAAACGATGAAGTCAAAGATGAAACGACGGTCAAGGATGACAAGCTCACAAGCTCTACAAATGCGACGAAGTGAAGACCCACCTCCAAGAGGAGTCTCAACGAACAAAGGTGATTCAAGATTGTCGGTCTCTAATTCCAAGGTACACACAAATGATGCAGCAATGAAAGAATACGATGCTCTAGAATCAAATAAAACTCGAGCAAAAGAGTTAAACAACAAGAATGTACCCCTCACAACTGAAGCCTCTGGAGTTTGTGAGGAAGAAGGTGCAGCAGTAGACATGACATTGAAAACTCTTCCTTGGGTGTGCTAAGCCTGGGCATAGCCACCTCGTTGTCCTGAACCCGATATAGGTGCCGACGAACTCGCACCCCTGCCGACATGAGAACCCTGAACTGAAGTAGTTTGACGGAAGTGGAGCTGATGCAGCCTCTGGGTACCCCTAAACTGCTGTTGCTGCTGTCCACGGTCCTGTCCTGGCTGTGAAACGGAACCTGCTTCACTACGTGCACCCGTCCCCTGGGGACAATTTCTAGCCACATGACCCGGTTGGCCACAAGAGTAACAAGCCCTCGACTGCATCGTACACTGATTACGAACATGGCCTGGTTGGTTGCACCGATGACACACAACAGGTGGTCTCGAAGTGTTACTCCTAGAATCGGAGAAAGTAGGTGGTCTAAGATTAGAGTGACTCTGAGGAGATTGAAATTGATCTCTCTGTCGCTTGCGCCCCTGACTCCCGGAGCTCTCTGAAGATGACAAATGTTGCACAACACCTGACTGCCTTGGTTCCCAAACTCTAAAACCTCATTGTGCCTCTCTAGGCAACTCCACACTCCTAGCACACTCAATAATCTCAGCAAAATTCATCTTGTGTTGGCTCACGACGAGCCTCCTCACAGAAGAGTGAAGACCCCTCTCAAAACGACGGCATTTGCGATCTTTCGAACTCACTAACTCTGGTGCAAAACGACATAAGTTCTGAAACTTCGCAGCATATTCTGACACTGTCATATTTCCTTGCTCTAGCCTCTCAAACTGGATACGCAATTGCTCGCGAGAGGATTCCAGAAAATATCGGTTCTCGAAAAGAACCTCAAAATCAGCCCAAGTCATGTCATCAACATCCGGCTCATCGACTCTTGCCATATGCCTAGCGGCCCTTCACGCATCCTTCCTTACTTCAAGGATGGACTCTCACCATTCGTTTGCTTTTCCGACCAACTGACATGCCACAATAGAGACTCGAAGGTCATCTTCCACTATTCTCAAAGCCTTGAATAGCTTACAGATCTCGGAAAGCCAATGACTAGCCACGAGAAAATCATCACCCTCTCCGCTGAATTGAGGAGGGTTAAGACGGCGAAACTCTCTCATTGCATCAATTGCACGATCTCTTGGATGGACACTAGCAGCCTGATTCAGTCTATTAGCCTCGGCTAGCGCCGCCACAAATTCTCTTGCGAACACGCTCGGAGCGACCGGCGGTTCAACGTTCTATTCCACTTCCTCGTGAACTTCCTCTGCCTGCGGAATATCCCTCTGTTGACTCACAACATCTTCCAACGGTATCTCACGGTAACGGCCTCGGCCACGGCCTCGAGGTCCACCAACCTTACCCCACGTCGCGGAGGCATAATTCTACAATAATAAAAACAATACTACCAATATCAAACGACTATTGCCATCACAAGGCCAATGTCCAACAGGAATCCCTAACAGAGGGGTCAACATTCACATATCATCATACCGAAATGGTACGCAATGCCAATGCATGTTATGCACACAAGCACACACAAGTCATGTTCAAATGCAACGAGTTTTGAACCCAATGAGACTAAAAGTCTCCCCACGGTCTCTAGGTATTCTAACCTAGCGCTCTAATACCAAGTTGTCACGCCCTCAATTTTTAACATAATTAAATAATACATTTACCATTAATAAAGACTCACAATCTCACCAAATTTCCCAAAAAGTACATTGATGATAGAGTAAATCAAAATAAGTTTGAAATACATTACAAAAGTGGTCACTTCGACCAAAGATCATCATCTCAAAAGCCAAAAAGGAGTTAAGTAGTTTACATCATTTGAACAGAAATAGATAAGGTACGAGTTATATTACATCTTTTCAAAAATAGTAAATAAAAGATGTTAAGTAATTCATCCGATGCAGCTTTCAAAAATATGCATGTCGATCCATGCAAGCCAAGCACCCCATGCTATCACTCCAAGGTTGTACCTGAAAAGAAAGAAGGGTTGAGCTCGACAGCCCAGTAGGAAAGTCTACACAAGTATTACATGCATATGACATGATATGATGTGTCACACGAACAATTATATCAACACCAAGAGAGATGGAGTAAACAGAAGTAATACTCAATTGAGAGAACATATAGGTAACTCTTTTATGCACCATGGTTTCTTAATCCATTCAATTCATATCCACGAATGTCGTGTGTCACCAATTTGTCCTCATTATATGTCAAGGTGTCATTCTTGGCACTCCCGAAGACATTCCAGTACATTCTTGGCACTCCCGGAGGCATTCCAGTACATTCCTAGCACTCTCGAAGGCATTCTAGTACATTCCTGGCACTCCCGGAGGCATTCCAGTACATTCCTAGCACTCCCGAAGACATTCTAGTACATTCCTGGCACTCCCGAAGGCATTCCAGTACATTGTTCACATATGTCATGCGTCTCGTAACGTTCGTGACGTAAAAATGTGCACACAAGTCATAAATTTCATCACTTTCATCCATTAAGTTCAATATCAAAGTGTGTCACATGATTCCCTTACTTTGTTCTCATTAATGGCATAATACAACGCTTAACGTGATCTAAATCATTAAATAAAAGACAACATTTAATGTCCAAGAAAAGTAAGTTTAAGGGTTCACGGAGTTCCAATGTTGACAAGAGAATGCGCCAAAACTAGTGCCAAAGTATAGCCAAAATAATGAAAAGTTTCAAAGGAGAAGGCACCGGTGTGCCCAAAAACAAGGCATCGGTGCTCAGTCAAATACCAAGATGCAGAGAGCAATTGACACCGGTGTCACCAAAACAAGGCACCGGTGTAAGGTCCAAAATCTGGGAAATTTCAAAGGGAGACACCGGTGTCACCAAAACAAGGCACCGGTGTCAAGTACAAAGTCTGATATACAGAGAACAAATTCAAGGGAGGCACCGGTGTATCAAAATCAAGGCACCGGTGTCAAGTATAAATCTGATATACAGAGAGCTATTGACACCGGTGTCACCAAAACATGGCACCGGTGTATCGAGTACGAATAAGGGCAATTTCAACAGATTTCAACTCTAAACTTAGGGCTTTTTCAACTCAACTACAAATCATCAAATGACTACCAAATCAAGTTCTACACGCGTAATAGGTGTGAGAAATCCCTACCTCAACTTCCGGGTTCAAGAAATAAAGCTCCAACTTCAAGCTTTAGCTTCCAAATGTTGGAAAAGATCAAGAACACCTCCTCCAAGCAAATGGCTGCAAACCACCACCGAATATCAACCAAAGATGAGGGAAACGCGTAGGATCTTGGAGGAATCGAGGTTTGGAGCAAAATTTCGGATGGGATTTTGAATGGGTGCTCAACGTGAGGGAGAGAAGAGGGAGAAAATGGGTTCTTATTTTGGACCAAAATGTTTTGGTCTGATATCAACAAATACAACCCACAAAAATTACACTTACACCCCTAGATTTCACAGCATGCTACCATAAGCCCCCAAAGTTATCACCTTATATCACATTGACCCCAAATCATACTTTTACACAAATTTTCATATACTCCACATTTATTAAACTTATTAACCCGAATATTAATATAAAAATTTTAAATTTTCCGGGTCTTTACAGATGGGAATGAAGAATGAAGTGAGATGTCAAGTGCACTCTCCGACTATGGTCGCCAAAATGCAAAGTCTGAAATCTAGGGGTTGAAACTCTCACCGAAACTGTGTAAACCTTTCGCTAGGCTGCAAAACAACTCCAAACACTAGGTTAGCGATGACCAGGGTTGAGTCTGTAGTAGGCACTCCGATGATTAAGTTAGCTTCTGAAAGAGAGTGAAAACAACTTGATAGTATGTTAGTGAATAGTGTGCGTACCTAAGGTTAGAGTGCCCATGGAGTATTTATAGAGAGGAACCCAACAGCCTGCATAAGGCTTCAACCGGGAATGTCGTGACATGGTCTAAGAATCACAGCGCGCTTGCGCACATGTCCCATGCCCGTGTAGATCAGACGAGCATGTTCACATGTCCAGTAACTACCTCCCCCACGTCCATTCACGCAATTGTTCGAAATGCGTTGAGTACGTCTCCATGTGGCCGTCTCAGCAACGTGATCGGATTGACCTTAATGACGAACGCTTATCAAGTGGAGGTTTAATTTGGCTGGGCCTACTATGTCGTGATCTCAACATTGTTGAGGCGCACAAAGCGGCCTTGTCAATCCTCGAGTCTGAGTACTTGTAGAACCATTTTTGGGCCCAGCTCTGCTCGGGCTGAGCGTAGATTGGCCGAGGGTGATCATGGACTAAAGGCCCACTATTATGCAATGGGTTAGAGTCCCACAGGGTGTCGTCTCATTTTATGGAAGTACCCAACTAGAAGTTGTTAGAAACGGTTATAGGTGACTTCGGGAATGTCTGTGACAGTAGCTTTGGACCCCGAAGGAGTGAGGGCCAGTGTCTTGGGCGTCTTTGAGCTGATAAAGGCGAAGCGGCTAAGGTTTATTGGTATCTGACTTGATAAAGCCATGTTTTCAATCGGATCTAGTTAAGGGGATGTAGTTATTGACCTGAGTAGACGATATAAGGTCACTTCATTGTCAGGTCATTATTCTAGCCAGGTACATAACCTTAAGACTACAGGCTCTGGGTCGGTAAGGATTGATCAATATCAACTAAGTACTCCATGTTGGATGGTAAGAAAGGGTAGAAAATAGAGTTCCTCAGTGGTATTCTTAGAAACTTAAAAAGAATGGAAACATAACATACCTACATGTTTATCTTATTGTTCAACTTTATTATGTTATTCTGCGACTCTGTTATATCCAGCCACATGCCTGTTTTTCCCTTTCGGGTTTGGTTTTTGGGTAATGTTTCCTATTAAGTTTAAATACTCACCAGAACAACTTCTCTACCCTTGGAGTTTCATGGTAGATGGAGACAAGCAAATAGAGGGATCCACAGTCCTAGAAGAACAAATGGTCATCTAAGAGGAGTTCTACTCTGCTATTTAATTTGAATTCCACCGTAAACCCATAATATTTTTGTCATTTCTATTCCATACTCTGTAATTTCTTTTTAATAAATAAAAGATTATCTTTCAATAATTATTTTGATAAATAAAATGATTAAATTAACGTTGCCGAAGTTTGGGGTGTTACACAATCTGTTAGGTCTTGATTCGATCAGGCCCACATGATGTGCGCTCATATGTTGGGTTGGTTGCGCGAGATCTAATATGCTACGTTGGGCTTTGGTCCAACCCAAAAAGCTACCGAATGATTAGGCTTGATCCAGGGATTGAGTCCTAACATGATGTCTACCAGGCCCACTACAATTTTGGGGGTGCCGTGAATATAAGCTACGTCCGCTTCTCCTCAAACTTGCATGAGTCAAACATTTATTCCAGCTCTAAATTTGTCAAAAATCTTGCTCCATGCTTTTATCAATTTTATTTAAACAGTGTAGTCCTATATAGAGAGCTACTCATGAGAGAAAATAGACGGATTGATACAAAATGTCTGCTTAAAATTTATTTTTCTAAAAAAAAATGTAAGATTTTCCATTTTGCTTTTGAGAGCATGTGTCGAAATAGACAATTTGGGCTTATATAATTTTTTTGAAAAACCGGTCAATCTATAAACAACATCTAAAAGATTTTTCAAACTCTTGAAAACATTTTTTGCTAGAAAAAAATATTAGGTATTTTTATTTTCTTTAAAACAACGCTCAATCAATGTTCCTTTCTTTGGTTAGCTCCTTACTAATCCTTGAGCACTACAACAAAATGTAGCATTCCCGGCATTTATTAAACCCCGGTAAAAGTCTCAAAAACGCCACGAAAACACTTTACTAGCGTTTTTTTACTATTCCCGACGTTTGTAAAAAATGTTGCCAGTACTACTGTCGGGAAAAATTACCGGCGTTCACAAATACCGCTAATATTTACCGGTGTATTTTCCGGCATTTGTGACACTCAAGAAACAGTTTTGCGGCGACCGAAAAAGTGAAGTATTGCCCACAATGTTTTTGCGGGATTTTAAGTAAAATCTTTTGGAAAACGCCGGGAATACATTTGTGGGATTTTTTTAAATACCGATAAAAATCCATTAACCAACACTGGGAAAAATACAAAAACACCGAGAAATATGTTATTTTTCACGATAATTTATTTTAGTTTCTTATATGCCAATTTTTAACCTGTGATGCTTATACCGAACTCACATCAAAATAAATTTAAAATAAACAAGCTACGCAAACACACCAATGGCTTTAAAGAAACCAACAAACTAAAAGATTCAAATATTCAAATAAAATGAACCAATAAAAATGATTTCTTCATACATCAAAATAAAACATTTTCCCATGCACATCATCTGCTAAATCAAAAAGTCCCTCCCGTTAAACCAAATGAAAAGAAAAAAAACAAACAGTCCAAGCATGGTTAACGCAAAAGAAAAAATAAGGAAACAACACTACCCCCACATCAGCAACAATCGCTACAGCGGCAAAACACCTTTCAGTGGAAGCAGCATCACGATTAATCTCATAAACATCATCCCCCAATCTACAATTGACAACTTAGAAGTAGTCACTCATGCTCTACAATAAACCCAATAAAATACAACAGGAAAATAGAAAACAAAGAAGAAGAATAACTATTTTGAAGCATTGACAACTATTCAAAAAATTGTAGATTCACTAAATCTTTGCTCTCCATTGATAGCAATTCTAAAGCATTGCATGAATCTCCATATACTCTAATTCTTTTTCCAGAACCTTTTTGATTTACTCTAAGAACTACTGTAAGTACATTACACTCTATGGCTGGGGACAGCGAGATAAGTTGAAAGGCAGCTAAGACCTTCCAAATTAATCATTGTAAAACACCCAAAATTCTCTAACGAAGAAGACTGCAAACTTTGACAGCGACTTTTCATAAGAGAGAGGAATACTTACAGTTTTGATCTGGTTGGTGTTTACCCAATCAACTTGAATCCTTTTGCAATCTTCTTTTCTTTTTCTTCTTCTT